>VDFB02193867.1:322529789-322789895 GCA_007258455.2 Sequoia sempervirens
GTATTGATCTTATTATAGGTCCTCTCTATATTTCTATCATTTTATCGAACACTACCTCTGAAACATAAGCAAAATTTTGTCTACTCTCGTACAATTGTTCTTTTTGTAATTCCAATCATTTTCCTATGCTACAACTTTTGGAATATTTTGTAAAAGTGAATTTACAATTCAGTATGAAAATTCATCCATGTTTTAGAACTTGCAACCTCAAGATGGATAAATACTATCTCACAAACCCCTTCCACTAGCACACAACAATACAACACCTGCCTGTGAATATTGAAATAATTAATCAATTTGCATTCTCACATCACTAATAGGAGCCCGCTCAGATGAATGAAAGGCTAAATAATGTAATATAATAATATAAAAAATAGATTTATGGTTTCAATAATGTGATATTATGAATAGATTTTCCTTTCTCTCCTATCTTGTTCCCCCAGGATAAAGAGTTAGAAATTAAAACACTAAAAAAATATGAATACTCTCATTCCATATTCTCTTCTTCTCTTATTGTCACATATTTAGACTCTTCACTTAATGAAAACAATCGACATAGCTCAATATCACCCATTGTTAGCTTAAAGTTCTCATTATAAGTAGCCATTGTCCCATGAGTGATGTAGTAATAACTAGTTATCCATCCTAGATCATTAACCTAGAAATATCCACTTTTCCAATCATATTTCACCAAATTATTTTTTCCCAAGATAGTTGCAGCTGAATGTATTTTCTAACATAAAAAGTTCAATTATCAGAAGCATGAACAAGTACCATTAAATTAAAATGCAAGGGTCATACTTGTCTAACAATACCATATTAAAATTACTATGTACTAAATTGAAAATCACAACTATGCTTACCAAATCTGCCCTTCTCTCTTTTAAGGTATTGCATTTCTGTAAAGCATCAGTAGATAGACCATATAGAACTAGGTTTTGTAGCATGTGAATGTAAAGATAAGTGTATCCCAACCATGTGCATGCCTCCCTTACATTTTGAAATTTACCTAGGACAATTTTTGCATTTAAATGATCTACTAATTTTGAGATAAACTGGCTCTCAATTGGTAATTGTTGATTCATAATGGACAAATAATATTGCAGCTTACTATGACCTATTGATATTATTCCTTCTCCATTGGAATCATACTATGGCCTTCCATATATTGATCTACCAAAAAGGTCTATATTGTTAGCATGGGAATCTCCAACATGGAGACTTTTTTAAAGGGATGTTGAGGTGTATGATCCTTATTGGGATATAGGTGCAACAAGTATGTGTTAAGGTCCCTATTTGGCAATGAACATTATGGCTACTTGGAACAATCTAGTGTATTGTAACATATTAGTAGATCAAGCTACCAATATCCTCAACCATCTATTGAAGGTGTCAATCTTGAGAGGATCAAATTGTGGCCATTCATGGAAAGTAGGAGGCTAGGTGCATATATGATATGTCTACGTGGCATGAACTAGTGGATTTTAACAATGTTTGCACTTTGGTGAATAAAACCACTCAACACTTTAGCCATCCACCAATTGGCCATAATCACTAATCTTTTGGGAAATTTTATCTACACTTTCAATGTTGATTGATATTTAAGTAAATCCTATAGATATCAAGCAATTTTATCAAATGGTTTTGGTGAAACCATCTAGTGTGATCTAATGAACTTTGGTGGATGTAGGTACTTTGATAAATCATACCATTCAACACTTTAGTAGTCTACTGATTTGCTCAAGTTGTTGATCTTCAAGGTGAATCAAAGGGTATATAGTCAAGTGCAAAAACATAAGTTTACACGACATGTCTTGGTTGGCTTTTGAAGTCAAATATGTTCAAGTAATTTTGGGCTGAAGAGAAGATCTCCCTTGACCATTAATATTGATGTAAAATTGATCTAGACCATTAATTTAGGGGGGTTAGAGTGCATTATAAGGGTTGATCAATTAGATTTTTTAGAACCATGTGGCGTCATCTAGTAGATTTTGGTAGATTGGTCCACCTTCCACCTTGGTAGTTCATCTATCCATTGATATTATTGATCATCAAAGCCAAAACATCTCAATTGTTAATCTTGTTTGTTTTTTAGGAAATTAAGGTGGTGGATCCAAGTAATGAATAAGAAACATTTGAAGGACACTTAGCATAGTAATATTAAATCTTATTGTTCAAGGAGTTTTCTTGTAAGGGTATAGTTTCAGAGGCAGACCATGATTTGGATGCCAAGTTGCTGCTTGGGAAGATGGTAGCTGAGAGTTGATTTTTTTCCCATAGTGTTCATGGAAATTGAGGAGATTGACTCCCTAAGTTATGGGTTGTATTCCATCCATTTAATTGGCATTAGAAATCAACAAATTTAGCTCTCTCCAGGCATTATGTGTTTTCATTTGAGGAATATTTTCCCTTGTTCTACGAAAATCTAATCCAAAGGAATGTCCTATAGTGCATGAGGTGTGGGCATCATGATATTGAGCCCTCCAAGTATTGAATTTCTCCTTTGAGATGTAGTGTGGCAATCATAACATACTTGAAGGTTCTTAACAACTCTAATAGTTGTACTAGGGGCCATGTTTAACAAACCAAATGCAATTGCTAACTTTTTGTTGTAGTAGAAGCATACCACTACCGCAATGCTTGAGCCAATAGTAATACAATTTTTTTCATTTGAGCGCAATATCTTTTCAGACATGCTCCAACATTCAAAATTTTGTTATTTCCATTAGAAGGCTTGTTCTTTAACCTCTTAAAAAGTGAAATTCTTTATGAGATGGAATTTGAATAAGATCTAACAAAATAACTCCATGGGATGATTTGCATTAAACTTGAATTCTCTTTTCTAGTATTCAATGTGATATATATTTTGTTTTATAGAAAAAACCACCCATACTTGACATCAGGGAAGAATGAAAGCACTACAACAATACCAATGAATTCCATGTGCAACAATCTTGGAGATTAATTTAGATGCAGTGTGGCAATTATAACATACTTGAAGGTTCTTAACAACTCTAATAGTTGTACTAGGGGCCATGGTTAACAAACCAAACACAATTGCTAAATTTTCACTATGGTGGTAGATAAATATATATATTTTTTAAAACTGTAGTGTTTCATCACAATTTCGACGAACATAGTTCGATGAGTGACAAAAAAGTGCAATGAGGTTGCTATACAAGTGACGAAGTTTCTGTCCCAATTTCGACGAACATAGTCCGACGAACAACAAAAAGTGCGACGAGGTTGCTATACAAGTGATGAAGTTTTCATCATAATGACAACTCCACCTCCTCAAAATAAGGATGAATGCTTGGTGTTCTTTTGGTGATTTCAAATTGGGGCTCTACAATGTTTTGTGTTTTTTGTCATCGATAGATGGACGAAGTAACAATGATTTTGGGATGAACACCACCAACATTTTCCATGGTGCTAATCGACAATGCTGGGTCATGGTCTCAACAAATAAAAGTTGGTCATTAAAGCAATGAAATTCTAGCGACGAAATTTAAAATAGTATTGCATCGGTAATTCAACAATATTTTGTCAATATGTCACCAAAAATTTGTCAAAATTTGTAGTCAAATAAAGTAGTGTTATTCTATCTTATATATATACAAGTATATCTTATTCATCAATTAGGTCAATACCATATAAGATTCAACATTTTATCCATGTAGTGCATTATGCCAAGTCGACTATTAGTCTTCATAATATATTGCATTTGCTGAGTCGACCAAGACTAAAAACAAAATTCTTCAAACCAACAAAGAATCCTCAAAGCAAACACCTTCCAGATCTGAGAACACATTATTTTCCCATCATATTACTAGTATAGAGACTGTCAACACAACCGTAGTATAAGAATGTTCACCTTAGTAGAATGCATAGTCTCCCACATAGCATACCACACACAAAACAATAGTAGGATACATAGTTGAACTCTGTCATAGATAATTTTCTGTTCATAGTCAAAAGAATGTCTCAAGATCCAAGAAAAAATAGTTTGAATGAGTCAATGCAACATGGTTAGGAGATTAGAGTCATATCATATCTTGTGATGATTTCCAGAATCAAATTCCAACCTACTGATCCATCATAGAGGAGTTCAACTGGCAGAGAACAAATTTTGGTAAACCAAGCAAACTTCCCATATAGTCATTACCATGTAGTTATTACCATGTTGACATCAATGACAACATAAAAACTAGTAAAACTTTTCATACTTCATGCTCATGTTGCAAGGCTTCCAATAGGTTTGCCATGGGATCTTGATCCTAGGGACTTGATCAACCCTCTCGATCATTGTCATCCTATCTTACCGGCATTGGTGCATGTGAACCCCTCTTGATGCATATTCATCTGCTTTAGTGCAAGTTTGAAGCAAGTTCAACCTGTCACTAAAGTGGGGGCTAAATGTAGTGTCAAAAAATGTCATCAGTGACATTTTCACACTTATTTGGTCCCTCGTGAAATTGAGCTTAAGGATGCATTGACTTAGTGTTGTAATGTTTTTAACATGCTCGCATTAGGTCTTGGGCCCTTGTGAACCAATGAATTTAAATTGTACCTTGTTAAGGTGTTGTGAAGTGTTGTAACACACTTTCACACTTTTCTATGGTTTTATTAATTAACTGAACCTAGTAGACCTCTTTTTAACCAAAATGTACCTTAATCATGCCTTATTTGGAGTGTTGTAAAGTGTTGTAACACACTTTCACACTTTTCTAGGGATATTATTAATAATTTGGCTTTCTTATTCTTTAATTGGCCTTATTTTGCATCCACAAGCCCCATCTATTGATCTTTTCAATGATAATCTTGACATAAATTAATATCCAATCACAATTCAAGTGTTTTCAAGTTGTGTGGCCTAGATTTAGTGATCTGGGACTCATTTTCCACCTTGGGAAAATGAGCCCTACCTAGGTTTTTGGGTCCCTATCCTAGTTTTACACCTTTCTAAGAATTTTTGAATTTGGTCCCATAAATTATGCCTAATGGGACTCATTCACCACCTTGGGTGAATGAGTCCTATGTTTTCCAAAATTAAAATTAATTCAAATTCTTGGTAGGATTTTATCCTCCTGGATATGATGTTGACTTGTAATGTTGTAATTTTGGGAATTCTTGCATAATTAAGTATAAATACAAGGTTCTTTCACTCATTTTCACCTAATAATTTTATGAGAGAATTCATACTAGTATAATTGAGTTCACAAGAGAATTCAAGTGTTTACAAGAGCATCCAAGAGCATTCAAGGGCACATTATCAAGTGTTTTAGAGAATTTTTCAAGCATTAAGAATCATGTCAAAGTCTTCATGCATCATGTTTGTTTTGGAGCTAGAAATTGTGATATAGGGTTTCATAATTCAAGCTAGCATTCTATTCATGATCTATCCTATTCAAGCAAGAGTCAAGATCTACATCCATTGGATCCACTTCATACATTTTTGCAGCACTTTATTGTTAGATTTTGGTGAGTTATAACATCACATATTGTTCATTCATCATCCTCCATTCTTATTTTATTTCATTTCAAGGTTCGATTACCAAAACTGGGTTTGACCAAGGCAAACCCCTTTCCATTAACAAAACAACACTTTCCCCTCTTTAGTGTGTGTTTTGCAGATCTAGGTTGAAGATCTTCTAAGGAGCAAATTGGAGAAAGTTTTAAAGTGTTCAAAAGTTTTCAAAGTTGTCACCTTGCATTGGAGATACTTGAAATACTTTTACAAATTGCAAATCATGGTTTTAGATCTGGAAATCAAGAGGAACAAACATAATAGACCTTGAAGGTCAGATTCAAACCTTGAAGTTTTGAAAAACTCTAAGTGGAATGATTCACCACTTCTAGTTAATGAGTTCCAGTTTAGGTCAAAATTTATTTTTTTATAGATTCAGATACCCATTTGCTAGATTCCTATTTCTGTACAAAAACCCAGATCTAGGACTGATTCGCCTAGTCAAGAAAATCAGTCGCAATCAGCATTAAAGTTATAATTTCTAGCATTTCAAAGCCTCATCCAATCATCATCATATCTCAGGGTGGACACATTTCATCTTGCAACTTTCTATTTAGTTTTACATACTTTTCTAGGTCATTTAGTGAAAAATTTCATCATACTACGTTTAAGCATTTTGATTTACATTGCATTAGTCTTTCCAATCCCTAGCTTGGTGGTGAACCTCTCATTAGTCATTAAAAAACTCCTAGGACATCCATATTGTAGGATCTCTTTCTTCTATCTTCATTGGATTGATATCTCTAGGGTTACCCTTGAATGAGAGTACTGGAGTTTTGGTACTCTAGGTCCTAAACCCTAGTAGACCACCAAAAAATCCTACCTTTTAGTCCCAAATTCTATCTCCCAAGAGGTCAAAACCTATTTTTGTTGTGTTCATTTTGGTGAACCTAACCTTTGGACCCTTGAATTTCTGATTTGGAGAACCTTGTATTCCTAGATCTAGATTTCATTAACTTTTCATTAGATTTGCACTAGTTGAATTTCATTTAGGGCTTCAAAACATTGCATTAGTGAAAAGTGCAAATAGGTTGCATTTTTACATTTTAAATTGTTCAATTTCATTGAAAATTTGTAATTGTAAATAGTCATTGAACATACAACCTAGACACATTAATATCAACTCAAAATTTGTTGAATCTAGTTTAAAAACCCTAATTTGGGACTCATTTTGCCACCTAGCTTAGGCGATTTAGGCACTGTATAGGTCTTTTTTCCATATTTTTTGGTATTTTGTGCACTTTTCTTTTCACTATGTGAACCTTCCAAAAATCCTAATTGGGACTCATTTGCCTACCTGGGAATATTAGTCTTAGATTAGTTATGAATTTTCATTTTACAACTTTAAAATCTTTTCATCTATGTGAAATAGAGAAAATCAAGGAAGGGTTCCATGTTTTGGGAGATGGAACCTAGGGGGCCTCCTATTTCCTTTAGTTCATTCATGGAAACCAAGATCCCTCAACCAATTGACTTGATTGAGGAATCGACTAGGGTTAGGATAGTTTCCTTGGGTGTGATTAAAGACAAAAGGGGGTTCACCACTAAGTAAAGGCTTAAAATGAAAGAGATGAATGTAATATGTAAATCTAACTACATGACCTAGAATATGAAACTAAAAACTAGGATGATAAACTGAGAATGAATAGAGGTGCATCTAGAAAATTGAAGATGCTTGAAACAAGGTTTGTAATCTCAAAATTATGACTTTTGAAGCATACTAGGACTCACATTCCAATAGGGGTGATTTAGTCCTAGTTTAGGGTTTCGGGCCAAAACTGGAATCTACAATAGGTAAACCAGGATCTACAAAAAATGTCTAAAAATTAGTATATTAGGACTCATATGCCCAAGGTGATGATTTAATCCTAGTATTAGGGTTGTTTTGAAATTTTGGTATCCTCTAGTGATCTTCTGTAGCTTCTCCACCTTCGGATCTCCAAGTCTAAAACTCTGAATTCTGACCTATAGGTGACTTTTCATGATTTTGCAAGAAAGGTGACAACTTTGACAACTTTCTCCAATCTTACTCTTCAATGGATCTCCAACCTAAATCCACAAATCACACATCAAAGAGAGGAAAAAATGTTGTTTTGTTAGTAGATAGGGTTTTCCTTGGTCAAACCTCATTTTGGTAATCAAACCTTGAAATGAAATGAAATAGAATGAAGGAATGATGAATGAACAAATAAGATATATTGAAACTCACCAAACCCTTGAAATAAAGGTTGCAATCTTGTATTAATTGCTAGCATGGATGTAAATCTTGACTCTTGATTGAATATTGTGGATCTTGAGCTGAATGCTTGCATTAATCATGAGAATCTACATCACAAATGTTAGCTAAAAAAAACATGATGCTTGAATCTTGAATAATTCTCCAAAATGATTGATAATCAACTCTTGAATGCTCTTGAATGTTGTTGAATGGTCTTGTAAACTCTCTTGATCGTAAATTTTCTATAATGCATGAATACATGAATTTCTTAGGTGAAAATATGTGAAATAACCTTGTATTTATATTCACTTATGCCAAATTTCCCAAAATTACAACACTACAAGCTAGCATTAGATCTAGGAGAATAAAATCCAACAAAAAAATTGAATTTAAAATAGCTATAGGATAAGTGGGACTCATATTCTAGTTGTGGCATATGAGTCCCAATAGGCTAAGCTTGGGACACAAATCTCAAGAAATGCTAAGTTCTATGTAGAATTTAGGATCAAACCCCAAAACTTAGGTGGGACTCATACACCCAAGGTGGTGTATGCATCTCAAATCACTAAATATAGGCCATACAATCCAAAATCATTAAATTATTATTGGTTATTTGATAAGTTTATGGATTATCCTTGGAAAGATGTAATAAATAAGGCTTGTGGATGCAAAATAGGACCAAATAAGGCATAGAGAAGCCAAATTTTACTAGGGAGGGCCCAAATAAGTGTGAAAATGTAGAGGGATATATTTTCATACACTATACTATGCTTTTGTTTGGTGTCTTTAGATTACTATTTCAGTTTGCAAAATTATTGTCATTGGCAATATTTTCAAAATTATTTTCATTTCAAGTGCATCTTTAAACATAAGAATTGGAGTTAAAGCATATCATTTATCTTGTGTTCATTGCATTTATCTTGCATTCATTATCCTTCCTGGATTAGCCCTTGTATGAGACTTAAAACTTGGTGTCCTATTGCTAATACTATAGTGAGACGTAGTTTGAGACTCATGTCATCCCATGATAACACATTCGCTGTAGATCTTGGGTTATCTAGCTCTTTCACTCATAGTGTTGATAGTAGTGCACTAGGTATGGATCACACTGTTGACAACTCTTTACCTTCAAGTATTATGACAAGTGTTGAAACAATGGTTACTAGTGTCCCTCAAGAAAACCTAATCCAAATCCATGAATAACTAGCACATCTACAAAACCTAGTGAGTACTGAAAGAATTTCCAACACTTCTATTCATACCATAGATAACATACACCGAATGATTGAAAGTGAAAAAGGAATAGATATTGTGCGTAACTTAGTTCAAATTTTTGGAAAACACCTTACCTTAATGACTAGTTGTGCTCAAACATCAAATAATGCTCAAAGTCAATGAGGAACCCAAATTCCTCCTCATACAACCATTGTGTCTATTCTTACTTACACCAACCCTCAAGTTACCACAATGATGGAACCTACTGGTAATGGCATTCCTACCTTGGGTATTTCCACTAGCAATTCTTGTACCTTTGTGACATCTCACATCATATCTCCTACAACCTTACCTCCCATAAGTGTTCCATTCACTTTCCCCTAAAACACATATAAACCTCCACCATATTCACCTCTATCCCAAAATAAAACCAATGATGCCATCCTTAACCAACTCTTATAAAAAATTTCATCCCTTCAATGAGAAAATTCCACCATAAACCAAAATCAAAATGGCCAACCATCATATTATGTTAGAAGTAATCCCTTATCCTTGGAGATATTAATAACGCCAATACCAAAAGGTATAGAGATTCCTAGGTTTGAAAATTAAGGAGGGAAAGGAGATCCTTCTAACCATGTTTCCGCTTACACTTGCTTATGTAGTGATTTCATCCTTGAAGATAAGCTCTTGGCTAAGCTTTCCCCTAGGACACTGCAATATACCACTTTAGAATGGTTTTCATCATATCAAATAACTCAATTCATTCATTCAATGAAATTTTTGAGGCCTTTATCAACCATTTCCAAGTGCACATGACTCCTAAGATGACATTAGTTGATTTGATGAGATGTAAGCAAATGGATAGTGAAGAGGTTATTGACTTCATTTCACGCTACCAATTGCTTTATTCCCAAATTGACTTAAAGATTCCTAATCCTCATGTTCAACAAATGTTAAATGAGAACTTACAAACTAAGATGCAAGATAAGCTTTGACATGATGAAATTTCCTTCCTTCGTACACTTTTGTACCACCCTTCATGATTATCAAAACTTAATTAGTAGTCGTGAATCAAAACCCACCTCTAGCCATCCTGTAAAGTCTTAATCTGCAACTCAAAACAATTTCCAACCTTTTAGGAAACAAAATAAAGGCTTTCTTGAACTAAACCCCCCTCAACAAACCCAACATGTTGATACCCAAGTGGTTGCTAGAAAGAAGACAAATCCTTTTACATTTGGGGATCCGAATAGACAATTTACTCCCTTACTTGATACCCTCCATAACACCTGTAGACACTTAAAATATATCCTCACAGTCATTCTATTATTCTTCTATTAATTAAATGGGGATTATATTATCTATTTAATTAATTCAATTAACACTTTCCTCTATTTATTCATTAATTCACTTAAATCATTAAAGTATTATAATCATTTATCCATTTGTATAATCAATTATCCATAAATCATCTTTTCATTTCATACATATACTCTATTTACATAATCATTAAAGTATCCATACATTAATCTTTATGCATTGCATATTTCATTAAATCATTTGTATTTTCATACATAAATCCATTTAATTAAATCATTCATCTAATTCACGAATCCATTTTAATTCTAAATTCCTAAACCTCCACCACATTGCAAACTCCCCCATTTATTTCTTTCATTCCCATCAATTACACTTAATCAAACAATATGGGATAAATATTCATATCTCCATTTCACTATTTTAATCCCACTTTTCTCTCATAACTTGGATCTATCCTGTGAGTATATCTATATAAGCCCTCTCTCTTCTCACTGTTAAGCATATTCGATTTTGATCACAAAAACATACATCCATTCATCATAGTTTCTTGATACATTTGTGCTTATAAAATCTGAGAGCATCAAATGTGTAATACAAGATCTTGATGATAGGAAGCAATGGAGTTAATTTTTCTTTTGAATGATTATGTTGGGTTTTTGTAGTTTAAATATTACATTTCTGCATTTTTATTCATTTAGGAGAAAATTCATTGATGTGATGTTGAAAATATTTTGATTCAGGTTTTATAAATTCATTTAGTTTTCTCATTTTCAACATCAGAAGAATGGTGAACCTAGCAGACTAAAATGAAAGTACCACTTGGGTCATTCCCTCTCACAATTTAGGATGCAGGCCCTCTAAGGGATTAAACACATAAAAAAATGGTGGGTCTGGCTTTTGATCACCGAGTTTGTAAAAGGTGAGAGCATACACCTACCACCTTACAAGCATAGAAAACAGTGATTAATTAACCCCCTAGTTAATCTATGTACAAATAGACATTTGAAAAAGATATCTAATCAATGAAAGCCCTAAAAAACCACTGTTAGTAGTTTGAATTTATAGTCTTCAACAAATGAACATCAAGTTTCAATTTCTAATCTTTGACATATAAACCTGTAAAAATCCAAGCCCACAAAGATTAGCCACAAAATCAAAAATAAATTAGAAAAGAAAAATAACATTAATCTAACTAACAAAAATCAACAAAAAAATAAAATCTAAACTAACAAAATTAATTAAAAGAACATTAATCTTAACTAACAAAAATCAACTTATATTAATTATTCTAAATTAATCTAAATAAAATTAATCTAAACTAGCAAAATTAATTACTAAAAAAATAACATTATATTAATTGATATAAATAAATTTAAATCAAAACTAAAATTAATTTTATCTAGAAGACATCTGTCGATTTCATCTAGAATTAATATAAAGAAGCAGTTTTTATCATAGGCAAACACACTATTTTCAGGAAACCAAATAAATCATTGAAGCCATTTCAACATAGCCTCCACACCATTGATGATACCGCTATGACATTGTGAAGAGTAGTGCAACTATCACACTCATCACCTATATTAATGATAAATACTATTTTAATCACTCCATATTAAATATGATAGTTAAACTATTCTAATCGCTTCGTATCAAATATGATAATTAAACTATTCTGAAAAATAACTATTTTGAAAAGATTAAATAGGATAATTAAACTTTTCTAAACATAGCCCCATATGAAATTGCATGATTCAACTGATATTAACTCCATATGTTACCTGGGCTCAGATAGGTCATCTAAAAATACCTGGTAACATATATTATGCTATATTGGATGCATATTCAGCTTATTAGTGTATTTCACAAGATATCAAAACACCACAGATATAAAAAAGACCACCACAGAAGACCGCCACAAAAGATTTAATCGTTGCAATTAGGCAAAGAAATATTCATATTTTTGCATTTGTAGA
This sequence comes from Sequoia sempervirens, assembly GCA_007258455.2. Taxonomy (NCBI): domain Eukaryota; kingdom Viridiplantae; phylum Streptophyta; class Pinopsida; order Cupressales; family Cupressaceae; genus Sequoia; species Sequoia sempervirens. Next base: position 322,542,049 of record VDFB02193867.1, read on the forward strand.
CACTTAATATATAGGACGTTTTGATTAATCAGGCACATAAGCATTCATATACTATTTTGATTAGTCACACTATGCCATATGATGAAGATGTTAAGTTTCAAATAAAGACCCATAAGGATGATTACTTGAGCTATGAATGAAATATTTTCAGTTATAAATACTATCAAATGTAGTTAGCTAGGAAGGAATTAGATTTGTTGTAATCCACTATTAAAAACAAGGATATGTGATACTTATATTAAGATTGGACTTGAAATTCCTCTATACATGTGAGTAAAAAACTTCATGAGCTTATCTCTAAAAGTATTGAACTATACAAAGAAGCCATATTGCATTAAAATTACCCTTTCTCAAAATACCCTAAAAAATTGTATGACTTTGAGCATAAATGACTCTAAGGAAGGGTGGCACAATCTATTACATCAGTCATACTCTAGTGGGATATGAGCTTAATTATAGTTCTATCGAAAGAGTGTCTTGCCATAGTTTTTTCCTCACAGAAACTTCAACATTGCATGCTTACACATTAGACAAAGATCATCACAAAAATTGATCCTCTTAAGTACCTCCTGAACAAAGCAACACTCACAGGATGATTGGCTAAATGGGTTATGATTCTTAGTGAGTTTGATATTGAGTACATGGAAAGAAAAGGAATCAAAGGAAAATCTATAGCAGATCGACTCATCGATGCTCTTGTGGTAGACAACCATGCTCTTATTACAAAGTTCCCTTATGAATTGATCTTCTACATGGAATCTACACATCTTTGTACTTTATATTTTGATGGCTCCTCCACACAAAGTGGTTTTGGTTTTGGCATTCTCTTTGTCACACCACAAGGGGATTGTATACCTAAAGCTTATAAGATACTATTTCCATGTACCAACAATATTGCAGAATATGAGGCATTACTTTTTGGACTTCATATGGTTGTGCAATGGAAAATCCTAGAGTTGCATGTCCTTGGTGACTCTCAGCTAGTGATCAGACAAGTCAATAATGACTATAAACAAAGATGAAAAATTGATGCCTTACAAAAGAATGGTGGATGCTTTCAAGGCCTATTTCACATCAATTTATTTTGAGAAGATCCCCTAAGATAGTAATAGAGTTGTTGATGCAATGGAAACAATTGGTTCACTTGTGGAAATTCCAAGAAATGTCGCCTACTGTGAGTTCTTGGTAGAGCCTCTTGGAACTTGCTTACAATGTACCACAATTTGAAATGATCTATCTTATTGTTGGTTCTAATTCTTAGTGGTATGGGGATATTTATACCTATCTCCATTATAACATATTTCCATCAAACCTATCCAATAAATCCCATAAAAAAATTATCCATCAAGCCTCTCGTTATGTAATTGTAATGTCGTAAAATTGCACCCCTTACAGTTTCAAATACATTGTTGCATCCACTTTGGTGTCCACTCCAATAGAACTTGTGTAGGCTCATTTTAGCCCCCAATCAACCTTTTTCCCCTCTTAGGATGCTGAAAAACCCCTTTTTAGCAACTACCCTCATGCATCAACTTTGAGTCCAACCTTGTGATTTTCCCCTTTGTGTTGTTTCGTAGCATGATGTGTCTGTACATTAGCGCACCACAAAAATGTTTGCATGTGCTATCATCCTGCAATGTTTCAACATTCAAATGATTGTTTACAAGCATGTTTACCACTTGTTAGTGAGTTTTGTCAGTGGTAACTGCTTAGAATTCCTTGTAACCACCCGAGAAGGTTCTTTTCTCTCTTTGTATTCTATCTTTTCAATTTTATGGCTTCTTCTAAGTGCTTATAGCTTCACTCTAACCTCTCTCCAGCTTTGGATCCTACCTTTTCCTCTTGCTATCTTTCTTGGACAACTCCATACAATTTGTTACAGTAGCACTCTCAAGCTCTTAAAGTGCTCTTTGCAACTCCTTTGGCTCTTGCAGCTAGCATCTCTATCACCTTTTGCTTGCAAGCATCCCGAGGTTCCATATCTGCTATCATTTTCATCCTTACTTTGTGATACGAGTTCTCCTCCTTGATCGGGGATTGCTTTTATCACCTACATTTTGTGATATGGGTTCTCCTCCTCGAGCGGGGTTTGCTTTTATCACATCGCATTTGCATACTCTATTTCTCTCTATCTATTTGGCTATCCATGGAGTGGGAACACCAAAATGGGGGTTTGACTAAGGAAAACCTCTATATAGCCCCAAAATTTTCTCCAGATCTTACACATGTAGGTATTGAAGACTTTCACATGTTGGAGGCTTTATCACTTGAGTGGTTGTGAGAATTTCCTTTCTACCTCCTATTCTCTTTATCATTTCTATTGCACTTTATTTCAACTTTATCACATTTTTTTATTTTTCAATAATTAGATTGCTAGTAGCCATTGCCTTTTTTGTGATAAACTCATTCTTTGGTCTATACGAGATGAAAATGCTCCTCTTGGATGCTAGTGCACCACACTATCGTCCATATCCCGTGCTACCATCCTCTGGCTGAAAGCTTGTTAGTTTGTCTATAGAATCTCTATGACATGATCTTTCTAATTCTAGAACTCTCATGTTGTTCCTTGAGGTAATTTAGGGTAGTTTTCCCTGCGAGGCTCTTTGAATGAAGAGAACTTGTCAATAATGAATCCCCCTTCTCTACATTTTGGTGAACCCGACATGAAGAAAAAGTATTTCTCAAAAATTAGGAATTTATTTAACCCTACTTGACGGGGTCATGACTTGACTCGGTGCTTCGAATTTAGAACCGTTTACACTGACGCAAGTTTGGACCCCAAATTTTGCTCTGAAGACCTCTGAAAATGTAAATTACCAAAACCTAGAAAATACCCAAAAAATGAAAATTTAGATTTTTTGTTTTTCTTAGTTATGTCACCAAAATGAATTTAATATCCTCTTTCATGAGGTTAGTATCTAATTATATTCAAAATTTTAATGATATTCCATTTCATGCATGTGATAGTGACTTGGCTTTTCCCATGTCACTTGGTATCTTTGATCCTTCTCATGAAATTCCTCTGGCGTCGAAGGATATTTTGTTGCAAGAAGATGAAATCATTGATACCTTTCTTAACATTACTCTACCTTCTCTTCATTATAATGCAATCTCTTCTAGAGATGATGTATTTGTGAATGATGAATCTCCTATTCTTTCCAATGTACTCTCTTCTAGAGACATGTCATTGGTGAATGATGGATCTCATCTTTTTCCTGATGCACTCCCTTCTAGAGATGATGCATTAGCAAATGATGAACCTCCTTCCACATCTGATCCTCCTTGGATCGATGTTGAGAATATTTATTCAAATAATAATTCTACTAGTTGTGATGATTTTGCAAATATAATATATGTCTTTGCTGCCCCTCAAATGCCTAAGAGACTAGTCATTTACGTAACTCCAACTAGTCCTCCTAAGAGGATTTTTTCTATTGATGGTGTTCAATTTGATAGAAAATCTCCTAATATTTTTAAGGCCCCCTCTTATAGAGTGGTAACCCATACTTATGAGAATAGAATGAATAAACAACCAAGCTTCCCTCAAGCACCTAAACCTACAATTAAAGCACCTAGTGATTGTGATATTATTGAGCAACTTCGAGTTACTCTAGTTAAGATCTCACTATGGGACTTGCTTTAGTCTACTTTGGTTTATCAAGGCATGCTTCAGGAAGCATTGCAAAAGATCCTCTTACCTTCCTCCACTAGGCCGATGGATTCTAATGCGTTGATAGTGTATATTCATGCATATTCACTGAATATTATGTTCTATCCATAGGAACTCACACCTTTGGAAGTACATAAACAAGTAGACCCTCTATTGATTATAGTTAACATTAATAATATCGACATTAGACATACTCTTGTTGATGTTGGTTTGATACTCAATGCATGTAACATTGATCTATTGCCTAAGATTAATATTGATTCATCTTATCTTAATGCTTCTTCTGTTGACATTCATGGGTTCAATAATGTTAGTCAACAAGCCCTAGGCACAATACTCTTTCCTTTGAGGTTGGGACCTATTACTCTACCCACCCTTGTATATGTTATGTCATAAAAAATAGCATACAACATTCTTCTTGGTAGACCATGGATTCATGCTATGGGTGTGGTCTTGTCTACCTTACATAACACTATTAAGTTCATTTGTAACAACCGAGTAGTCACAGTCAAAGCTGACCCTGAGGCTATGCACTTATGTGAGATGGAAACTATCAGTTAGATTTTAGTTGTGCCTACTCTTATCCCTTTAGTGTCTTCTAGTGTTTCAATGTTTACTCCAAAAATACCTACTACAAAGGATACTCTCAAGATAGGTGTCCCTAAAGAAGATCCTATTGGAGAAAGAAATCCTAAGTCTTCTCCTTCTATTTCTCAAAGGAATGCATGTCTTGGTGATGATTTGGATTCTCTAGACTTTATATATTCCTTCAATAGGGAATATAAATTTGACCCGATCCACTTAGACCTTTCGATAACATCATCCAAATCTGCTATCAAAGATGGTTATTCTTTTGCATTTTGGTATCGTATGAGAAATAGTTGTAATGTCCTTGATGTTAATCCTCCTCCTTCTGAGGAATATGATAACACTTCTATTAAATAGGTTAATTCTAGTAATCCTATCAGGAAGGATGATGATGATCTTGTAGAGGAGTATGATGCCCATTGTTGGAATAACACTCTCCATGTAGATCCTCCATTTTCTTCTATCTTCATGTCTTCTTCCTATAAGAAGTCAAACTTTTCTCCACAATAGAAAGGGTTTCTTCTTGCCCCTCATTATTTATCTAAGCAAGAGCATATTTTTTTGTGGCTTCTTAAAGCCCGCTTGATCACTCTTCCTTCTCCTACATGTAAGAAATTTCATAAACATGATAAAGAAAAACATTCTTTCTATGCATACCATCGGGTGCCTGCCCATTCCACTAGTGAATGTAAGGCCTTGAAGGATAAGATACAACCTCTTCATGATTCAGGTTCCATCACTCATTTATTTGCTGATGCACCTGCCTCCTTTTCAAATGACAAGTGATATCAAGGTCTACCTTTGTCCTGTATGTTCCGAGTATCTTGCATGGTTCTCCTCCCCTATATGTGGGGGTAGTGATAACTTGTTTGGGAGATTTGTGTCCTTATAAGGACCCCATCTCCTCTCTCTATCTTTCAATTGAAGTGTCCCTTGAGTGGACCCCTTTTCCTTCGAAGGGTTCCCAAGGGACTCCCTTTGAAAGCTTCTCTCTTGAATGAAATAATTTGTGTCTAGCTTGGGGGAAACTTGAATAGACCTTGCTTTTCAAATATCACATCCCTTGAGTGGACCCCTCTTCTTTTGAAGGGTTCTTGAGGGACCCCCTTGAAAGCCTTGCAATTTTTTGATAGTTTGCATGACTGTCTACTTTATTGCCTGTGTGGCAACTTTGTTTTAGACATTCTCTATCTATGGATAAACATGTCACTTTGTAGGTGTGCTTGTGAAGATTCTTTCCAATCTAACTCTACAAAGTTCCCTTTCTCTTGGCTTCTTCCATGTGAGAAATTTTGGGGGATGCCTCCTTGTAGGTTTGCAGGCCTATAAGGTGATTACTTATCTGGGTTTCCTCCATGTGATATATCTTGGGGGATGCGTCCTTGTAGGTTTGTGGGCCTGTGGGGTGCTTACATTCTTCAATTCTATTTCTTCTCTCTTGTATATATTAGATCAAAGATCTACATCTTCTTCATCCTGAGTATATGCTCTTTCTCTCTTCGACATCTTAGAATTCTTATATGTGTTATTATTTTTAATTTGGGGATGACACATAGTACCAAGAAAACACTCTACATTGAGGTCTCTTGCACTTTGATGACTCAAATCTTGTTAGTTAGGTTCCTATGTGTGTGGCTTTTTATGTATTGAAATTTTTGTCTTGTGTAGGTTCTTCTTGTCTAATACATCTATTTTACAGGTCTTCAAATTGGGGGCATGCTTGCTTGGTTCGAAGAGATATTTTCTTCCTCAACAGTATCCTTTTTGGCATAATGATGTTGTTTATGTATGGTATACTTCCTTGAGCATGCATATTAGTGTAGATTCATATGCCTGCTAAAGTGGGGGAAAAATGTAATGTCGTAAAATTGTACCCCTTGTAGCTTCACATACATTGTTGCATCTAATTTGGTGTCCTCTCCCCTAGAACTTATGTAGGCTCATTTTAGCCCCTGCATCATCCTTTTTCCCCTCTCAGGATGCTCCAAAACCCCTTGTCAGTAGCTACCTTCGTGCGTGAACTTTGAATCCAACCTTGTAATTTTCCCATTTGTGCCATTTCATAGCATGATGTATCTGGACACTAGCACGCCACACAAACGTCTACATATTGTGCTAGCAACCTACAATGTTTCAACATTCAAATTATTTTTTCTATGCAATTTTACCACTTTTCAGTGAGTTTTGTTAGTAGTAATGGCTCAGGATGCCTTATAACTTCCCAAGAAGCTTCTTTTCTCTCTTTAAATGTTATCTTTTCAATTTTATGGATTCTTCTAAGTGCTTCTAGCTTCACTCTAACCTCTCTCTAGCTTTGGCTCTTGCCTTTTCCTCTTTTCATCTTTCTTGCACAACTCCATACAGTTTTACTACAAAAGCACTATGAATCTCTTATAGTGCTCTTTGCAACTCCTTTGGCTCTTGTAGCTAGCATCTTTATCACCTTTTGCTTGCGAGCATCTTGGGATTCCATATACCCTATGATTTGCATCCTTACTTTGTGATATGAGTTCTCCTCCTTGAGCAGGGATTGCTTTTATCACCTACGTAGAAGGTGTACAAATCTCTTCCACTGAGAGAAAGTGGGTAGAAGAGATCTTAAAGGTGTATCTTCTAGAATCATATTGGGTAGAGGATAGTAGTGAGATTTTAGTTGTTGGGAGACCTATAAAGGCAACCAACATTCACTCTAATTTTTTTGTGGTTGTAGATTAAGAGTGTGCCATAATTGTTTGGAAAAATTTCTTGGAGACATGGAAAGAGTTTTTTGATGAAGAAGGAAAATTTGAAGCCACAAAAAGTGAAACAAGAACCCATCAAAAGGAGTGATTTGTTTCAAACTATGTGCAATTCTAGTGGAAAGTGTTGCAAAGTGACTATGGACAATGATATTAGAGATAATTTGGTTGTGTTGGAAATGATTGAGAAGCTCAAATTGAAGAGGATGAAGCACCCTAAGCCATATTATGTATCTTGGTTGCAAGGAGGTCGTCAAATTCAGGTAAGTGAACAAAGCATTGTGAATTTTCACATTGGAAGATATAAAGATGAGATTGTATGTGATATAGTACCCATGGATGTTTGTCATGTTTTGTTGGGTCAACCTTGAATTTGGGATATGGAAGCTAGACATAATGGTAGCGATAACACCTATACCATAATCAAAGATGTGAAGGAATATGTGTTGAATCCATTACAGGATAAACAAGAGGAAGTGGTAAAATAAATTGTAGCAGTATTCTCCAATGAGTGTATGAAGGAATAAATCAACATTGAAGTTGTAATAGGTGAGAAAGAAGTGGATGAGAATCCTTTGAAGGATGAAGAGGAAATAAAATATTACAAAAATAATGAAGAATGAACGAAAAGAAGAGGAGATCCTTGTACAAAAGGATCAAGAGGAAAGAGAAGAGTTGTTGCAACCCTTTGATACAAGCAACATGGAAGGAAACGAGTGTGGGAGCATGATGTAGGAGCGTCTTTGGCTCTCAATCTATCCACATCAATATGTACATGAAAAAAAATTTGTTTTCAATTTTTTTGTGTTTTACAGATGCCTTGGAGTTCATTTCTTAAATATTTTCCCTTGGTCAGTCTTGTTCTTTCATTGGTGTGACAATATGTGATGGGTGGGACTTCAAACGATGTCCCTTTGATGGTTCAATGTGAAGACTATGCATCGTTGGCAATACCTTTCTACTTCAACAGGACTCTAAGCAGTGTCTCTTCGACAACCTAATATATAGCCTTGAGCTCTTCAATAGGAGATAGTTATATTGTCGGGACTTGGAATGTCATCTCCTCGATGAGCTGATGGTGTTGGTAGTTATTTCACTATCGGTGAGACAATTTCATTTCATTGGGACTTTGCAGTCAACCCCTTCAATGGGCTAATACAGTGTTGTCAGCATGCGTGTTGTTGTACTTCATGATTATTCGATGAGACATCCTATGTCGAAGGGAGATCTTTAGCCATCTCCTCAGCATCCTGATGGGGTGGAGTTGTAGACCATTGGGTTTGATGGTTCATTGGTTCCTCAAGAGTTAATCTTTGGGAGACCATTTCATCAGAGGAAGGGGAATTGAACTATTCTTCCTGGGGAAAAGGGAAGTAGCATTAAAAATGGAGGAAAATGATTGAATGGACAGGGGAATGTATGAAGAATTGAGGAAAAACTATTTTTAAAAGATAATTTGGTCTTTGCAAAAATGATTCTATATTTTGAACCTTCAAATGTACTCTATAAGTAGTTAAATTGAAATAAAAGGGAGAATTGTTTCTTGTTGAATTTTTTTTCATTATAAGTGTGATTTTTCTATTTGATTGACAACCTGATAAGGCTCTTCAATCTTGATTGTATCAAGTGGTATCAGAGCAGGTTTTCTCTTGGAGTAAGTGTCAAAGATATTATGAAGTCCTAAAAGGGAATTGATTGTGGTTAAGTGAGCAAAGGAAGAAGACCTACAACTACAGAGGACTTAAGTAAGATGACACAAAGAGGATGTTGCAGAGGACGAGGGGTGCGAAGAGATGTAAACCCTATCTTGATGGAGATGTTGAGAAGAATTATGGCCACACTACAAGCCTTTGAAACTGCACAATGAAGAGGTCATCATGTCAATGACATGAGTGACGATGAAGAAGAGCGGGTTGAAGTTGAAGGAGAAGAAAACTGACCTAAACTTGATGAAGGAGGAGATAGGTTCATTTGAGCCTTAACTAGAATAAATACCAAACCTTGTTTTAACCCTCCGAGCTATAGTGGTAATCTAAATTGATATGAATTGTTGGATTGGATCACCGAGATGAAGTTCTTTGATTTTGAAGGTACAAAAGAGGGCAAGAAGGTGAAATATTCCTATACAATGTTAAAAGGGAATGCATCTGGTGGGACCATTTACAGGCTAATAGAAAAATTGATTTGAAAAAATCTAAAGTGTGCTTACTCAACTAAGTTCTTCATTTATCATATTCAAAATTAGTTGCTTAACTTAATCTCAAATATGTGCCAAGATCTTTAATTAATGGTTTGAATCCAATATGCAAACTCAATCCATCAATTTATTGAGCTCATTGATTATTCTATTTTTAGAATTCAAACATAAGCCATCATCAAGAAAAAACCAAAAGATCAAAGATACAGTTGATTACGAAGTTCACCTCTCAGAGCTATGTCTCTGGATCCACTCAATAAGTGTGATCAATTACCATTAATATTGTCACCTGCAAATTTCTTACAACATCTGGTCTTCTAACTATGTAGATAAAGTTGTCACTACCAAGGAATTTTCAAGCCCTACAAGCACTTCCTCAATCCACACTAAACAAGTGCTTCCAACAATAACAAAAAATGCATTCCTAGTTCTTAAAGCATTAATTAAATGCAAACTAGTTATAAAGGTATCTTGCCTCATTTACAAAATCCATACCGAGCATGACTTAGAAAATATTGAGTACATCATTCTAGAATAAATTCAAGTATCAAAAACACTCTAGTTATACTTGATGCCAGATCTTCAACCTTGCAAGAGAGAAGTCTTCAACTTGGATGTCGACCCACACTCCTTCAAGCACAGTCTTTTGACATCATCTATACAAAGTTTTGAAATCCTTATCCTTCTCTTAGGTCACTCTGCAAAATTCTATCACTTGGATGTCGACCCACACTCCTTCAAGCACAGTCTTTTGACATCATCTATACAAAGTTTTGAAATCCTTATCCTTCTCTTAGGTCACTCTGCAAAATTCTATCACTTGGATGCCTTCACTTGGACTTTGGATCTTGAATGATCAACTCAAAATCATACTCTGAATGCTTGGATCTAAGAGAATTGGATCAATGGATGCCTGAATTTTGGATGCCTTAACCTTGCATCCTCATCCCCCTTTTATACAAAAAAATACCCTTTATGGTAAAAACCATAAAATTTGGCCACTTCCCCCTTTAAGGAAAGATTTAAACCAATCTTCCTTATTTTATAAATCAAACAACCTCCATAAAACCAATTTAATTTTGTTTTAAGCCCTTTACAAATTCGAGCTAGTGAAATTGCTTTTGGTGGTTTTAGGTTATTCCATTCTTAAGTGGTTGTTGTAACCATCAAGCCCTTTTAAAAAGGATTTGGGCTTAAAAAATGTTTAAATGCAACCCCACCTATGCATGTATCAATTCGACATGGTGGTGCAATGGTGACTATAATTTTTGTTAGGTGAGCAATCTGGGGTTCAACCCCCACCACTTGTCTTTTATAAACCAATTTTAAAACTGTTAATTGTAAGAAAAAACCTGGTGCCCATATATAGCAAAGATAACTGTGTGGGTGTGCTTGTAAGGTGGAGGTTAGGGGGTCAAACCACTTAACAAAAATTTTCCAAACAATTCAAATCCATAGAGGAAGGAGGGTGCCATGTGGTGCACCAAGAAGGTGCCATGCCACACAATGTGATTCCCTAATCAAACATAGTCACTAACACATGCCACACAAGCATGCCATGTCACATGTAGTGACACATCACCTGTCTAGACAACTTGCCACATCATCGTATGGCTCATAATTAGTTGCCATGTGTTGAGACCTAATTGGTCCACACCACTGCCCATATGGTATGGGCTACCATGCCAACATGCTAACATCAACAATGGTACCCATGGTCAACTTATTCAACTGCAAACTTTAACTGCCAATATCTTTTGTGTACGTGCTCTTTTTTTGATGAAACGAGTGGCATTGGGTTCTCATCAATGAGCTCTTTGATTTGACGTCGAATTCGACCGATTTTGAATTGATCAATTTTTTCTTCTTTCTAATGGGCCTCAGGTGCGACTAAACTTTAACTTTCATAACTTTGATGTACGAGTTCCTTTTTTTCCTGTTTAAGTTGTATTGAGTCTATTTTCCCAAGCACTTTGACATGGTGTTGATTTCAAGGGCAATTGGAACAATTAAATTTTTAGGGTTCTGGGATCCACCTGGTATAACCTCCCCACTGAAGAAATTTTGGTCTCCAAAAGTGTACTATTCCTTTGAAACATACTCCCTGCATTATGCAAATCAATAGGGCCTTAATAGTACCAAGGAAGATTTTGGCATAGCACTGATGCTCCTCCTTTCTCACAAACTACTCAAGTATTAGAAAAATGTGCCTCAGCTTGATACATTCCTTCACCTTTGCACTTCAAAATGGTTAATTCAAGGCTTCACCATTTAGCTCTGTCCAAGCTTGTTGTAGCAACCAGGCTATTGAAAATCATTGCCCCTTGTAGGAATTTTCAATCATCATCTGATTGAGATCAGACCAAGCTTAAAGATTAGATCGAGTCTTGATGTGTAGATGGTCTATCCATCTTGTACAAAATTCTCTTCTTCTTCAATAAAGGCTAGTGACACACTCTCACCTTGAGAATTGTGTCAACCACTTGAGCACTACAAGAAATCTGCAAGCAACAAATCTTTAACTTGCAAAAGGAAGTATTTAGGTATTCTCCTTTGGATTACAATATATATGGCTTCAAAATCCTTACAAAATATCAACCTTATAGGAATACAAATTCATATAAGTACTTGCAAAAAAATTTCATTTAGAGTCTTTCACCCAAAAACCATACCAATTTTACATCAACTTAACATATTACCACAATCCAAAAGGTAACATAATTTTTTTTTGACACAACTATTTAGTCAACATGTTTCCCATCTCTTACGGAGTTGAACAAAGGAAATTTCCTCTTCCAACTACTCTTGTTTCTGTTGGGGTTCTTCACAGGCTACCTCAGGGATGGTAACTGCATGTCTTGCCTTTATCTTTGCAACATCCTATTGAATGGGTTCTTTTATTGACCTCAATGAGTGTTGAAGCTTTGGGTGTAGCTTCCAAAATTTCTCAACACAATGCCCACTAGTTCTATAGTGAGTGCAGTAATTTCAAGCATTTTCTTGCATTGTAGTTTCCTTCTTCGGAGAGGAATGTTGAAAGTGTGATGCATGCCTCGTTGTCTCTTTAGCTTGCATGACTAACTTTCTACAAAGCCTTTGCTTCTTTCTACACCTTGCTACACAGTGGTTAGGTGCATGACAAAATGTGCATGGTCATATATTCCATAAGGCTTGCACAAAAGAATTACTACTTTAAAAATCAACAATAGATTTAAAGTATTCATCACCTTTGGATTTCCCTTGACTAGCTTGAACATTGAACTGCTTAGGAGAACCCGCTTTTCTTTTTTTAGGTTCTATGTGGAATTGTTGAAGGTAATCTGCCTTAGAATTTCCTCCATCATGTTCATCTTTTCTAGGAGATGATTTTTAGTCACTATTATTATCATAGTGTAAGCTTGTGGAAGTTCTTATTGCATTGACTCATCACTTGACGAAATTATCACAAATGTGGTTTTGGAACATTCTCCAATTTCTTCTTTATCATAACCCAATCCTGTATGATGAGGTCACTCTACCACTTCTATGGGATTAGCTATTCCTTGGCCATGAATTCCAAGGCCTTTGCAACTATAGCCCATCTTCATTAGTAGCTTCATATCGATACCCTTGGTATGTTTTTCAAATGCTACAAAATCATGATCAAGGTTAAAGGAAGGAATTGAAATTACTTCATTTATTACCTTCTTTATCACTTGGTCAACTTCTTGATTGTCTACTAATGGATCCTTCCGAATTGTTGCAGATGAAGCCTCCAAACTATTAGGTTGTGTGAGGGATACATATAAGGAATCCTCTGAGTGTAGAAAAAAAGTACAAATGTCAGGTTTTTCAATCGCAGGAGGAATTTTTACAACTTAACTTTCTCCCATATGCTCCTCCACAACACTCTGCAACATCAGGTGTAATTTCCTCTTTTCATCTTCTAAGTCTTCAAGGTGATTTCTCAACTCAACATTTTCCAACTAGAGATGTTGGTTGGAGTCCTCAAGTTCTTGAAGCCTCATGAACTTATCCCAGTGGAGTGCTTCAATCATTATTTTCATGGAAAATAAGTCATCCATCATGGATGCAAACATTGTCACCTTAGAAGCTTCCCCTTACTCAAATACCATCTTTTTGAAATCTCTTAGATGTTCACCTGTTAAACTTGCAAACTTGCAAATCAACAAATTGTTAAACTGATCAAACTGACAAACTTGCACAAACTGGTAATCTACTTAACTAAGCAAACTAAGGACATTGAGCTAACTGAAAAACTTTTCAAACTAGTCACTTAACCAAACTTGAGCTTAGAAACCACTTCAATACCACTTGATCTAAAAAAATCTAGAGTTTGCTTACTCAACTAAGTTTGTCACTAATCATTAGATTTCTAATTAGTTACTTAACTTACTGAATCTAAAATCTATGCCAAGATCTTTAATTAATGGTTTGAATCCAATATAAAAACTCAATCCATCAAATTATTGAGCTCATTGATTATTCTATTTGTGGAATTCAAACATAAGCCATCATCAAGTAAAAACCAAAAGATCAGAGACACATTTGATTATGGAATTCACCTCTAAGGGCTATGTCTACGAATTTTCTCAATAAGCATGATTAATTGCCATTAATGTTGTCACCTACAAATTTCTTACAACATCTAGTCTTCTGATTGAGTAGACAAAGCTACCAGTGCTAAGGAAGTTTCAAGCCCTACAAGCACTTCTTGAATCCACACTAAACAAGTGCTTCGAACAATAACGAAAAATGCAATCCTATTTCTTAAAGAAATAACTAAATGTGAACTATTTATAGAGGTATCTTGTGTTGTTTACAAAATCCATACTGAGCATGATTCAGACAATACTGAATATATTATTCTAGAATAAAGTCAAGTATCAAAAATACTTTGGTTATACCTAACGTTGGATCTTCAACCTTGCAAGAGAGATGTCTTCAATTTGGATGTCAAACCACAAGTTTCTTCAAGCACAATCTTCTGATATCATTTGTATGGAGTTTTGAAATCCTAATCCTTCTCTTAGGTCGCTCTGCAAAATTTTATCACTTGGATGTCTTCATTTGGACTCTAGATCTTGAATGATCAACTCAAAAGCATACTTTGAATGCTTGGATCTAAAAGAATTGGATCAATGGATTCCTAAATTCTGGATGCCTTGCATCCTCATCCTTCTTTTATACAAAAATTTACCCATTATGGCTAAAACCATAAAATTTGGCCACTTCCCCCTTTAAGGAAAGATTTAAACCAATCTTCCATATTTTATAAATAAAACAATAACAACCTCCATAAAATCAATTTAATTTTGTTTTAATCCCTTTACAAATTTGGGCTAGTGAACTTGCTTTTGGTTTTTTTGGGTTATTCCATTCTTAAGGGGTTTTGTAACCATCAAGCCCTTTTAAAAAGGATTTAGGCTTAAAAAATGTTTAAATGCAACCCCACCTATGCATCTATCAATCTAACATGGTGGTGCAATGGTGAGTATACCTTTTGTTTGGTGAACATTTGAGGGTTCAACCCCCTCCACTTGTCTTTTATAAATCAATTTTAAAACCATTAATTGTTAAAACAAACCTGGCACCCATATATATCAAAGACAAATGCGCAGGCATAACAATGAGATAGTGCACTTGTAAGGTGGAGGTTAGGGGGTTGAAATCCCTAATTTTTCTTTTCCAAATGGTTCAAATATATGGATGAAGGAGGGTGCCACATGGCACAATGTGATTCACTAATCAAACACAGTCACTAACACCTACCACACAAGCATGCCATGTCACCTGCAACAACACATCACCTGTCCAGTCATCCTACCACATCATCATATGGCTTGCATAGTTAGCTGCCATGTGTCAAGACCCAATTGGTCCATTCCACTACTCATATAGTATGGTATTCCACACCATCATGCAGACATTAGCAATGCTACCCCTTGTCAACTTAGTCAACTACGAACTTTGGTTGACCATATCTTTCACGTATGTGCTCCATTTTTTATGAAAAAAGTGATGTTGGGCTCGTGTCAAGGAGCTCTTCGATTTGACACTTCAATTGATTTTGAGTCAATCAACTTTTTTTCCTTTTTGATGGGCCCCAAGTGCCTGTTTGACCAAACTTTGACTGGTCATAACTTTGATGTAAGAGCTCCTTTTTCGCTTGTTCAAGTTGTGTTGAGTCCAGTCTCTCGAGCACTTAGATATGGTACTAATTTCAAGGGAAATTAGAACAATTGAATTTTTAGGGTTATGAGATCCACCTGGATAAAAAAGAAGAGGCAAGGAGAAGATAAAGTCATGGAATAGAATGATAAGTAAATTGAAGGAAAAATTCATGCTTGCAAACTATTAGATAACTCTGTGTGTGATTAAAAATAATATGCGTAAATGAATTGAAATAAAATACTATTTAAGCACACCGATAAGACATTGTATCAAAACAGAGCGAAAGAAGTAAAGGAAAACTCAATATTTTGCTTCAATTGTTGTCCTATCGTCCTCTATCTTTAGTGTTTTTGTCGATTCCAGCTTTTGTTCTCAGATTGTAGGCTAGGCTCAACAAACTGTCTTCCTAAAGAACAAGATTCAAATGTGATGCATGATGCAAGATTTAAGCTATGATATGGAATAAGACTAGTATGCTTGAAATAACCATGATGCTATGATAAATGAATACTAAATGGATTAAATGCATGAACTCTAATTAATTGCCTATTACCAATGCTTGGATTCACACAGGTATTTATAGAGTTTTTCGAATGATTTTGATTGGCTGTCTTGATTGATGGTTGTGATAATTCCTGGTAGATCGAATGGCTGAAGAAGGATGAAACTGAAGAGAAAATAGAAGAAAACTTGAAAACAAGATTTTTCCATTTTTTATGAAAGAGGAAAAAGATAAGAAGATAAGAAATCATCTTTCTTTAAAAAAATACAAGAAAGATTTAAAAGCTGATAAATAATTAATTAAAAATTCAATTATTTATTTGTGGATGACATTCAGCTTTTCTCAATTAAATAAAATATTTAATTAAGCTTTTAAAGCAGAAGAAAGTTTGTGATAAGAATAAAGCTTTAATTAGGATTTTTGAAGAAAGCAAAAGATTTCATATTTAAATAAAATATTTAATTATGATATGAGAAGAAAATAGAAGATAATAAAATATCTAGTTGTGATTTAAAAAGAAAGCATAAGATCCTTTAATTAAATAAGATTTATTTAATTAAATCACTTTTATGAAATTAATTAAATAAAACATTTAATTAATTAGAAGAAGAAATTAAAATAGAAGAAAAAAGAGATATTTAAATTTAATTAAATCAAAAGATTTAATTTAAATTTAAACAATGATAATTAATTTAAATAAATAAAATGTATTTATTTAATTAATTAAGTGGACATAAGAAAATAATAAAATAAAATAAATTTATTTAATTATGGAAGAAAAATAAGATGAATGAACAATATAATTAAATTAATTAAATTTAATCATATGTAGAGGACTTTAAAAAAATTAATTAAATAATGAATATTTAATTAATTGTCAGGATTATAGACATGACCATTTTTATGCATATACATTTTTCCCCTCTTTGAAGTGATGTGTGAAACACATTGCTTCAAAGAAAAAGAAAAAAAATTTGCCCCTGATATGTTTCTGATTTTTGATGTCGATGATGCCCCCTTGGGAGATAAATCACGGAAGATGATGTCAAGAATGATAGGGAAATAGTGATTTAGCTCCCGATAGATGGTGTTTATGATGGCCCAGTGAAAAATAATACGAAAAGAATGGAAAATTCCATTAACTCCCATCCTAAAAGACCTTTATAAGATAAAAAGGGGTAAAATGAAGTGTCATTTTCACCCTGTTGCTACAATAAAAAGTGAGCTTTGATAGTGACCTAGCGAGATGGAGATCCTGTTGCACCGACATAGATTTGAGCGAGCACACCAATACCAGAGACCAGCTGCGTATGGACCACCGGTGAGTGATTACAACCGTTTTTTATTGCAATTTTTGCATTTTGAATTGATTTTTCAAATCTTTTAAATCGGATTTCAATTTTTTCTGCACGTTTTAGCGCATCTAGGAAAAGTTTTAGCGCAT
This sequence comes from Sequoia sempervirens, assembly GCA_007258455.2. Classification (NCBI taxonomy): domain Eukaryota; kingdom Viridiplantae; phylum Streptophyta; class Pinopsida; order Cupressales; family Cupressaceae; genus Sequoia; species Sequoia sempervirens. The sequence continues at coordinate 322,559,362 of VDFB02193867.1, forward strand.
TCGACAAATTCTTTAGCGCATATAGGAATTTCCGTAGTGCATATAGGAATAGGGTAAAAATTGATCCTTTAGCGCATCTAATAGATAGAGTAGCGCATTTAGGTGAGAATCGGCTAGGTTGATCCTATAGCGCATCTAGGGCACAAAATTGCACATCTAGGGCTAGGGTTTTGAAATTGTTAGAGTTGTGCATATGAGAGATAAAGTGGCGCATCCATAGGATAGAATAGCGCATCCCAAGTTTTAGCGCATATAGAAAAAAAATTAGCGCATAGGAGAAAATCTTTAGCGCATTTGTGTTTTAGCGCATATGGGCAACATAATTGCGCATTTAGGAAATTTTCCACATAACACTTGTGTTATGAAAAATGAAGATTTAAATTGCTTCCTTAGTCAATAGATAGATGAATTGTAGTACCATCATGCTGATATGATAGAAAATATGATAGAGAACTGATAACTTTGCTTCCAAGAAAGAAAACAAAGAGTAGATAGTTGATAACTTTGTGACGAACAACAAAGAGTAAAATGATTGATTGACTTTATGGTTGATAACTTTGCTTCTCGCGATTGAAAAACAAAGAGTAGATGTTTGATAAATTTACTTTCTGCGATAGAAACCAAATAGTAAAATGAGGATATAAATTTGCATTCATGATTGAAGTATAAATAGGAAATGATTTGTGTGTTAATAAATTTGCTTTCCTGAAAAGAAAAACAAATAGTAAATGATGATAGAGTAGATTGATTTGACATATAGATAGATTGATGTAGCACTTGATATGGGTCATTGATATATTTTGTTGGCTAGATAGATCACATGATATGAGTCTGATTTGATGTGTTCTTGTGATGATCAAACAAAATAGGAGGCTTTTAAAAGCCTCCAGATTAGAGAGCGGTTCCCACTATGTTGGGAGCGGATAGGAGAGCTTACCCCTGCTGAGTTACAATTGATAGCGGATTGTGGATTGGGACCTTTGTTGGCCATACCGCGAGGTATTCGGGCCAACTGGGGGCTATTGAACGCGTTGGCAGAGAGATGGCATTGAGAGCATAACACCTTTCACTTGCCGACGGGTGAGATGAGTGTGACGCCCGAGGATGTATACATGATTCTTGGGATTCCAGTTGTTGGTGCCCTTGTGGTTTATGACCACAAGGAGATTGGTGGTACCGAGGCGTTACAGCGGATATGTGGCGATCCGAGCATATGTGGTTATTGGATAGACTGGGAGGATTTTAGCAGGTATCCAGCTTTAGTTGTTGTGTTGGCTGTATTTGTCGGAGGCTTCCTTGGACTGGACCATCGGTTGAAGGGATTCACAGTTGGTTGGGGTAGGATGCTGGAGTGGATGATTACACAACCACGGAGGTTTTCGTGGGGGAGTTGTGTCTTGGCTGACATGTATCATGATCTCCATTAGGTTGTATATAAAGGATCCACTAGCTTGGCGAGTGGGGTGATGCTGCTATAGATCTAGGTGTGGGAGCACATTGCAGTCACGAGACCACTTTGCACCAGAGATAGGCTAGTAGGGAGGCCCTATGTGTATGCATATTCTAGTGCAGTTGTCTAGCAGAAGCTGGGCAAGGTAGAGTATTGGCGATGGGTTTTGGATGACATCGATGCAGTGATATGGAGACCCTACACAGACTGCAAGGCATGGGCAACTGATCACTTGGAGATGCCATTTGTCTGCAGGCCATGATATCTGATAGGGTGGACCCCCTTTATCATTGAGAGATTTTTGGCATTACGAGTGCTGAGACAGTTTGGATTCACACAAGGGATGCCCCAGGGCATTGCTCATTATGGGTGGTGCAAGGGGGATTCAGGATGGGGACCATGCATTGGATATTAGGCAGCATATACAGAGTATTCCACCTTACAGCCTGAGGTATAGACTAATAGGCCAAAGGTGCAGGATGCAGGGATGACAGATGATTATGCATAGTATTTTCATATGCATCCATTTCCACGATTTACAGTGCCAGATGAGCCACGGGTGATTGGGGTAGCACCACAGCCAGGGGTAGGGATATAGGGGGATGTGGCCGGTGGAGAGCAGGCTATGGGCGGAGGAGAGGAGGAGGGAGAGGAGAGTGAGGAGAGCAAAGATGGAGGGGAGGAGAATAGCTCAGATGATGGGGATGATGGGGATGATGGGGATGAGGAGAGGCAGTAGAGGTTGGATAGTCTGGGCAGAGCAAAGATTCTTCGGTGAGCCAGATCCGGTGGCAGACCTCAGATAGTGATTTGAGTGTCATCCTCTTCTCAGTAGGCACAGATAGATGCATTGCAGGGTCAGGTCCAGACCTTTCAGGGATAGCAGGCACAGCTACAGAGCTAGCTAGCTCAGGCTCAGAGTATGATAGTGCAGTTACAGGCACAGCTTGCACAGGCCCAGACGCATATACAGGCTCAGGCTCAGGCACAGGCACAGGCTCAAATGCCTGCCCCTAATTCCCAAGTGGCACAGTTGGTAGTAGAGAGGGATGCTCTTAGACGACAGGCACTAGAGGCCGAGGGTGTGGCTCAGAGACTTATGGGTATCGTAGAGAGTACCTCATTACAGGAGGCCATTACAGAGGGATTTGAGGCAGCCAGAGAGGTCGAGTATTACAGAGTTTGTTATGAGGAGCTATGCCCTCTCGAGCAGCGAGAGCCTTATCCCCGATCACATAGTAGGACCAGGACCCGATCACAGACATCGACACATGGCAGAGAGGTTACAGGGCCTCGACGGGATCCTGATGCAGGTATGAGTGGCAGGCCGCCTCCTTCCAGACCAGCTCCTTCAGGGGCATCTACCAGCTAGTGTTTGGGACTGATATATTTTGCACATATGTAGGGCATGTATATTGAGTTTTGATCATGTCTTATGTATTATGTTTTGAACCCTTTAGCTTCATTGGACATTTGACACTTGTATTATTTTGATGAGTGATGATATGCAGCGGCGATGTTTTTGATGATGATATGTTTATGCATTTGTGATGTGATATGGATGTTACTTTTATGCATGTATGATATGAGATGAATTTTGGATATGTTTTTATTATATTTGCGGACTAATCTTATGATGCAGGATGATTTAATGATATGATGCAAATGGATGATGTTGATGTAATGATTTGTGATGATGTAGATATGAGTTTGTTGATTTGTTGAATTTTTGGTGCAAATGCATAGGTGAATAATATGAAATGAAAATGATAGATAGTGAATGTGATACTAATGATGATAATGATGAAAAATATAAATGATATATGTGGTAATGGTAATGTGATGATGATGAGATGATGATAATAAATAACAAATGATAATTGATAATGATAAAATGATAAAATGATAAATGAAAATGGGAATAATAACGATAATGATAAATGATAGTGATGATAATGAAAAATGCATGAATGACATGGTAAATTGATGATGATAATGATGAAGATGAAATGAATGATAAAATAAAATGAATGAAATGATACATGATAAATGAGAATGATAATGATAAATGATAATGATAAAAATGAAGTGATAAAATGAATGAAATGATAAATGATAAATGAGAATGAAATGATAAATGATAATGATAAAAGTGAAGTGATAAAATGAATGAAATGATGAATTGATAAATGAGAATGATAATGATAAATGATAATGATAAAAATGAAGTGATAAAATGAATGAACTGATAAATGATAAATGAGAATGAAGGATAAATGAGAATGATAATGATAAAAATGATAAATGAGAATGAAATGATAAATGATAATGATAAAAATGAAGTGATAAAATGAATGAAATGATGAATTGATGAGAAAATGAATCAACTATCCAAATTTTCTCCACAAAAAGCTCAGAACTACATGACAACTGTTAATGCTTTCATTCTACCTTTCAAAACACTGAGGTGAATCCAATATGCAGATATATACAATGATCTAATAAATATGCAACTAAATGAAACTAACCAGTTTGTTGAGCCTGCTATAAGCCTTCTTGAATCATCATAGAATGTTTTAAAATGTTGGAAGTATGTACAAGCATCAGAGTGGAAATTAGCACCAATGATGACCAGAGTACAACTTTCATGAATTTTGATATAGCAAGCGAACACAAGCATCGAGGTATAATTGAACCGAGATGACCTGAGTGTTTCTTGCATAAACAGACAAAGATTAACCACCTTTCTGATGCAAATGTGGAACTGTCATCGATGATATTGCTTTGGTCATCATGTCCTGTGACATATTTGCATCAGATTGACCATTAACCTCAAGATAGCAGACAAAGAAAAATCATTCTCGTTCCTTGCCACTCTAGTTTAGTACATCATCGAGTGTGCTCCTGAGTTATGATATTTGAAAATCACACAACCTTTGGTCAAACATGTAATACTATTATTTTATACATTATTTAGATTTGTGGATCATCCAATAGACAATGGTCTAGTATCTGCTGAAAAGTGTTTCATGACAAGGCTCGATGATTGAATAAGGTTTCGCGTGAGTTGATTGTTTGCATGATCGGATCCTATGTCATAGTCTAGCTGTTTTAGTATGCTCTAAAAGTTAAGTGCCCCCAGTTGAGTTTTTGCCCCGTTTATTGACACAATTTGCAGAAAGAAATATGTACAATAGTCAAGCCATGGTAAGACGTTTTATCACTCTAGGAAAAATGATGGCAGGATGATGCGATTATAACCCTAAGATGTGAAAAAGGATGAGGAAAGAAGAAAAGCTAAAAAGCCAAAGTGAAAAATAGGAACTAATAGATGGAGAGGTACAGATAGCATCTGTTTGCCAGATTTTCACTTTTTGTATTTATTTCATTTTTTTGATTTCTTCTTTTTTTTCAAAACTTTTTCTGCTGTTTTTGTATTTCTTCAGGACATTTTCTGCTGTTTTTGTATTTCTTCAAGACTTTTTCTAATGTTTTTGTATTTCTTCAGGACTTTTTCTGCTGTTTTTGTATTTCTTAGGGACTTTTTCTACTATTTTTGTATTTTCAGGACTTTTTATTTTTGTGACTAGGACTTTTTCTCTTTCTTCTTACTTTATATTTTGTTTTTAGGACTTTTTCTACTGTTTTTGTATTTCTTCAGGACTTTTTCTGCTATTTTTGTATTTCTTCAGGACTTTTTCTGCTTTAAACATAATATTTTTAAGATGCATACTGTTGATGGGTTCATCAAACAGGTCTCCTTCTGGCGTTGATAACTTGTATGCTCGAACCGTGACTGCAATAACCACGCAAGGGCCTAGCCAATTTGGTTCAAACTTTCCTTTCTTTTCTCTGTCTTGTTGATTGCGTGGGTTCTCTTTCAGAACTAGATCACCCACCTGAAAGGTACGTGGCTTTACTTTGTGATTATAACTATGAGACATCATCTATTGGTATGCTTTCAAATGGTCAGCTGCTCTCTGTCTCTTTTCATCTAAAAGTTCTAACTCTTGTAGTCGAGAAACTCTGTATTCATCATCTGTTATGAGACCTTTCAGTGATACTCTTAGTGAAGGGATTTCAACTTCTAAAGGCAATATAGCTTCTACTCCATAGACAAGGGAAAAAGGTGTTGCTCCTGTCGGCATTCAGACACTAGTTCTGTAAGCACACAAGGCGGGATTGAGTTGAACATGCCAATCCTTCCCTAAGTCATTGACAGTCTTCTTCAAAATCTTTAGTATAGTCTTATTTGAGGCCTCTGCTTGGCCATTCCCTTGTGGATAGTAAGGCGTTGAATATCTGTGCTGAATATGGAATCTTTCACAAAGTTCATCAACATCCTGATTCTTGAAAGGTCGACCATTATCTGTAATAATGGCATTAGGAATACCATACCAACAAATAAGGTAGTTGAGTATGAAGGATGAAATTTGTTTTCTGGTGACTTTAGAGAGAGGTACTACCTCAATCCACTTAGTGAAATATTCTGTCGCCGTGATGATGAACTTTTGTCCATTTGAGGATGAAGGATGAATTTTTCCTACTAGATCTAACCCCCATTGAGAAAATGGCTAGGTTGGTGTGAATGAGTGAAGTTCTTATGCAGGAGCATGAATAAGATTCCTATGAATCTAACATTTTGATTAGGTTTTAACAAAAGTGAATGATTCCCTCTCCATTGTAGGCCAGTAGTAACCCATTCTAATCAATTTCTTGGATAAAGTTAGTCCACTCGAATGAGTACTACAAATGCCCCCATGAACTTCTTGTAAAGCTTTGTCGGATTTGTCACATTCAAGACATCAAAGTAAAGTACCATCAAGACCACGGCGATAAAGGGTATCAGTGATAAGGGTATAGCGAGAGGATTGTCAGATAAAGTTTCATTTTTGGTTAAGAGATAAGTCAGGCAGTAAAATGTTGTCTTTTAGGTAGGCATAAATCTTACCATACCAGGGTGAATTGGATCCCACCAAGTGGCAGATAATTTGGCTTTCAGGTGTGTCATAAGCAGGTGTAAATAATTGTTCCACCAGGAATTCATAGCGAGTCTGTTTTTATGGGAGTTGTACTAATGATGCGATTGTAGCCATAGCGTCAGCTGCTTTGTTATCAATCCTTAGAATTTGTGTGAACTGAATGTCCACAAAGTACTTTTTGAAGTCATCAATCATCTTCTTGTATGGCAACAACTTGTCATCTTTAGTTTGATAATCATCATTGATTTGATTAATAACTAGTTGTGAGTCACCATAAACTTGTAGCTCGGTAATCCTCCATTCCAATGTTGTCTTTAGTCCAGTGATGAGTGCTTCATATTCGGCTATGTTATTGGTGCATGGAAGCATTAGCCTATATGACCAAGGAATGGTATGTCCTTGAGGGGTGACAAAGAGAATGCCTGCCCCAGATCCTTGTTGAGTAAAAGAACCATCGAAGTATAAGGACCATAGCTGCTTAGAGTCTACCGTGAAAACATCAGCATTTGGAAATTCAATGTGTAAGGGGTGCTCTATTTGTAGAGGAGTTTCTGCTAGTTGATCAGCAATAACTTGTCCCTTGATTACTTTGCGATCAACATAGTGGATGTAAAAATCACTCAAAATCATGACCCATTTTGATAACCTTCCTGTTAGTGATGCTTTACTTAGTAGATACTTGAGTGGATCAATTTTTGAAATAAGATTGATTGTATGAGTTAGCATGTAATGTCTGAATTTCTGTGAGGCAAAAAATACTGCTAAACAAGCCTTCTCAATGAAAGTGTAGTTAAGTTCATGACTTGTCAGTGTTTTGCTAATGTAATAGATTGCACGTTCTTTTCCTTCATGGTCTTCTTGTGCTAATAATGCCCCCAAGGATGTCTTGGTTGCAGCAATATACAGGATCAATGGTTTGTTTGGATTTGGTGGTATGAGAATTGGTGGGTTCATTAGGTACTGTTTGATTTGTTGAAATGCCATTTCACATTTGTCATCCCAACTAAAAGGAACATTCTTATGCAAGAGATGTGTGAACGGTAAACTTTTTTTGGCCAATTGCGCAATGAATCTTCTGATGGATTGAAGTCACCCTTGTAATGATCTCAATTGACTCATGTTCTTTGGAGTAGGCATCTTCATGATTGCTTGAACTTTAGCAGGATCTACTTCAATTCCCTTTTCTGAAACAATATATCCTAAAAATTTTCCAGACGTGACCCCAAAAACACATTTCTTAGGATTTAGGCGAACCTTGAATTTTTCCAATCTGGTAAATATTTTAGACAGTATCTCCAAGTGTCCTTCTCTGGTGCATGATTTTTCCAATATGTCATCTACATAATCTTCCATGAATGTATGCATCATGTCATGAAAGATCGTAGTCATAGCTCGTTGATAAGTAGCCCCAGCATTTTTCAAGCCGAAAGGCATGACATTCCAACAGTACGTTCCCCACGGACAAGTGAAAGTTGTTTTCTCTTGGTCTTCTGGTGCAATCTTGATTTGGTTGTAACCAGAGAAACCATCCATTAATGAATACATGGCATGGCCAGCTGTCAAATCAACTATAGTGTCAATGCTTGGAAGAGGAAAGTCATCCTTTGGGAAAGCTTTGTTAAGATCTCTGAAATCAGTGCATACTCTTACGCATTTATTTGGCTTTGCTACTGGTACAATATTGGAGATCCATTCTGCATAGGCAATTGATCTTATAAAGCCTGCATTGAGGAGCTTCTTGAGTTCTTCTTTAACTAGTAGTGCCACATGAGGATTCATCTTTCTGAGTTTTTGTTTTACTCGTTTAGCTCCTGGTTTGATAGACAAATAATGCATTATGAGATTAGGGTCAAGACCTGGCATGTCTGCATATGACCAAGCAAAATTAACTTGATTTTCTTTGAGAAAGTTCATAAACTCTGGGATTTCTTTATCTGTCATCGATTCAACTACCTATAGAATCTTTAGATTATCTGTAGTTGCAATATTGATTTCCTTTGTAGGCTCCATCAAGATGGGCGATCGCTCATGATAGTGCTCTAGGAGAATGTCAAGAGTCCCATCAGCTAGTGCCTTAAAAAGGTTTTCACCATCTGATACGCTCTTTATTTTATCTTTTGTTTGATCTAGCACTGCCAGATTCTCGTTTTCACCACTAGATCATTTTTCTTTATTTTCATTTTTGCAACTAGGAGACTTGACACTCTCCTGATTAAAGACTTCATACTGAAAATTGCTAGTGGAACAATTATTTACATCATTTGCAGAAAGGAAGTTTATGATAGCTTCATCATTTGGAAAAATAGGTATATCAATAGGTTTGGTTAGATCCCAGTCAATGAGATCAGGATGGATTAAAGGTAACAAGTCATTTGGTCATGTGAAATCGGTGATGGTTAGGGTCAAGGCAGAGTTATCGGTAGGATTTGAGGTATGAGGTAGGTCAATGATGGTACTATTCTCCTGATAGTCTTGTTCGTTAAAATCTGACTCAATATCACTAGACTCATAGTTGTTTTGTGGTTCAGATTCTTATGGTTGGGACCCTGAATCTTCTCCTTTGATTAAAGTGGGTGTATACTTGTGTATGACATCTACCTCTTTGTCTCTCCAAAATTCATCATCATGGATGGTATCCTATTCATATTCAGCAGAATCTGTATCAGAGTTATTTTCTATGAAATTTAGGATTGATGCCAAACATGTCTCTTTCTTATCAGAACCCTCTTGCAGTGTAAAAACATTACCTTGTGATTGTTTGGATGGGGTAGCATCATAGCCTAGTCTAGTTTTATCATATGAAGCAAGCCCTGGGAGATGGATAGGCTCAACTATGCCTTCTTTTCTTTTTCCAAGAGGACCATTGTCATATCCCATCTTTTGCATGATGGAATACCCTTTTCTATATTGATCTATTGGTAAGGTGACATTTATAACTATTTCCTCCTCATCCTTATAGGGCCAATCCAGAATTGCTGTATCCTCAGGATCTCCCATGGGGAATTTTTCTTTGATAAATTGTCCATTGAACTTGGTAGTTGGCTCTGTTTGTATTTTTGCTGATGTTGATGCTACTGATATCTGTTATTGTGTAATAGAAGGTTGTCCATGTGATCAAGGAGATATAGGTAGATTAGCAAGACAAAGAGAATATTCCCCAACTCCGCTTTCCTTGAACTGCAGTTTCTTGTCAAAGCTTTTGGCTAATTGACTGATTTGTGTATCAGTCTTAGGAGAAGTATTAGCAAGTGCTTCTCAATTGTTTGGAACCAAAGTATCCTAATGAGCTTTGACATTGGCACAAGTTTGGGTGTTTGAATTATCAACTGGTATAGTGATTTCCTGTCTGTCATATGTAAATTTAAGACATTGATGGTAAGTGGACAAAACAACTTGCATTTCATGGATCCAAGGACGACCCAACAAGATGTATACAAGATCCCGGTCTAAAACTTGACAAAAGGTATTTTGATAACAGGTCCCACTCTGATTGGTAGCATGATGTAATCTTCCTTCTAGGATCAATGGAGTCTTCTACAAATCCTAATGCTTGAACCACCTTCAAGGTACATATATTTAAACCAGCCCCTCCATCTATTAGGACACGTTTAACACAGAACTTATGGATCATGACCTCTACGTATAATGAAGAATTATGGGGACGAGTCATGGAAACATCATCTTTGTCAGAGAATGGAAAACATGTGGGTGAGGACAAATGTCCTACCATGGCTTGAAATTGGTTCACATCCCAATCCGTGGATACAATTGTTTCAAAAAGGGCTTTGTCTAAAATTTCCTTATGTGCAAGAGAAATCTTCAGGAGTTCTAAAATGGAAATTTGGGTTGGAGTTTTTTGAAGTTGGTTAACTAAGTCATATTGATGTTGAGGGAAGGTCTCAGTGGATTTCGAAGAGGTACCCTTCAAGACAACTTTAGCTAGCACTCTCGTTGTGACATTCACTTGTCCATTGTCTACTTTCTCCTTGATTTTTATAACATTGACTCGCTCATCGTCCGTATAGAGGTGACGGATTACATTTTCATCAAGTTGGTTCACATTTTTGTCAGAAAACTCTCCCTTTTGATAATTTGGTAGAGGGTTGTGAAATGCTTGGTGATCTTCATTGGATTTTTGTTGTCCTTCTATTGTGATAATGCCTTTGTCAATTGGGTCTTGAATAGCATGCTTCAAAGCTTGACAATTGTTTGTGCGATGACCTCTGCACCTATGGTAGTCACAAAAATAAGCTTTATTCAATGATGGAGGTTTTACACTAGGTTCATAATTGCATTGTGGTGGTAACATAAGGACATTATTTTCCATAACCTCTTTGAAAGCAGATTCCAAGGATTTTCCTAGTGGAGTGAAATTTCTTCTATTAGAGAAGAATGAAAAGTGTTGTGGGTTCGTGTTTGAGGTATTCCCTAAAGTGTTGTTGTTGTTGTTCCCACGATAGTTTTGGTTGTTGACAGTCCCCTAATTGTTGTTTGTTGGAGGAGGAAGATTGTTTCCTTGATTCGTGACTGAATTGACATTGTTGTAATTATTGTTACGAGTAGTATTGGGAGCACTCAGAACAAACGGCTTAGACGTGACATGATTTGTGTCTACAACACCATCGTTTACAATGTTTTTGTTGCGAGTCCAAAATTTAGACTTGTCTTGATTGTTGTAATGGTTAGATGTGCTAGGATTGTCCCTGCCAAATTTTATTGTCCCTCTTTTGACCAAAGCACTTTCGATGGTGATGGCATCCTCAATCAATTTCTCAAAGGAGGGTGGACAATGCAGATTTAAGTGATAGCTCATTTCTGAGTTGAGGCTATTGATGAAAGTAACCATTTTTTCCTTTTCAGGGACATGCCATGGGTACCTAGCGAATATTCTTCTCCATCTTTGAAGAAAGGTAGTGAAAGGTTCACCAGGTTTTTGCACAACTTTGCAAAGATCAATCATGGTGATTTGGTGTTGAATGTTGTAGGTGCATTGTGTTATGAACAAATTGATCAATTCCTCAAATGTTTGAATAGGAGGTGTAGTCTTAGATAACCATTCCATAGAGTTAACTCCAAGGCTCCGAGGGAATAATCGCAATAAATAAGTATCCTCATGGGAAAATTCCAATGTCATGTTTCGAAAGTCTCTAACATGGTCAATTGGATCTGATTTCCCATTATAACAATCAAATTTGGGAATTTCACAATGTTTAGGAAATGGAATCATGTTGAGACTTCTATCAAAAGGATAAGGACATATGTCATCAAGAGTGTATTTCTTTGTTGTGGTACCTCCTTGTAACTCTTTGATCTATCTTTGGAGTGCCTTAAACTGTTGTGTAAGAGTAGTAAAATCAGATGGGGATGTTTCTTCTTCTTTGCTCTTTAATTTCTCAGTATCAAAATCCTTAGGTAGTTTAGCTCCTTGATCAGCTAAGAAGAGAAAATACTTTTCTTTGTCACGTTGTAGAATCTTTTCAAGGGCTTTAAGAAACTTGGGGTCTTGTTCAGCCTCTCTAATATGAAGTTCTTGCTCATCATCACTATCTACGGGAGTTTTGTTCATGTCTTTGTTCTTATGAAACGGATTTTCCTCTCTATCAGCCATACTTTCGTCACTGAAAAGAGGATTGCGACTCACACTAAAAAGAGGACTATTACGTTCACCTTCTTCTTGAATGTTGTGGGTGGGAGTTTCTTGTTGAGATGTTTCTCCTAGTTTGTTGTGTTGAGATCTTGTAAAAATAGGCATATGTAAGAAATCCTAGGATATGATCGAAGGTTACTGAAGGATTTGACTAGGATGCGTTGAGTATTCAATTGAAGGTTGTGGTATATTCTCAAACTCAAAGGGTTGATTACGATTGTGATGTTGAGATAACGCTAATCTTTGATAATAAGCTTGAGTAGCCAAAGGTTCTACAGTGTAATCGTCGGTGAATCCTCTAATGTAGTCTTGGTACCTATGGAGGAATGTGAGATAATGGAGTAAGACGTCTCGACTCTTATACAAGAATTCTCTGTGGTCTAAAGTCCTTTTGTAACTTAAGTTTGTTTTGGGCTTCTTGATCCTATTGAAGACTGATTTCTTGGTGAACTTGGTTGATTTTCACTTTCTCAACATGGGAGAGAAATATCAGAAATTTTGGTCTGTGCAAAATTTTTTGACAGAAACCTAAAAGCGCTATTCTGTTTCCTAAATGCGCTGCAGAAAGAGGTAAATGCACTAAAGAAAGAATCAAATGCACTGCAGAATACCTTAAATGCATAGAAATAGAGCACAAATGTGCTAAAATAGTTCCTAAATGCACTGAAAAATGTCTCAGATGCACTGAACCAGCTAGTGGATGTGCCAGAACAGAGTCTAAATGCGCTGCAATTTTTTCTAGATGTGCTAAAATAGTTTCTAAAGATAGTTTTTGACCATTTTCAGCTAAAGTTTTCATGTTCGTTTTGGATGATCCTTTATCTGAATTAATATTTTTGAAAGCACAACAAACAGTCTAATTTAAGTTGATCGTAACCAAGCACAAAATAAGACAAGCACAACCTAGGTTAGGCTAGGACAATATCCGCTAGATTCCACGTGGGTTTCCCCAACCGCATATCAATAACGTGTGAATTCAGAAGTTTGGCTGCACGGGCTCCCCCTTACAGTGCACTCTCTTCTCAGGCCAACCAAGCTTCCAACCACCATGAAACTCCCATGGCGAGCTGATCACCTCTACTATAGACTATGAAAGTGTGGAAGGCTTCACACCGACCAGTGCTAGACTAGCAGATAGAAGGTTTTTGACTTTCTAAACAATGGTATTTAGTTCAGGATCCCCGTTCAAGTGGCCATACATGGGGCAAGAGATTAATCACCATTAAGGTGGCACTTTAGCCTAAAGAGGTTAAGCTCAATAGGGTTTAAGGGAGTACAACTCCATCTGTATGACACATCCGCACAAGCAACCTTAGGTTTTCCCTTAAGATTTACATTTATATACCGGTTGGGGGTAGCTTGGCTTTAGCTCCATTGCTGGTTTGAGTCGCGCTGGGGTGATGAAATCCCCAGGCAGGCCCAATTTCTAGAGTCAATAATCGTTTCTCTTGCACCTAGGATCGCACAAATGTGCAAGGGGAGAGGATACTTCGATTATCGAGTCAAGGTTACACAGGGAAAAGTGGGTCTGGTTTTCTAATCACCTAGTTTGCATAGGGTGAGAGCATAATCACCTACCACTTTCAAACACAGTCAAGAAGAGTAGATAGATTCATTTTAGGTGCACTAAAATCAAAAATAATTTAATCTAAGTGAAAATTTTGCTTCACAACAGACATGGGGTTCATTTTAACTGCATGATAAAGGTGTGGTGGCTACCCTAGATTGATTCATTTTAAATCCAACAAGAAAGAAGGTAAGAAATTCTATCTGCAGAAGGCGTCAGACTTAGAATCCCTGTTACAACTCAGAAACGAAACTCTGTCACCCAGATGCATGAAAATAGAACCCAAATGCGCAACTCTGTTACCCAGATGCGCGAAAACATAACCTATATGCGCAACTCTATTGGCCAAATGCACGAAAATAGAACCAATATGCACAACTCTGTTACCCAGATGCATGAAAACAAAACCTATATGTGCTAATCTAAATGCAATTTTTTTTTTTAATTTTTCCAAAACATATTTGAATGCGCTAAATGATGGCCTAAATGCGGTAATTAAACTCCTATATGCTCTTCAGAAATGCCCAGATGCATCGCTCTATTTCCTAAATGTGCTGCAGAATTTCCCAGATGCGCCGAAACAGTCCTCAGATGCGCCAAAGTACCTACAAAAAGAAAAAAATTTAGATCTTCCAAATGCACTTTCGGATGTTAGAAAACCTGTGAGTAAACCTGTAAGAAAAACCTGCAAGAAAGAAGTCTAAAATAGGGGCATGTGCCCCACGGTGGGCACCATTTAATGTGTGATCAAAAATAATATGCGTAAATGAATTGAAATAAAATACTATTTAAGCACACAGATAAGACATTGTATCAAAATAGAGCGAAAGAAGTAAGTAAAGGCAAACTCAATATTCTACTTTGATTGTCATCCTATCGTCCTCTATCTTTAGTTTTTTTGTCGATTCCAGCTTTTGTTCTCAGATTGTAGGCTAGGCTCAACAAACTGTCTTCCTAAAGAACGAGATTCAAATGTGATGCATGATGCAAGATTTAAGCTATGATATGGAATAAGACTAATATGCTTGAAATAACCATGATGCTATGATAAATGAATACTAAATGGATTAAATGAATGAACTCTAATTAATTGCCTATTACCAATGCTTGGATTCACACAGGTATTTATAGAGTTTTTCGAATGATTTTGATTGGCTGTCTTGATTGACGGTTGTGATAATTCCTGGCAGATCGAATGGCTGAAGAAGGATGAAACCGAAGAGAAAATAGAAGAAAACTTGAAAACAAGATTTTTCCATTTTTATGAAAGAGGAAAAAGATAAGAAGATAAGAAATCATCTTTCTTTAAAAGAATACAAGAAAGATTTAAAAGCTGATAAATAATTAATTAAAAATTCAATTATTTATTTGTGGATGACATTCAGCATTTCTCGATTAAATAAAATATTTAATTAAGCTTTTAAAGCAGAAGAAGGTTTGTGATAAGAATAAAGCTTTAATTAGGATTTTTGAAGAAAACAGAAGATCTCATATTTAAATAAAATATTTATTTATGATATGAGAAGAAAACATAAGATAATAAAATATCTAGTTGTGATTTAGAAAGAAAGCATAAGATCCTTTAATTAAATAAGATTTATTTAATTAAATCACTTTTATGAAATTAATTAAATGAAACATTTAATTAATTAGAAGAAGAAATTAAAATAGAAGAAAAAGAGATATTTAAATTTAATTAAATCAAAAGATTTAATTTAAATTTAAACAATGATAATTAATTTAAATAAATAAAATGTATTTATTTAATTAATTAATTAAGTGGACATATGAAAATAATTAAATAAAATAAATTTATTTAATTATGGAAGAAAAATAAGATGAATGAACAATATAATTAAATTAATTAAATTTAATCATATGTAGAGGACTTTAGAAAAATTAATTAAATAATAAATATTTAATTAATTTCCAAGATTATAGACATGACCATTTTTATGCGTATACACTCTGTTTAGAAAATTGCAGAACTTGAAGCAAAGAGAATCCAGTGTCAAGTAATTTATAAAAGAGTTTTATCGATTGAGCATTCAAGTAGATCACTCAGAGAATGAGGTTGAGCAAGTTGCAAGGTATCTAAATGGCTTGTGAGTTTCCATATAAGATGATATTAGATTGCTCAAACTGAAGAGTGTGGAAGATGCCTACCAGTGTGCATTGATGGCCAAAGAGAAATTGAATAGGAAACAACAAAAAAATAATAGGGGTAGAGGTATAAATGCTTGTTGTAGAGGGTAGAGCAGTTGTGGAAGAGGATATTCTGCAAAACATGTTGAAGATGGTACCTATTAGATTCAAGAAACGAGAGGAAGAGAAAACTTCTGAGGAAGAGGAGACTCTTTTCAAGGAAGAGGTAATTTTTGAAGAGGAAGAGGAAAAGGCTTCACCATTAAATGCTACCAATGTGGAGAGATTAGACATAAGTCTTTTGATTGTCCACAATTTCAAGGTGGAGGTAAAGGAAAAGAGGCCAAAGTTCATGTGGCCCAAGTAGAGGATGAAATGGTTGAAACTTTGAAGGATGGAGAAGACCCAGAGGATAGAGAGTCTTTGATGGTAAGAAATATTTTGTTAAGCCCTGAAAAGGAAAAAATAGAACCTGTACAGAGAAGAAATTTATGTAGAACCAAATAAAAGTTTGGTGGAAGGTGTTGTAAAGTGATTATCAGCAGTGGCAGCACAAGCAATATTATGTCTAAATAAATGGTAAAGAAGTTGAAGCTAAAAAGAATGAAGCATCCTAGCTCGTACAAGGTGTCGTGGTTGCAAAAGGAGCACCAATTGTTGGTAAGAGAACAAAGCTTCGTTAATTTCCATATTGGTAATTACAAGGATGAAATACTCTATGATGTGATGCCAATGGATGCCTATCATATCTTGCTAGGAAGACTGTGGCAATTTGATAGACAAGTTATTCATGATGATAAGAGTAATACCTATACCATTAAGAAGGATGGTCAAGAATTTATTTTGAATCCTATGAAGGATAAAGATAAAGATATAGAAATTACTTTGAGGGTGTGTCTTGTCTTAGGAAAGAAGTTCCTAAATGATCTGAAGAAGGATGGTGTTTGTTATGCATTTGTAGCCCAACCATCTCAAAATTTGGTAGTAGAAAAGGAAGAAAGGTTGCCAATAGAAATCCAAGAAATGGTTGATGAGTATGTTGGCATAATGATGGAGTTACCATATGGACTTCCACCAGTGAGATAAATTAGTCATTGTATGGATTTGATCCCAAGTGCAATTTTACCAAACAAGGCACCATATAGGATGACACCTCAAGAGAATGAGGAAAAAAATAGACAAGTCCAAGAGTTTTTGGACAAGGGGTTGATTAGGGAAAGTCTCAGTCCATGTGTTGTACCTACATTATTAGCACCTAAGAAGGAAGGTGAATGGAGGATGTGTACATAATCCCATGAAATTAATAATAATATTATTAAATATAGATTCCCATTGCCTAAAATGGATGATTTAATGGACTGTTTGAGCGGAGCAAGGTATTTCACCAAGATTGATCTAAAGAGTGGTTACCATCAAATCAGAATTTGTGAAGGGATGAGTGGAAGACAATGTTCAAGACAAAGGATGGATTGTATGAGTGGTTGGTCATTCCATTTGGATTGAAAAATGTATCTAGTACATTTATGATATTGATGAATTAAGTGTTGAAGCCCTATCTTGGTAAGTTTGTCATAGTTTACCTTGATGATATTTTAATTTTCAGTAAAACAAAAGAAGAAAATTTAGAAAAAATTAGGGTTGTCTTGCAAAGATTGAAGGAGGAAAAACTAATGGTGAATTTGAAAAAGTGTACTTTCATGAGGTAGGAGTTGGTGTTCTTGGGATTTGTAGTTTCAAAAGAAGGATTGAAAATGGATCCTGAAAAGGTAAAGGCTATTGTTGAATGGCGATCACCAAGGAGTACTTTTGAAGCCCATAGTTTTCATGCATTGGCAAGCTTCTATAGGAAGTTCATAAGAAATTTTAGTGGGATATGTGCTCCCATTACAAAAACGATGAAAGGAACAAGGAGAGAGTTCAAGGGGATGAATGCAATGTAGAAAAGTTTTCAGTTGTTGAAGGATAAGGTAATAGAACAACTAGTATTGGTGCTGCCAAACTTTGGAAAAAATTTCCAAGTGGATTGTGACACAAGTGGAACAACAATAGGAGTATTTTTTAGCCAAGAGGGAAGGCCAATAGCATATTTTAGTGAGAATTTTAATGAAACCAAGAGGAAATATTCTATGTATGACTAGGATTTCTATGCAATTGTGCAAGCACTCAAAAAGTGGAGGCATTATTTGTTGCCAAAGAATTTATACTGTATATAGAAAATCATGCCCTACAATTCTCAAATTGCCAAGGTAAGTTGAACCAGAGGCACATGAAATGGATTGAATTTTTACAAAGTTATTCTTTTGTGTTAAAATATAGGAGTGGTAAATCCAATCGAGTTGTTGATGCACTAAGTAGGAGAACTTTGTTATTGAATGTGATGAAAGTGAATATTGTTGGCTTTGATGCTTGGGGTGAGTTGTATGGACAAGACCCAAATTTCAAAGAGGCATGGTTAGCATGCTAGAATCCAATGGAATTGGATCAGACTCCATAACTATAGTATTTCAATCAAGAGAACTTGTTGTTTAAGGGAAATGAGTTATCTATTCCTAGAGGCTCCATGAGAGAGAATCTAATCAGAGAAAAACATAGTGGCAGATTGTGTGGACATTTTGTAGTAGATGAAACAACAATCTAATGAATGAGAGTTATTATTGGCTTGGAATGAGTGTTGATGTCAAGAATATGGTACAAGAATGCAAAGTCTATCAGCATGCAGAGGGTATGAAACAAAATACTAGATTGTATCAACCATTATCGATTACAAAGAGATCATGTGAACACATTAGCATGGATTTTGTTCTAGGATTGCCTCAAACTCAGTGAGGTAATGATTCAATTTATGTGGTTGTTGATAGATTTTCAAAAATGGATCATTTTGTCCCATGTCAGAAAACTAGTGATGCTTCCCATATTGCAAATTTCTTTTCAAAGAAATAGTTTGGTTGCATGGTTCTCCTAAGAGTATCACATTTGATAAGGATACAAAGTTTTTTGGCCATTTCTAGTGCACGTTGTGGAAGAAATTAGGCACACATTTGGGTTTTAGTTTAGCCTACCATCCACAAATAGATGGTCACACTGAAGTTGTGAACAAGAGTTTAGGTAACCTCCTTTGATGTTTGATTGGGGACAAACCAAAGCAGTGGGACTTGTTGTTGTCACATGTAGAGTGTTCCTATAATAATTCAGTGAACAAGAGTATAAGAAAAATTCCATTCAATGTGGTGTATGGTTTTAGCCCTAGGGGCGTAGATGAACTTAGAGATAGTGTAGATGTGGTGAGAACAAGTGATGTGGTGGAGTATTTTGCATAATATATCAGAGATTTGCATAAGGAGGTGAAAAAAAAAGTTGGAGAAGAGTACAACAAAGTGTAAAGAATATGCTGACCGTCATAGAAGACAAAAGGAATTTCAGATTGCAGAATTGGTTTGGGTTCATTTAAGAAAGGATAGGTTTCCATACTGAACCTATAATAAGTTAAAATGGAAGAAAATAGGTCCTTTTTGAATCCTTCGTAAGTTTTCAGCCAATGCTTATGAAGTTGAACTTCCAAAGAATGTAGATATATCTCCTATCTTCAATTTCAGTGATCTATTAAATTTTTTGAAGAAGGGACAAGTACTCAACCACATTTTCATGTGAATATCATGAATAATACAAATTGTGTGAATCAACTACCTAAGAAGAAAACTGAAGAAGTAGATGAAATCATTGATTCTAGGGTCGCTAAGAAAACACATGGTAAAGAGTACATGGAGTACCTAGTTCACTCGAAGGGAAAATCAGTGGACCAAGAATCTTGTTTGAAGGAACATGAGTTGGCTCAGTTTGGAATATCAATTCTAGATTGGTCTAAATGTTCTCGAGTCTCCACTCATGGAACATTTCTTTGTCCTAGAGTGTTTGATGCAGGAGCATCTTGGGATCTCAAGCTATCCGCATCAATATGTAAATGATCAATTTTTATTTTTTTAATTTTTTTTTGTTTTGTAGATGCCTTGGAGTTCATTTTGTAAATATTTTCCCTTCGTCGGTGTTTTTATTTCATCGGCATGATAGTATGTGATCGAAATGACTTCAAATGGCATCCCTTCGATAACTCGATGTGAATATTGTGCATCATTGGCGAGACCTTTCTACCTCGGTGGGACTCTAAGCATTGTCTCTTCGATGACTTGGTACAAATCCTTGAACTCTTCAATGGGAGATAGTTATATTGCTAGGACTTGGAATGTTGTCTCCTTGGTGAGCCAATTGTGTTGAAAGTTCTTTCACTATTAGTGAGACAATGTCATTTTTCTAGAACTTTGCAGTCAACCCCTTCGATGGGCCGATACAATGTTTTTGACGTGGGTGTTGTTGTACTTTATGATTATTTGGTGAGACATCCTATGTCAAAGGGAGATCTTTAGCCATCTCCTCAACATCCTGATGGGGTGGAGTTGTAGACCATTGGGTTTGATGGTTCGTTCATTCCTCAACAGTTAATCATAGGGAGATTGTTTCATTAGAGGAAGGGGAATAAAATTTTTCTTCCTAGGAAAAAGGGAAGTAGCATTAAAAATGGAGGAAAATGATTGAATGGATAGGGGAATGTTTGAAGAATCAGGGAAAACTATTTTGAAAAGAGAATTTGGTCTATGCAAAAAGGACTTTGTAATTTGAACCTCCAAATGTACTCTATAATCAATTAAATTGAAATAAAATGGAGTCTTGTTTCTTGTTGAAGTTTTTTGCATTATAAGTGTGATTTTTTTTCTTGATTGACAACTTGATAAGGCTCTTCAATCTCGACTGTGTCAAAGCAGCCCATACAATCCCAAAAGAAAGTAGATAAATGGAGAAATTAAATTTCCATACAAGTTTTTGTAAGAAAGTTGTTGATTTAATTGTTGTTGAGGAGCATGACTTGCTTGAGGTAGATATTGAGAAGATTGAGAAGTTGTTTGGGAATGAACACTTGAAGGGAAATGAAGAAGCAAAAATAAACATGGTGGATGAGGTTGTTGTAACAACAAAGTATGCCGAGGTAAGTTGTAATTTTTCTAAAATTTGGCATGAGGAAGTTGATAGGGAATTGCTTGTTGTTGAAGTGAATAAGAAGTTGCAAGTAGATGGAAAGAAGAATGTGGTTATAGGTTGGCATGAAAATATATATTTTCACATAGAAGATGTAGAGGGTACTATAGGTGAAACTTGGTGGAGGTGGTCACTTTGTGGTAGGTCAAAACCCATGAAAGAGGAAAAGAGTGGAGAGAATGTTTGGTGGAGGAGGTCATATAATGGTGGGTTGGATCTCACAAAGGAGAAGATGATAGGAGAAAGTATTAGGATGAGGAGGACGGTTCATGGTGGACATGATTCCATGAGAGGAAAGAGGAAGAGAGTGAAAATTTTTTGGGGGATGATGACAAGTGTTTCAGAAAGATGCTGGAAGAGGAGGAAAAAGAAATAATTTGCAACTACTAGTTAAAGTGTGGGAGCATGCTACAAGTTATTCACATCAATATGAAGGATTTCATTCTCATTTACATTCATATGAGATATTTCATTATTATTTTGTTTTTTCATTGTTTTAAAACAAAAATTATTGATACCATGAATAGTGTATCCAACTTCATCTAAATAACTAAGATCAATATTATCAAGGATTGTGTTTGAAGACATACCTAGATAAATTATTTGAATGGGTGCATTTTCCATATCTTTGAGAGGTGGATTTGAAGACATACCTAAAGTTGTTTGCATAGGTGCTATTTCTATATCATTCAAAGTTGAAGTTGAAGGCATAGTTGGGTTTAAATCCACAACTACATTTTCTTCCATATTCACCATCTCCACATATTCATCATCTAAATTCATCTCACCTTGTTGGATGCTACTGATATGGGGTTGTAATTGATGTCAAAAATATTGGCATTAATTTCATTAAGGTTGTATATGTCAAGGATATTGAAAAAATTGTAATAAAATAAGTTGCAGGTTGTCAGTGATACAATGAAGTTCAGTATGTTGGCTAGCTCATTATGTTGATGATAAGAGGTTGTGGATTAAAGGGTTTGTTAAAAAGTATATCTAGTTTATCCATGTTAAGTTTCAGAGATCCGCATGAAGATTTGATCGAGTTATGATTATCTATGTTATGATAGTTTTTCTATTGCTCCAGTTGTTGTTCTTGAAAGAAGATGATGTGATTATAGTAAGTTCAGTTGTTGTGGATGCTTATATGGAGATTCATGATTCTCATGGATGTTTCTAGATTTTTCTCTATCTTTATTGCATGTCCACATTGATCATTGTGCTTGCGATTGGTGATTTTCCTTTGCGTTTTCATGTTTTTGATGTTCATGGCCGACAGGGTGATTGTAGCATGTTGTGGATCTTTGAAGAATAATTTTTGAAAGTGTTTCATGTTCAAGGATGGTTTTTTGGGTCTTCACTATGTTCTGGCTAACATTGGTTGATTCACATTAATATTTTTTTATTGATTTGGGTTGACAGTTTGCACACATTTTATTATCTTGTTGAAGCTGACATGTAGCGATGTAATCTCTTGTTACGGATATATATATAAGTGATTGTTTATTTCATTTGAAGAGATGTGTGCAAGAGATGTGGGAGTCCTATGTGTGAATAATGTTATAATATTTCAAAGGTAGAAGTAAAGTGTGTATAAGAGTGAGCATATGTTTATGTGCTTAACCGAAACTTTAATCAAGCATTAGTAGATGTTATTTTCTCAGTTCAAAATCCTGCGGATCTAATCCAAATGTTTCTGTAAGATAGTGTCTCTTCCTTTAGGTAGTAAGCCCTTTTGTAATTGAGTAGTGAGCTCTAGGCAATGTGCCTAAATGCATGTGCATTTCCCATTCATATTTCTATTATACTTTTAGTAGGGTATAATCTTGTGGACTAACCTCCACCATGGTTTTTCCCCTAACAGGGTTTCCACATAAAAATATTTGTGTTATGTGTATTTCTGATGTGGTGGTGATTTATTACCTCATGCTTATTTATCAGATCTAAAAATAAGTTGAATAGGTTAATAATTTTAAAATTATGTGACAACTGATTCACCCCCCCTCTCAGTTTTCCACCCTTGTGTTTCCAAAAATTGGTATTAGAGCAAGTTCCTTGGAAGAAGTTTAAAAGCTTGAGGTTATCTGGGTTGGAAACATATAAGAAGGATAGTCTGAGATTTGATTGAAATAATTATTCTCTATGGAAAACTCAAATGGAGTGTCATATGAAATGCATTGGTGAACCCTACTAGAATATTAAAAGGAATAGGTATATCATCCCACAGAATGGTCCTAGTGTTGCTGAGATTAAGGATGTCGAGTACAATATCAGGGCTAAGGAAGCATTTTTGAGTGCTCTGACTAATTTTGAGATGATAAATGTTATGGATCTGAAGACTACTTATGAGATCTAGAAAAAATTGGAAACTTTGTATGAAGGTGATGGTCATGTGAAGATTGCAAAGCTGCAAATCCTGAAAGGGAAATATGAAATGTTGAGAATGGGAGATGATGAGAACATCTTCTTTCATGTAGAGAGTGAATGAACTTGTGTGTAGTATCAAATGTCCTTGTGGAACATTGGAAGAATCAGAGATTGTGCAGAAGTGCTCAGATCTTTTCCTGTTGCATACAAAGCCAAAGCTACTGTTATTGAGGAGATCCAGATTGTAACAAATGTGACCAATGATATGTTGATTGGTCAGCTTACTACTTTTGAGTTAAGTGAGTTTGGTGATTCTCTTCCTAAGATAGAATCTGCATTCAAAGCTACTATCTCTGGAGAAGATAAGCAGAGATATGATCCAGGTGAAAGTTCTAGAAAGGTGTTCAATTATGAGCAGGAAATGAGAGAGATTGAAGAAGAGAGAAAACTAGATGATCTTGAAGCACTTATTGTCAAAAGAGAAGCTAGAGGAGAAGGTAAGTATAAAGGGGAATTTCCTATTAAATTTTTTTCTTGCAATAAGATAGGCTATTTTTCCTCATGGTGTTCGGAGAGAGTTCCTAAGTGAAGACCTAACAAGCCTAGATTTCAAAGAAAGTGTTATTTTGTTGTTGATGAATTTGATAAAGGGAATGTAAGTGAGGACGAATGGGTATTTATTTCTATCAAGGAAAATGATCCAAACCTTATTGAATATTCTAGTTGCACAAATGTGGAGAAATCCCTAGCTGCCAAAATTGAAGAAAAAGATGAATGGGTGATTGATAGTGGATGCTCTCCTCACATGACAGGTGATAAAAGTAAGTTTGTGAGCTTGGAAAAGTATGATGGTCGTGTTGTAAGATTTGGTGATGATAAAGTTGGTGTAATCCATGGCAGAGGATTCATTTCTCTTGATGGTAAGCATAATATTGATGATGTCCTATATTTGGAAGGTTTGAAGCATAATCTCTTAATTGTTGGACAGATGGTTGACAAGGGATACAATCCTCAATTAAAGAATGGAAAGTGTAGAATATTACGAAGTTCCAAAAATGTGATTGCATCTGGTTCAAAGAAAAAGGTAATATCTTTCACCTAAATGCTGCTAGTAAGAGTTTTCTGATTGTTCAAGTTGATGAAAGTTGGTTGTGGCATAAGAGAATGTGTCATGTAAACTTTGACAATATTATCAAGATAGGTTCTACTTAGGTTGTGAGAGATCTTCCTAAGTTGATAAAACCTACTAATGCCATATGCAAGGAATGTTAGTTAGGGAAGCAAACTAAAATTTCATTTTGGAGAAAACAACATTCTTCAAATGAAGTGTTGGATCTTGTGCATACTGAATTGTGTGGTCCTTCTAGAGTTAGAATTTTACAAGGATACAGGTATTTCATGTTACATATTGATGATTATTCTAGAATGATGTGGGTTAATTTCTTAAGGGAAAAATATGAAGCTCTAGAAAAATTTAAGATTTTTAAGGCTATGATTGAGATAGAGATAGGTCTGAAGATTAGATGCTTGAGATCAGATAGAGGTGGTAAATTCACTTCCAGTGATTTTAATTATTTTGGTGAAGTGAATGGGATAAAGAGACAATTATCTACACTGTGGACCCCTCAACAAAATGGAGTTGTGGAAAGGAAGAATAGGAAAATTGAAGAAGCTACTAGAACTATGATGCTAGAAGGAAATGTTCCTCATATCTACTAGAGAGAATATGTGAGTACTACCATTTACACTCTCAACTAGGTACAAGTCAAAGGTGATACTGGTAAGACTCCTTATGAGCTATGGTATGGTCATAAGCCTACTGTTAGATACTTCAAAATCTTTGGGAGTAAATGATTTATGAAAAGAGATGAAGATATAGGAAAGTTTCATGCTAAAGGAATCTTTCTTGGTTATTATACTAAAAGCAAAGCTTACTGGTGCTACAATAAGAGATTGAGGAAAGTAGTTCAAAGTACTAAAGTAAAGGTTGATGAAGACATAATTAGACCATACAGAACCTATGGATATGATTTAGATGATCAGAATGACAATTCAGATAAAGGAAAGAAAGTTCAGACTTCAAATGAAGTTCAGATCATTCTGGTGAATCAAGAAAATGAAGAGGAAGGAACTAGTGAAAGTGTAGAAGTGAGATCACACGATTCTGAAATTCAAGAACATCCTAAGATTCCAAGGTATGTAAGACTAAATCATTCAAAAGATTAGATTATTGGTGATAAGAACAAAGGTGTTCAAACTAGGAGAAGAATTGTAGGAGATTATTGTTTGATCTTGAAGACTGAGCCTAATAGTGTCAATGACTCAATTTTGCTTCTAGTTTTGATTGTGTTTAAGTTTTTTGTCATCAACGTTTCAGATCACACTCCATGATCCATCATCAGGATGAGAGAGAGCATAAGGAAGAGAAATGAAGTGTGATGATGGATCATGGAGTGTGATCCGAAACATTGATGACAAAAAACTCAAACACAATCAAAACCAGAAGCAAAATTGATTCATAATTATGGATTGTGGAAACTTGATATCTCTTAGTGTCAATGAAGCATGCAAAGATGAGCATTGGGTTGAAGCAGTGAAAGAGGAACTACTGCAAATTGAGAAGAATGATACATCGATTCTTGTTCCTAGACCTAAGGACAAAAATGTAATTGGAACTAAATGGGTCTTTCATAACAAGCTGAATGAGAAAGATGAAGTTGTTAGAAAGAAAGAAAGAATGTTGTGTAAAGGATATTCTTAGATGGAAGGGATTGACTTTGAAGAAAAATTTTCTCCTGTTGCTAGGATAGAAGCTGTGAGACTATTTATTGCTTATGCTTCTTACAAAAACTTCAAGTTTTATCAGATGGATGTCAAGTCAGCTTTTCTAAATGGTAAATTGGAAGAAGTGTATGTTGAGCAACTTGATTTATTTCAATTGACTGATCAGGGAGATATCATTTATTGGTTGAAGAAATAATTGTATGGAATTAAGCAATCCCCAAGAGTGTGGTATGCCATATTGGATAAGTATTTGTTGAAGCTTGGATTTAACAAAGGTATTGTTGATAGCAATTTGTATTTCAAGATTGATCATGATAAGGATTTGATTGTTGAATTTTTTTATGATGATACCATTTTTGGAGGAGATGATAGTTTGTGCATGAAGTTTGCTAATGAGATGTAGAGTGAGTTTGAGATGTATATGATTAGAGAGATGAAATTATTTTTGGGATTGAAAATTACTCAGCTAGATAAAGGGATCTCTATATCTCAGTCCAAGTATGTGAAATAATTTCTTAAGAAGTTTGGTATGGAAGATTCAAAGCTAGTTGGTACACCTTTGGTGATTGGATGTAAATTGACACAAGATGATGATTCACCTAAAACAAACTAGACTAGATACAAATCGATGATTGGTGGATTGCTTTTTTTGACTCAAACTAGACTTGATATCATGAATGTCATATGCATTGTTGAAATATTTCAAGATGATCCTAAGGAATCTCATGTGAAAGCTATGAAGATGATTTTTAGATACTTGAAGGGGATAGTTGATTTTGGCCTATGGTGCCCTAGAGATGATGACCTTAGTTTGAGTGCTTTTACTGATGTTGATTGGGAAGGAGATGTGAATGATAGAAAAATTACTAGTGGTGGTGCATTTTTCTTTGGAAAGAAGCTGATTTCATGGCTAAGTAAGAAGAAAAATTCTATTTTTTTATCTATTGAACAGGTAGAATACATTGTTGCTACTAACAATTATACTCAAGTATTGTGGATGAAGCAGATGTTGAAAGATGTCAGAGTTTTGTATGATGAACCTATTGCTATATTCTGTGATAACTCAAGTGCAATTAACATTTCTAAGAATCTGGTGCTACATTCAAAGATCGAGCATATATCTATCAATTTTCACTTTTTGAGAGAGAAGGTAAGTGAAAAGGAAGTCAGATTGGATTATGTTCCCACTAAGGAATAGATTGCAAATATATTTTCCAAGCCTTTACCTAAGGATAATTTTGAGTGTCTTAGAAGAAAACTAGGGGTGATTATCCCTCCTAATTAGAATTAAGATGCATTGTCTTGCATCATTATGTGCATTTCATAGTCATATCTTGATCCAGATTGATGTTGTGGTGGCTGCTACTCATGGGGAGTAGTTAGATGTTCATAAATTTGGTTCAGAGCTTGTGTGGAGAAAGATACACATTATCTTTGTCATTGATGTCAAAGGGGGAGAAGAGTCATGTGAAAAACTGGGAATTATCTAGGGAGAAGAGTCAAAATCTAAGGGGGAGAAAGTGCTAAGATATAGTTGCATTGAGGGTGTTTTTCACATCATGTGTTTCTATCAATTCCAAAGGGGGAGATTGTTGGATTTTTTTGATATGTGGTTGTCATTGATGTCAACACTATTGCCATTAATGTCATTAAGGTTGTATATGTCAAGGATATTAAGAAAATTGTAATAAAATAAGTTGCAGGTTGTTAGTGATATAGTGAAGTTCAGTATGTTGGATAGCTTAGTATGTTGATGATAAGAGGTTGTGGATTAAAGGGTTTGTTGATGAGTATATCTATTTTATCCATGTTAAGTTTCAAAGATATGCATGAAGATTTGATTGAGTTATGAGTATTTGTGTTCTAACAATTTTTTTGTTGCTTCAATTGGTGTTCTTGAAAGAAGATGATGTGATTATAGTAATTTGAGTTGTTGCGGATGCTTCTGTGGTGATTCATGATGCTCGTCGATGTTTCTTAATCATGCTCTATCTTTTTTTCACATCTACATTGATGGTTGTGCTCATGGTCGGTGATTTTCCTTTGTGTGTTCATGTTTTTCATGTTCATAGCTGATAGGGTGATTGTAGCATGTTGTGGATCTTTGAGGAATAATTTTTGAAAGTGTTTCATGTTTGAGGATGTTGTTTTGGGTCTTCACTATGTTGTGGCCAACATTGGCTGATTTTCATTAATAATTGTTTATTGATTTGGGTTGATAGTTTGTACACATTTTCTTATCTTGTTGAAGTTGACATGTAGCGATGTAATCTTTTGTTGTGGATATATATAAGTGATTGTTTATTCCATTTGAAGAGATTTGTGCAAGAGATGTGTGAGTCCTATGTGCGAATAATGTTCTAATCTTTTGAAGGCAGAAGTAAAGTGTGAAGAGGAGTGAGAAGATGTTTATGTGCTTAACCAGAACTGTAATCAGGCATTAGCAGATGCTATTTCGCAGTTCAAAATCCTATGGATGTAATCCGAATGTTTCTATAAGATAGTGTGTCTTCCTTTGGGAAGTAAGCCTTTTTGTAATTGAGCAATGAGCTCTAGGCAATGTGCCTAAATTCATGTGCATTCCCCATTCATATTTATTTTATACTTTTAATAAGGTATAATCTTGTGGACTAACCTCCACTATGGTTTTTCCCCTAACAGGGTTTCCATGTAAAAAATCTATGTGATGTTTTTTTTTCTGATGTGGTGGTGATTTATGCCTTCATGTTTATTTATCAAATCTAAGAATAAGTTGAATAATTTTAAAATTTTGTGACAACTGATTCACCCCCCCTCTCATTTTTATACCCTTGTGTTTCCACACACCATTCATGGTTTCCTCTAGAAGATTCATGGAACTAGATGCTTCCAAATTTTTCATTTGATTAATCCTTGTTCTTCTATCCCTTTTTCTTTTTAACTCCATTTCTCTATTTGCTTCAATTTCTTCAGATGTCATTAACTTTCTGCATGTTTTTATTTTCCTTTTCTTTGATCCCATGATTACCAAACCCTCTTGATAAAAAATAAAATGATTCTTAACCTATTTTCAAATTGCTACCTCCTTCAAATATTGAAATAAAACTATATAATATAGAGATCCTTTCTTCTATAAACTTTGAAGTATAAAAAAATATGAATACATCCAAAATCTCTCTTTTTTCAAATATTCTTGTGAAAAGTCCTTGTACTTGATTCCACTTTAGAAAATTCAACTTGCAATTGTCTCTTTCAAAATATTGAATAGAATGACTTGTTAAGAGATTGTACAAGACAAGATTGAATTAAAAATTGTAGAAAATGGCACCTTTGGTCCATAATGTAGAAAATGAATGTTGTAGAAAAAAAATGCTTAATTGGTTTTTTCAAAATTGGGAAAAAATGGTTATAATAGAAATGTGTACCTATTATAAAATGGGTACCCATTATATAACGCATACTTGTTCCTATTTTCAAACAGGTAAATAAACAATGAGTACCTATTATATAATGGGTGCCCATTTCTTTTTAAAAATGTGTACATGTTTTATAACTATGAGCATGATCACGACCTTGTCTAAATATGATTAAACAAAAAGAATTAACCAATATCTAACTAGTTTTAAGTCAATCTCCTAATGAAATTCTTGAAAACAATAAACAAAGAAGCCACTAAACATGAAATAAACTAGAAATGCATAATGGAAACCTAGTTAATGCCTTAAACTTCATCCCATTGAGGGATTGGTGCTGCATTGATGTGGAATGTCAACCCTTTCACAATCCCTTGTTTGAAAAAAGCTTGGATATGGAATCCAATGATTAAAATTGATGAAAATGGATGCAAAGCTTAACTAAAATGGATGCTAAATGATAAAATTCTCAAGAAGAATATTTTAAAATTCACTATAATGCAGTTACTCTAAATGAATGTTGATAAAAATGGCTATAATGTTGATGATCTAAATGTAGATGGATCCTTTTCTCATAGAAATGAGGAGTATTTATAGGAAAAATAGTTGAACCAATGGTTAAGATTGAATTGATCCATCAATGGGTGAAAATCAATAAGAGGGGTTGGCATGGATCAAGAATCCAATCAATGGAAGATATTTCATGTTGACAAGGATCAAGGATTTTAATCAATGGCTCTCATTGATTTGAAGAAGCACAAATCCTAAAAATTAGGAAGTTGTTACAAGATATTTCCCATTTTGGGGGAGTGGAAATGGAGGAATATTTTATATGAATATTCCTTTGCAAGTGGGAAGGATGAGAAAAACTAGTTAATTAAATAATTAAAACATTATTTAATTATGCATGATGGAGGAAATAAGGAATTTCTTTAATCAATTAACTTATTTAATAAAAGGGGATTAATGAAATTGAATTAAATTATTCATATTATCTAATTAAATGGGATGAAAATTAGTGTGAAAGGGGATGGATTAACCTAATAAAATTGATCATTTGATTAATAGAAGAAAATGATGAATTTAATTAAACAATTAGGATTATTCAATTAAATGGTCGAAGAAAGGTGAATCAAAATGAAAACAATATTAGTAATCAAATTCAGATGTGCAATATCGATCAAGATGATTTTAAATGTCTACATTTTTCCCCTCTTTGAAGTGAGGTACCTGTTACATTGGCTCAAAGATTGATGCTTTTCAGATCAATGCTATCACTTAGATCAAAAATTAAAAAAATTATGAGCTTTTTCACATGCTCCACTATTTCCCCAATAGAAGGAATTATGCTTGTACACTACCCCCTCGAGAGTTCAAGTGGGAAGTTTAATTTTTAGGTTGAGATTGCGACAAGGATTTAACATAGGTTGAACTAAGAAAAATAAGCTCTAGAACACAAAAATAGGCTCAAAAACCTTTAAAAATGCCTCAAAATAGGTTGCATAGCTCAAAATTTGATTAAAAGGATTAAAAATGCCATTTTCGCACCTTAATTAGGAAAAAACCCTAATTTTTAGGCTTAAATAGGAGTGCAAGGGTCATTTTTCAATTCATTTGCACACTTGCCTTTAGAGAATTGCCACTTTTTTTTCTCTAATACTTTGATGCTATGGCTGATCCAGTGCTCCCCCAACACCTCGCAAATAGGGTATGAGAGTTCCAACATCCCATTAACACAAGACCCTTGATATGCATTTCATTTTTTTTTTCATTTTTGCATTATTTACACATTTATTGCAAGTTAAAGTAGGTTAGACAATTGTGTCGTAGTATTATGATGCCTTTGTCATGTTCAATGACAATTTTATTGTTGTGACACATTTGATGGAATGCGTCACTATGTCCAATTTAGGTTTAGAGTAGTAATTGTAGGATAGCATTGTGATTGTGAAATAGTAGCACTATGAGCTATTTTGGTCTAGCGTTGCAATTGTAAAATTACAACGTGATTGTAGGGTAGGGTCGTAATGAGTAATTTTTCCATAGCAACAGACTCAAATCCTAACAAATAATTAATTATAGGGATGTAATTATAAAATTGTGACACAATTACAAATGACTAGAGTGGCACAATTATAAAATTGGCTTGTAATTGTTGATTTAAGATTTTAGACTCCAAATTTTATCATTTTTTAGTAAATTTGTTGTAGTTTATTTCGTGTGTGCAGGAGATCATTAGACCACTCATGTCCCATGAGTGAAAACCTAACATTCTTTCTCACATTCTCCATTTTGGGGATGATGAGAGCTTCTTCCTCGAGGTGATTGGACTAGGGTTCATAGCTCACATGCTAGAGATTTGGACCCATATAGCTATGATGACTATATTGGTTGAGCACTGACTCAACAAGACTTTTTCATTCCACCTTTCCACTGGAGAGGTGACCATTTATCTAGAGGATGTGTGGTGCATTTTGTGAGTCTTGATCCATAGGGAGAGGGTCATCCATGACACA
Source organism: Sequoia sempervirens (assembly GCA_007258455.2). Taxonomy (NCBI): domain Eukaryota; kingdom Viridiplantae; phylum Streptophyta; class Pinopsida; order Cupressales; family Cupressaceae; genus Sequoia; species Sequoia sempervirens. Next base: position 322,591,297 of record VDFB02193867.1, read on the forward strand.
GATGCTAGTTAGGACGTGATTTTTGATATGCTTGGGGTAGATACTATTTGGGTTGATAGCCACCAAGTCAACCTACGATAGTACAGAGGGGAAGTTCTTGATTTGACACTAGTTATAGGATCTTTGAGTAGCAGAGTATTGGTGCCTCATAGGTGAGGCAAAGGATTGAGCTTTCGTTGGGGACTCACATGGGAGGGGATGGTATAGAGGATGAATCTCTACATTTGGGGCCCCATGATACTTGATGAGGTATAAATAACCTCATTAATATGATAAGCCAAATACCCTTCCTTATTTCTCCCAAGCACTTTTACCCTGCCAATTATTTATCTTTAGGATTAATAATTGCTTAGTTTTGTAAAAATATGTGTAATATTTATTTCCTAAATCAATTGGAATTGTTTGACTAAGGTTGATGTAATGGTGTAGCATTCAATCTTTGTACAGGTCATTATGCATGATCCAAGTGGAATTTAAAGAGGACTTCAACTGGTTGAGGATAAAGCTCCAAAGGACTAGGTGCTGGAAATTTTGGAAGTACATAATGGAATGAGTCTTTTAATGCTTTATGTTTACTTTCTATTTAAAAAATTTATAGCTCCTCTTCAATCCTTTTAAATACTTTATGTTATGGACCTCAACTTTTTTTTTAGTTAAATTTTTGTTAGAAGACTTTTTCAATGGTGATCTTTCACCATTTAAAATATAGGATTTTGTTAAGTAGTTTATTATATATATGTAACCACCAGATGCAATGAAACAATAATACCATTATGTTGTTATAATGTGTTTTTGAATTATGTCACTATGTTACACTTTCTCTTATATGAATAAAATAAGCTTTTTCAGTCTTATTCTAAGTTACTAGTCCTATGTGAGGGAGTTATAATGGATGGAATCAATTTGAAGATATAGAATTTCATCTGATCTAAATTAATCATAGGCATACCCGAGAGCAAGCCACTCAAGGGAACTTCATAGGATAGATAAGTATCTTTGTTTTCAATTATGTTACTTTTATTTTTTATATGTTAAATGTGAATAAATGTTGTTTGTATGTGTCAAGCTCTATTAGTTATTCCTACAAGTTGTAGTTTCAGTTTATAATCTTTAATTCTATTTATCTAAAATTTCAGAGCACCCACTATAATCATCATTTATAGGTTGTTAAGTTTTTTTTCTATTAACAGTTAGATGTTAGTTGATAGTTGTTGTCATTAAAACTTTACAATTTTATTGCAAGCATTTCTTTCTAGATAATTTGTACGCTTTCTAGTTTAATCATATTATGCTTTCTAGTTTAATGATTTCATGCTTTCTATCTTAACACAACTTTATGCTTTCTAGTCTAAATAGAATTTTAGTTTGAGTTATGTTTACAACTGTTCCAACATTTAGAAAATCTAGGAGAGTTAGTCAAGATGTTTCCTATTGCATACAACCCTCAAACACTACCCAATTGATATATTTGATTCATTTTCAACTAAAGCAATAGAACCTCATGATAGCCTATCACTTTTTGGAACTATTGCAAGGGAGCTTCCTTTTCTAGTGTTAGTAGGAAATTGCTTTAATGCCTGTTTTAGGAAAAAATATAGTCACTAGGCTTCTTTTTCCATATGGTCAAGAAACGAGCCCCCCATGAAAGATACATACCAAAACCCCCCCCAAGAGACTTTCCAACTATAAGTAGGGAGGAGGAAGTCTTAGCTGAAGAACTTACCGAGAATTGATCGAGCATGATCAACCTGAGACCTTCCAATATACCCTAGAAATTCACCCATAAAAACAAAAATTTGTAGAGGAAAGTATCCCTTTGTGTACCCCAGAACCTCATCAATTAGAACAAACCTTTGAAGGGGAATAAACTTTTGAAGAGGAACACATTCCTTTCAATGTCATGGGTGACCAAAGAAATGGCACTAACCCAATAGGGGGAGCATGAACATTTACTTATCCCATTCATATTGATGCAGATGACAATACACCTATGAAAAACCTTTCGCAAAATTTTTTGCCAACTTTTAGAGGTTTATCCTTTGAAGATATTGACCAATTCCTATTTGAGTTTAAAGTTCTGTGTCAAACATATGATTACAAGAATGATAACCATAAATTGAAACTTTTTCCCTTGACCTTGAAGGACACTGTAATGCATTGGTTCATGGGATTAGCTTCAAGATCAATAACCTCTTGGGATGATATGGAGTCTTCCTTTTTGGAAAAATACCAGAGCTATTGTAGATTCAGTGATAGGAAAGAAGAGTTGTTGAAACTTAGGTAGAATGAAGATGAAATCTTAGAAGATTACCTAGATAGGTTTATCTTCTTATCTAAATGATGTGGTAGAGAGGCCATTAGTTTGGAAATTATGAAAACCATATTTCTCAAGCGACTTGATGATGATGCTAGGAGAAGCCTTGATTTAATGGGAAAAAGAGATGTCTCCCAACTTGGACTTGATGATATCACTAAATTATGCTAGAATTTCTCTTGTACTAGAGGGGGTATCCATAAGTCTACTCTTTTTAAAGGTTCCAATGAAATATGAAAACTACTTGAGGAGATAGAAAACCTTAAAACTAAAATTCTCGTTCAAATAAACACCACACTAGATGGAATATAGGACAAAACATGTAATCATGAGACCTTATTCATCTATTGTTTTAGGTGTCGAAACAAACATCTATTAAGAGAATTCCCCTTGGCAAAGTTGATGCTTTATAAGTTTGTGAGAAGAGTCATGCTACTAATAAATTTGAGATCCTTAATGCAATCAAGAATTCCAAGAAGAGGACAACTCAGGTTGAAAAAGAGATCAATCTTGTGAATCAAAGACCTAGAGGAAATTTCTCTTATGGCTATAACTCAAATCCTGCCTGGAGACCTCAAAACAATTGGAATAATAATCAATGGGTGGCACCTTGGCCTCAAGCACCACCTAACTGGGGAGCCTACCCTTGGTGAAAAATTGAATGGGAAAATCAGTCCTCAGGAAATCCCCAATGGTCAAACTAGACTCAACAATTATGGGACCCTCAAAATCCTACTCCTTAGTTGAATCAACCTCAAAATCAGTTTTATACTAGGCCAAGAAGGATGCCTAATCAACAATAGGATATTTTACCATCCCCTCAAAATCCTCAAAAAAATGAGTAGGTCAACCAACCACAACTTCCAGCACAACCTATACCTAATCCAAAGAATAATCGTCAAAATACCCCAGTGTATTCTATAGAACAAGAAAATATGAATGGATTGAATGCTATCCATTATGGAAACCTACAATTAAGGTTAGGAAAAATACTCCAATATCATACCATAGTTAAGATCTTGGATGATCCAAATAAAGAATATGTTGAAATAGCTAAGACACCTTCCACATCTTTAGAGCAAGAACCAGTGAGTAATCAAGACAAGACCCTTCTGTAATCCTCCGCTGGAACCTCCAAGTTACCTCAAAAAGAGGGTGGTCAGCATCCAACTTATCTTTTAAAGGACTCCACCTTAAAGGAGAAAACTCAAGCACCTTTTCTAGAGCATCTTAAACCTTCCACTTTGAAAAACCTTTTGAAAATTGCCTCATCCACTGAAACAGTGTTGATATAAGAGATTAAATAACTTCAAATCAAAGTTCCTTTGTTACAAGCAATTAAGGAGATTCCAGAACTAAACCAATTGATCAAATAGTTGTGCATCAAAACACTAGGAAGGAAACCAAAGCGGATCAATACTAGTCACATAAGGTGATCCCACAATACTAGTTTACAATTTTTTGCCAAACTGGACACTGAACTTATTTTTTCTAACAAGATCTTCACTTTCGAGCACCTATAGCAGCTAAACTGTGAGGAATTTGAAGATGATGCAAACTAGTGATTTGTGAAATTTTTTCTATAGATTCTAAATATATATATTTTAGAATTTTTGGAATCAGATTGCACTTCTTTTTCCATCTCCTTTGAAAACTAGTTTTTATCAGTAAACACCATTTTTAAGGAGTGATGCTCACCGTATACAACATAACTTTTTTCTATGAAGTATAAAATTATATTTTTTTTAAATTTAGATTTGTAACTATGATATTTAACTATTTCATTTGGTTTCATAGTGTTTTATTGAATATTTTTTTCTTAATGAAGTTTCAAAGTCAAACCAATTACAATTCATACATAGGCAGACCGTATACAACATAATTTTTTTTTGTATGTATAAAAATTCATTTCTTTTTATTGGATCAAGGATATCAATACCTAGCTTGAACATATTTTTCAGAATTTTATTTTGATAATTTGCTATTTTTCCACATGTGTAGAAAAAAGAGCTATAGTTGCAACCAAGATTGACATTAGAGAGGGAGGAATGACCATTTCACATGGTCCTAATAGCAAACATTTATTCATGTATACTCCCACTAAACTTGCTAAACATAAAAAAGTTTGGGTTGATGAACCAGATGGCCCCAATGAACAAGAGAATCTAGCCTCACTTGCTATGGTAGTCATCAAACAACATGGTGAAGAGTTAGAAAATGAATTGGAAAACAATATGGAAAATCTTACCATAAACTCAAGTGATGAGGAGATGTTGGATGTAGAAGAGATTTTAGGGCAGCCAATCCATGTTGATGACACTAAATTTGATTATATCAGCTTCATGGGATTACCTTGTCCCCTAGCTAATATCATTCCAAAAATGGATCACTTCTTTGAAGATATTTTCAAACTTCATCAAACCATTCCACATAGCTATCCTCTCAACACTTTGACAAGAGATGTTTACAATGTCACCTCCAACCATCCAGGGGTTAAAACCATCATGTTACTATCAGAAAAAACTTTGAATATCAATAGTTGATTGAAAGAACTAGAAGAGCACAAATTGTTTGATATTTTGGTGAATATATATAAAGCTTTTTCTTGGGATTATACAAACATGAGATCAATACACCCTAGTGTTCGTACCCATCACATCTATACTAAGGATGTTATACATGTTCATCAACTACAACAAAGACTCAATCCTGCTTTGAAAGACATTGTTAAAACTGAAATTAAGAAACTCGTGCAAGTAGGATTCATCTATCTCATGTCTGCTAATAAATGTGTTTCAATACTAGTAGTTGTTCCAAAGAAATATGGGAAGTGGAGAGTGTGTGTTGACTATAGGGAACTCAATAAAGCCACCCAGAGAGATTACTTCCCTCTACCGTTTGTAGACCAAGTCATGGATAATTTGGCTGGAAGGAAGTATTTCTCATTCCTGGATGGATTCAGTGGATACAAATAGATATAGGTAGCCACAGAAGACTAGGACAAAACAAATTTTATGTTCCCTTGGGAAAAATTCACATATCGCGTCCTTCCCTTTGGGCTACACAATGCTCTTGCAACTTTCTCAAGAGCTATCTTGGCAATATTTGTTGAATTGGTAAACAATTGTGTGGAAGTCTACATGGACAACTTCACCGAGTATGGTTCAATGTCTGATGAAGGCCTTCAAAATTCAGAAAAAGTGTTGAAGCAATGTGAGTGATGAGTCTAGTTTATGACTCAATTTTTATTGAAGTTTATTGTCTATTTGTCATAGTTGTCATAAACTTTGATGCTTGGATGTTGATCTTTTTATGATATTTCCTCAAAACCATTGACATTGGGTATAAGCTTATTTTTACAATCTTTAATGACATTGACATGCTATATGAACTATATATGTTTATTTTACATGTGGATTAATGAATGCTACTTTAAGATAGTTACATATATGCAATTGTTGTGCATACTAATATTGTTTTGCGGATATAATTAGTAGCCTACAAAATTAAAGAAGATTCTACCAGCTGGTCATTCACCATAATGGTCAATAAGGTGGTCATTCAAAGGTCAATGAAGGGAAGACTCTCGATGGTGGAAGATTCCTCATTCAAATTGAAATTTTAACTGCCTTGTAAATGGTCTTAATTGTCTGTTGAGTGAATATAGGTGTTATTGTTGTGCTAAATCTGCATTAAGAAAAATATGCCTGACCAAATTCTATGCATGCGTAACTGCCTCTCCACTTTTTATGCTTTCCCTAAAGTGGCGTCCTCCTAATCTATTGGAGTTATACACCTTGCTAGGTGATTAGTTAGTTACTTTTCTCCCTATGAATAAGACTTAGATGCTCCTTCAAAAGAGGTTTCTTAATATGAGGATGTACTCGCATTCTTAGTTTTTTAGTAATACAGTCATGATGCTCTATTGTACTTGTGTTTTCAAATGAATACAATGAGTTTATAAGTTTGTGCATCTGATTTTACATTTTTCTTAAGGGATAATCATCCAAGGGGGCCCACTTGGTGAGTATTCCATCCTTTAGCTTAGTTTTTACTTTATGTTCAGTAATTAGTTAAGAATCTGGCATTGACAGTTCCTACAACCAAAGCAGATAGAGTAGTTACCTATTTGTTCACTCATATTTCTATTGTTGTCATGCATTTCAGCTTAGTATAGTTGTTGGTTGATGCTCAACACTTATGTTATTTATTTCCAAGTAATTTACCTTCAACATTATGTCTCTCTTAGTTGTAGAATGAATATGGCTACTTTGCATCCTTAGTGCACATACTATGTTGACCCATTTCAAGTTCACATCCCTAGGTTGATAATTTAAATGCACCTTCATGATGATTGAAATAGCTATTCAAATTAGGTGTCCAATCTCTAAATCACAGCTGTAAGGGCTTAGTTGTTAGATCATTGTAGGAGGACAACATTTTTGGTGTCATTGCTAGGGATGGTGTCAAACTAGGGAGTTCTTTGGATTCATTGATAGTTTTCTTGTTGTAGTATTTCTGAAAGTTTTTTCCTAGTATACCCCTCATTTAGGAAAGTAATGATACACTATTATTTTTCCAATTCTTTGTGTGAGCTGGATGATAGTGAGTTGATACTGTATGCATAGAGGAAGGAGGAGAGATTCTCATGGGAGATTCCTTCCTAATAACCCTAATCCATTCCAGCTAAATGAGCATTTGAATTTTCCAAGAGAGGAAGAAGAAGAAGAGCCAAACCCCTTTGTTGATGCATTCCCTGATCTGACTAGTTTTGAAATTTCCTCTAAAGACCAAAATCAGCTTGGGAATACCTTTGCTTTGGAACTACATCAGGTAGGCATGGGTGATGCAAATAGAAATAGACCTAACCAACCAGCTTTTTCTTTCCCCATTGTCCAGCAAAATAAAGTTGACAACCTAAAAAATATCCATACTTCATTCCTTCCTAAGTTTTATGGACTTGTCACAAAAGATCCCAATACTTGCTTGTTCAAGTGTGACATTTTCTGCAGAAGTTATGACTATACCACCAATGCCCATAGGCTTAAGCTATTTCCTACCACCTTGAAAGAGGCTGCATTAAGATGGTTCATGAGCCTAGGGAGAAATACTATGGAGACTTGGTACGAAATGAAGATAAAGTTCCTTGAGAAATACAAGGAATATTATAGGGGCCGTGACATGAGAGGAGAAAATTTTTCAAGATGTAGCAAAAGGAAGATGAGAGCTTGGAGGATTAAATTGCAAGGTTTTTGTTTTTTCTGTAGAAATATCCACACCATACACTTAATGAAGAATCAAAAATCTAATTTTCTTGAGAGGAATTAATGACAACTATACTGATTCCTTAGACCTGATGGGAGGAGGAGATATCACCCAAGTTCCTTGGGAGGACATCAAGAAGATATGTCAAAACTATTCTAGGGAAACTTCATAGAAATGGAGAGCTCACCAATCCTCTATGGGGAAGTCATCTACTGGGGGAGTTTCAAGAATGGAGATTACTCACTTGCTAGTAGACTTCAAGTAATACATTATAAAAAATCTAGCTACTCATCTGGATACACTTCAAGCCAAGAAGAAACAAGATGAGGTAGAGGCAATGTTGGCAGAGTATTGCCCTCATTGTAGACAAAAGAAGGACTGTAGATGCAAGATGGTAGCTAATATTTAAATTAATAATATTCCACTTGATTTTAGGCCAATCAATGGTGAAGATTACCAATTCTATTACATCACATAGAGGAGGCCATGGGCTCCAAGACAAGGTATACCACCAAATCCACTCTCTTTTGTTGGGATATATTTCAATTCCTATTCATCGATAACCAATGGAAACTCCCATATCCATCCAATTATGGAGGATATCCACCACAACTTTGGAGTAACCCTCCAAATACCTAGCCTAATCACAAAAATCTCCACCCCAGTGGAAAAAGCCTCAGGGGAATTGGAAACAATTTCAAGTGAATCAAAAATGGTCAAACTAGACAAATAGCTACATGCAACCACCTTCTCAGCCCCAACAACCTTCTATAATGCCTCCTCCTGCAAGCTCAAGTTCAAATGAACCTAAACCTACTCAGCTACCAACTTAGCACACACCTAGCCCAAATAAAAAACCACAATAGTAGCCAACATACTTTGCTGATCCAAATCAATTCCCTGCATATGCTATGAGTGTAAGTGACATCCACTTATGTTTAGGAACTACCTTTCCAACTCCTTCCACACCTATTATCACTGAGATTTTTGTGGAAGAAGAGGAGCCTTTGAATATGCCCATTTAGCCAAGTGCACCTAAGAATCTTGAACTGGTCCTAGTCAAGTAGACTGCACAAACACCCCCATTTCCCCAAAGATTGGAAACTATGAAATAAAAGTAAGAAAAGGAGAACACAACTTTTAACATTTTAGATCAATTGAAGCATATATGTGTCTAGATACCTCTATTTCAAACCATAAAATATGTTCCAATCTATGGCAAGGCAATTAAGGAAGCATGCCTTAAGAATTTAGGTAGGAAGAAGAAAGACCCCACTATGGTTCATGTGGTGGGACAACTAGCTGATATCATGCTTGGGAGAGTGATTTTTCCCAAATATAATGATCCAAGGAGCCATGTAGTAGGATTTTCCATAAATGGGATCTAGATAAGAAATTCTTTGATTGATTTGGGAGCAGCAATAAATATAATGACCCAGGATATCCTACAACAACTAAATGTTGTAAGCATGAGACCTACTCCTACTATCCTGCAACTTGTTGATAGTTCAACTATTAAACTTGATTGTATAGTAGAGGACCTTGTGGTAACTTTAGACTCGTGGGAATACCCAACATATTTCATGATTCTTTATCCTAAAGCCACACTCGATGAGTACCCTATCATTCTAGGAAGACCATGGTTAGCAACAAAAGATGCATTTATTAGATGCAGGACATGATACATGACCATTTCTAATGGAAAGAGTGCCAAAAAGCTTGTTCTCCACCCTCTTGCTTAGCCATCCCATGATATGGATAATCCCATATGGGAACATGTTGGTGAAGAGGCCGAGGAATTTAATTATGTGGCACAACTGATGATGTTAGGTAGAAGCTCATTCATGCAACTTCAAGATGAAGATGAAGTATTTTCTAACATAGTTCAGAATCATTGTGAAGTAGAGGAAGCATCATCCTCTTATTCTACTAATTCATTCAAGACACTTCTGCCTTCTCTTCCTATAGTAGAACTCCCTACAACAACAGGTATGTCTCATACATTTCTGCCACAAGAACTCAAAGTAGCAAGCATTAGTGAGGTAGATATAGTAGAGATAACTACACAAGTGCAAGTGATAGAAGGAAAATATCTGCACATCAACAACAAATTGAGTGAAGAACAACATTTGTCATTAACAAACTTACAGAGAACCCACCAAAATGTATTTTCATGGGACTATCATGATATGAAGGGATTGGACCCTAAGATTTACACTCATAGGATTTACATCAAAGATGATTGTAGCCCAATGAGACAACCACAAAGAAGAATTAACCCTGCAATAAGGGAAATTGTAAAAGGGGAACTACAAAAATTGCTAGATGTAGGATTTATCTACCCTATTTAGGATAGCCAGTGGGTGTATCCATTGGTGATTATGCCCAAAAAGGGAGATAAGTGGCACATTTGTGTTGATTACAGGGAACTCAATGCTGCCACCAAAAAGGACCATTTTCCCTTACCTTTCATAGATCAAGTTCTAGATTCACTTGCAAGAAAGCAATACTTTTCTTGTCTAAATGGATTTAGCAGCTATAACTAGATCCAAATTGCACCAAAGGACCAGGAGAATACTACCTTTACCTATCCATGGGGGACCTATGCCTACTCAGTACTTCCATTTGAATTAAGCAATGCACCTGCAACTTTTCAGAGGGCGGCCATTAGCATATTTTCAAATATTTCTCATGATTGCATGGAAATTTATATGGATGATTTTACCATCTATGGTGATAATTTCAATGAAGTATTGGATAATCTTAGGAGAGTGCTACATAGATGTGAAGACCACAATCTATCTCTAAATAGTGAAAAGTGCTTCATGATGATGTACGAAGGTGTAGTCCTTGGCCACTACATCTCTCACAAAGGAATTCAAGTAGATCTTGCAAAGATTGAGGTGATCAAAAATATTCCTACACTTGCAAAGAAAAAAGATGTTAGGAGTTTCTTGGGACATGTAGGATACTATAGGAATTTCATTAAGGATTTCAACAAAATAGCAACACCATCGTATACTCTTCTTACTAAAGATGTTGAGTTCCAATGCACTAAAGATTGTGAAAGGTATTTTCTAATTTGAAGGCCACTTTGACTCATGCTCCTATACTCAAAGGTCCTAATTGAGAGATTCATTTCCACATCCATATAGATGCATCTGACTATTCCATAGGAGCAGTCTTAGGGAAAAAAGAAGGAACTATTGAAAATGCTATTTATTTTTTCAGCAAAAACTTGCAAGGAGCTGAATTCAATTATATAGTAACAAAAAAAGAAATACTGGTATTAATTTATGCCCTCAACAAATTCAGGCACTACATAATATGCTATCAAATCTTTGTGCACACAGATTATGCAACCATTAGATATCTCATGAATAAATCTCTGATATCAGGTAGGCTAGAAAGATGGCTATTGTTGATGCAGGAGTTTGACATAACCATTGTAGATAAACCAGGAAAGGCCAATGTTGTTGCAAACTTTCTTTCACGTTTGACTATATTATTGGATAATCAGGTCATAAATGAATCTTTCCTTGATGAACACTTATTTTCCATTAGTGTGCAATTACGTTGGTATGCTAACATAGCTAACTATCTGGTCACATGGAGAGTTCCTCCTCACTTCTCTCCAAAAGAGAGAAGGGTGTTGATTGAAAAATCATTTCCTTTTTCATAGATTGTAGGATGTTTGTTTTACACTAGACCAGACCATGTCATGAGGATATGTGTGAGGGAAGATGAGACATATGATATTTTTCATGCATGCCACAATGAACCATGTGTAGGAAATTTTGTAGCTAAGAGGACAATGATGAAGATTCTGAATACAGGATATTACTAGCCAACACTCCACAAGGATGCAGGGAGATATATGAAAAAGTGTGATAGATGCTAAAGGATGGGTAGGCCAACCAAATCTGATGAGATGCCCCTTTACCCTCAGGTAGTAATCACTACATTTGACAAGTGGGGATTGGACTTTGTAGGACCCATTGATCCTCCATCAAATGGTAAGTCCTATATCTTAGTATGCACTAATTATGTAACTAAGTGGGTAGAAGTCAAGGCCATGAAGCATGCAAGAGATAAGAAGGTCATTGAATTTACTTACGAGGATATTTTCACATGGTATGGGGTTCCAAGAGAGATAGTGACTGATGAAGGGGCTCAATTCACATCAACCCTTGTTGTAGAACTAGTAAATGAGTACAACATAAGGCACAAGAAGTCTACTCCTTATCACCCCCAGGGTAATGGACAAGTTGAGGTGACTAATAGGGAAATTGAAGCAATTATGACCAAAAAAGTGGCTATTCATCAGAAGGATTAGGCAAATAGGCTGCTAGAAGCTATTTGGGCCTATAGGACAACTTGGAAAATAACTACATGCTTCACACCATTTGATTTTCTGTATGGAAAGAAAGCTATGATGCCCATTTAATTTGAGCATAAGACTCTTAGAACTACAATATACTTTTAGATGAATATCTCTACATCACAGAGAGATAGAATCATGCAACTCAATGCATTGGATGAAATGAGGAAGGTAGCCTTGCATCATACAAAGGTAGTGTAGAATTAGAGAATAAAGTGGCATGAAAAGTTCATCAAGGACAAGACATTCCAACTAGGAGATTGGGCCCTGCTCTATGACTCAAGGTCTCAGGATAATGCAGGAAAATTACAGACAAGGTGGCTAGGACCATATTATGTTGCTGAAGTATTCCCCAATGCTGCTATTCAGCTCACTACTATTGACCCAATCATATTTAAGCTTCTTGTCAATGGTCATCACCTCAGATTGTATCACAAGCCAAATTCCAAGGAGGAATACCTGCAACAATTCAATCAACATGCAACACCCAAACTTAAAAACCTCCATCATTTCACTTCACTCCATTCCACTCCACTTTCATTAATTGCTCAACTAACATCTCAAAAGGTGATCGATATTTTCTCCATAATCTTTGTAGTAGATCTTCCAAGAATCTAGGTATGTGCACATCAAGTTGTTATCTCTTAATTGTCTTTTAGTACATTCATTTAATTGTTGTAAATTAATATGGATGTTTTCTATAGCATGTCATTATTTCCTGCCCTATCACATTGTCATAACTCTCATGCATGTGAGGAGAAATGCTCAAATTTAGGTTGGGCACAAAAAGTGTGAATGCTATGTCCACATTTCTATCCATGTTGGCTCATGTCAGTAAGTTTAAATTGAGTCAATTTGAATTCTGAGTGAGATGTTGACTCACATGTGTGAAGTGATATCAACTGCCACCATTTTTCTTGATCATAGCCTTCATTAATTACTCCTTTATTTCCTTTATTACTCCTATCATAATCTTAAGCCAAAAAAAGGTAAAATTCAGACAACACCAACATTCTAAATTTAGCAGTGTTGTAGGATGGAGAAGTTTAGTTTTCCGATGAAGATTGCAAGAAGAGAAACCTTGTAGAGTGATTGTTTGATTGCAGAAAGCTGAACAATGGGAGGTGGGTTAATTAGGAATGAACCCACTATTCATTGCTTATTACTGTAGGATGCAGCTAGCCCGGCCAAGTTCAAAAATTGTAGGTGATTAGATTATTTCCTAAAGCTTAATGGTTTTGATGAAGATGTTGCATTGGAATTCACCTAGACATTGTTTGAAGGAAAGACCATGGTAAAAGGGTTGGAAGTAATGGCTACTGAAGAAAGAATTACAAAAGTTACAGGGTTGCCTACTAATGGTGAAAATTACCCTACTTCCAAAGACACCAAGTCAGCTAGGGCTGAATTTACAGAACCTGGTGAGCCTCCATTGAGTGTGGAAAAATAAGGTGCAAATAGAACCTCTCTGCCTGAGCCATAGAAGCAAGTAGCTATTCATGTTGTGAAGTACATTACCTGTGAAGGTCATCAATTGAACCTACATTCTTTGCACTTAAAACTTCTAAATCATATGAGGCATGGGAGAAGAATGAATGTGCCAAATGTGCTATACCACCTTCTCTCAATCATGGTGGCTGAGACCCAAAAAGGTAGGGATAATTTTGTTTCCCACCATTGTCTGATCAAATTGTTAGTTGAGAAGTATCTGCATGATGTGTCTAACATGACTTAGGAAGAATTCTTAAATATTGATCAAATTAGACTAAAAAATTTGCAACCTAGGGTTTTGTCTCAACCTCATAGGGCCAGTAGAATATTGAGCATGACTAAAGCTACTCCTAGTGCCTCAAATTTTGGTGCAGGCCCTAGTGCAAACCCTCCTATAGCTAAACAAACCATAGAGATCAGCTCTTCTAAGGAAAAGCATTCAGACAAAGAAAGTTCCTCTTCAGACTCTGATGATGATGTTCCTTTTGGCATCTTAATGAGAACTAGGGCAAAAAAGAAAGAAGAAGAAATAAAGAAAGGAAAACATAGAAAGAAAACTATAGGAAAGAAAGTACCAAGCTCTAAGAAATAGAAGGCTAACACTATTCTTCCTACAACTGAAGAAGAATATGAGATCCCTCCTAGAAAATCAAGACCAGCTGGGCCAACCTTTGGTGTGTCTCTGCAGGGAAGCCCTAGGACTAGAGAAACATCACAAGAGGACATAGAGGTCCCAATGGGGTAGGTAAATGTCGAGGAAAAGGAAATATTTAAGGAGGAAAAAAACATAATGCTAGAAGATCTTGTTGATATCACTGAACAAGTTGAAAGTAAAGATTTTGAGGAAAATTAGGAGCTCCTACAACAAGAGAAGAAACAAGAGTTCCTATAGCAAGAGGAAGAGTGAGAACAAGAGGCCCTGCAACTAGAGCTAGGAGAACAATCAACACCCTTGCAGCCAGAATTGGTTGAACAAACAAGATCCATGTAGTAGGAGCCACATGAAGAGCAAGCAACAATACCAGGAAAAATTCTGGTAGGAATACATAGGCCCTCTGATTTTTCAATGCACCTAGTAGCTCTGAATTTATGGAAACAGATGCAAAGAAAAGAAGAATGGAAAGAGGAGAAATACATGTTGAAGAAAGAAATTCAAAAGAGAGATGAGGAGATTGAAGATAAGGATGTAGAAATTGCTACTCTAAAGAAGAAGGTGGACAATATGGCAGCCTTAGTACCTTAGCTATTAGAATGCAGGACCCCTCCAAGGGTCTATGCTCTGTATCTGAAGGAGAAGCATATTTATTTTAAACTAGCAATAATTGTTTTAGTTTTAAATCCTTCCATTGAGACTCCTCTTGAATTTTTCAATGCTTATCAGATTGCTCTTCCTAAAATGAAGAATCTGTTGTGTGAATTCTACTTACATAATTATGTTGTGACCCAAGGCCATTATTGGAATCCACTGTTGTATGTTGGGGATGTCCAATTAAGGGAATTCATGTATTGGATATAGAATGAGATTAGTTGGGGAAAATAATTCAGGAATTAGGAAAATTGAATCCAACACTCCCTTGTCCATTAGGGCTGAATCTAGAAGTCCAGGGAGCATTTTCATGGATTGGCACATAATTCTTTACAGACAAAGCTATGGTGATAGGATCTTGTCTGTGAGAGAGGAAGTTTATAAAGAATATGAAGAGGTAGAAAAAACCAAAGGAGAATCTATGATGGGATACTTGTCACAAAGGTGGAATAGCCTAACTGATGAGTTAAAACAAGTTGAGCCTCACTCTATACAGAACTATGTTGCAACACTTAAGAGAGTTGATAGATATATAAAGATTGGAAGGGAAAAGAGACAATTTTGGCTCCCACTAACTTTTCAGCCACCTATCCTATTGTGGCTTGTGCCAAATTTCAGATATTACCAGTATGATATAGCTGCAGAGAGATAGAGATGGAGCATATTAGAAAAACAACAAGGGTTCTATTGAGACCATAATTTAGAAACTATAGAAACTGATATAGGATAGCTGGAAGTTGCAAACTTCAGGGCATTAACAAAGAAAAGGAACAACCCTTCTTCTTCTACTAGAGGACCAACAAAGCCTTAGGTTGGGGAGAGTGATGAGTCCAATTTATGACTCAATTTTTATAGAAGTTTATTGCCTATTTATTGTAGTTTTCATAGACTTTGATGCTTGGATGTTGATCATTTTTATGATATTTCCTCAAAACCATAGACATTGGGCATAAGCTTATTTTTACAATCTTTAATGACATTGGCATGCTAAATGAACTATTTGTGTTGATTTTACATGTGGATTAATGAATGCTAATTTAAGATACTAATATTGTTTTGTAGATATAAATAGTAGCCTACAAAATTAAAGAAGATTCTACTAGTTGGTCATTCACCATAGTGCTCAACAAGGTGGTCATTCAAAGGTCAACGAAGGGAAGACTCTCGACGGCAGTAGATTCCTCATTCAAATTGAAATTTTAACCGCCCTGTAAATGGTCTTAATTGTCTGTTGAGCGAATATAGGTGCTACTTTTGTGCTAAATATGTGTTAAGGAAAATATGTCTAACCAAATTTTGTGCATGCATAACCACCTCTCCACTTTTTTATGCTTTCCTTAAAGTGGTGTCCTTCTAATCTATTGGAGTTGACCACCTTCCTAGGTGATTAGTTAGTTTCTTTTCTCCCTATAAATAAGACTTAGATCCTCCTTCAAAAGAGGTTGCTTAATCTAAGGATGTACTCGCATTCTTATTTTTTTAGTAATACAGTCATGATGCTCTATTGTACTTGTGTTTTCAAATGAATAAAATGAGTTTATAAGTTCGTGCAATTGAGTTTACATTTCTCTTAAAGGATACTCATCCAAGGGGGCCCACTTGGTGAAAATTCCATCCTTTAACTTAGTTATTACTTTCTATTTAGTAATCAGTTAAGAATTTGGCACTGACTATTCCTACAGCCACTAGAATTTCATTATGTGACTGTTCCTGCAGTCAAAGTAGACATAGTAGTTTCTTGTTTGTTCACTCATATTTCCATTTCTGTCATGAATTTTAGCTTAGTATAGTTGTTGGTTGATGCTCAACACTTATTTTATTTCTTTCCAAGCAATTTACCTTCAAGATTATGTCTTTCTTAGTTGTAGAATGAATATGGCTACTTTGGATCCTTAGTGCACATACTGTGTTGACCCATTTCAAATTCATGTCCTTGGGTTGACAAGATACATGCACCTTCATGATGATTAAAATAGCTATTCAAATTAGATGTCCAATCTATGAATCATAGCTATAAGGGATTAGTTGTTAGATCATTGTAGGAGGCCAATAGTGAGGAGCATTGACTATCCATGAGTCATGAAAAATGCCTAATAATGGTAGAACAAGGGATAGTGTTGGGACACCACATTTCAACTAGAGGGATACAGATTGATCATAAGAAAATCAAGGTGATACAACAAAATGTGACCCTAAAGACTCAAAATGATGTTATAAGCTTCTTAGGGCATGTTGGATACTATCAAATGTTCATAGAAAATCTCAGCAAGATTGCAGCCCCTATGTTTTCCTTCTCCAAAAGAATGTTGATTTTATCTAGACACTAGAGTGTCAATCATCATTTGAAATCATTAAGGAGAAGTTAATGTCTTCTCTTGTCCTATGTGGACCTAATTGGAACCTACCATTCCATATTTATGCAGATGCTTCTGATGATGCTAGAGGAGTGGTTTTAGGTCAAGAAGATGAGAATGAGGGAAAGTATTCTATCTATTTCATCAGTAAAAATTTGACCCCCACTAAACATAATTACACCGCCATAGAGAAGGAATTTCTAGCTGTAGTACATACAATTAAGAAATTTTTACATTATATCACAAGGTATAAAGGCACTGTTTGTTGACCATTCAACCATCAAGTACCTAATGAACAAACCTATAGTAAACAAATGGATAATCAGATGGTTATTGCTTCTACAAGAATTCAACATGACAATTGTTGACAAACCAGGGAAGTTCAATGTAGTTGCAAGTTTCTTATCCCAAATCAAACAAGATGATGGAGATTGTGCTCTTGTATAGGATGAATTCCCATATGAAAATTTGTTTGCGATCTCCATTAAAAATCCTTGGTTTTCTAACATCACCAACTATTTGGCCACTTCAAAGTTGCCCCTATATTTTACATCAAAATAAAAGAAAAGTCTTGTTCTTGGTAAATCGCTCTAGTCAAATGGATTAATGGAATACTATTTTGATGCGGTTCTGATATGGTTTTACGATGTTGTGTTAGGGAAGATGAAACATATAGAATCCCTAGAGCTTTCCATGACGACCCCTTTGGAGGCCATTATTCTTCCAAGAGGACGTCCCATAAGATTTTTGGTGTGGGATATTACTAGCCCTCTATGCACATAAATATGTAAAGAAATATGTTTGCCATTGTGATGAATGCCAAAGAGTAGGGAGACCCATCGCATCCAATGAAATGCTTCTGCAACCTCAGGTAGTCCTTGAACCATTTGAAAAGTGGGGATTGGATTTTATCAATCCTATAGACCCCCCTTCACAAGGGAAAGAGTATATTTTGGTGTATACCAACTATTTGACCAAGTGGGTAGAAGTTCAAGCTCTAAAATTTGCTAGGGAAGAACAAGTAGCTGATTTCCTATATAACAATTTTTTTCTAAGATTTGGAGCCCCTAGAACAATTGTCACATATCAAGGACCCTAGTTTATGTCTGAAGTTCTATTAGCCTTCACTGATCATTTTCATGTAAGCCATAAGGAGTCATCACCCTATCATCCTCAAGCAAATGGTTAGGTCAAAGTCACTAACAAGGAGGTAGAGAACATTTTAATAAAAAAAATCATTAGGAAGGAAAGACTGGGATAGGAAACTACTTGTTCAAGTCGTTTGGGCTTATAACAAAACTTGGAAATCAACCAACTTTTTTAGTCCATAAAACTTTATTTTTGGGAAGAAACCCCTTCTACCCATTGAATTTGAACTCTAAACCTTGAGAACAATAATAGAGTTAGGATTATATCTTAAATGAGCCTAGGTTGAAAGAGTCTTACAACTTAGTGAGTTAGACGAACTCTGTTTAGATGCCATACACCAATCTGAGTTGATTCAACAACAAAGAAAGGCCTGGCATGATAAACACATTAAGGAAAGAGAGTTCCATAATGGGGATTGAGCACTATTATTCAATTCCTGAAACAAAGATCATTAGGGAAAATTGACGACTCATTGGTTGGGTCCATATGAAATTTCTAAGGTATTTTCAAATGGAGTAGTGCAGCTCAAGCCCATTGATGGTGACACTTAGCCAATAGGGATTAGTTACACATCTACCATAAACCAATTAACAAAGAAGAATTTACAATGATGGTAGAAACACAAGGAGAATTGCAATGTATTGATTCTGCTATGGCAGAGCCAATTGAATGTTTAGATTAATAGTCAGTCTACAAGAAAAAAATTGCATGTGTATGTATTTGTAATTATTTTAGGGCATTTATTTTTAATTTTTCATCCTTTGGACTTGGATAAATTCATTTATGTTTTGCAGCACTCATGATCAATCAAACACAAATTATGTCGCATCTTGTTGCGATGCTATGGAAATTATTGGCTCAATTGTTGTGGTGCTCCAAAACTTGCATGCTTGATTGGTGCCATTCCCTATTTTGTTCCTATAGTATGGTGCATCTTTCAATGATGCTCCAAAAATATAAGTCCAAATTCCTTCATTCTACTTCCTTTTTCTGATGGCATATTTTGAAAATGCTCCAAAAACTTTCTTGTTGCATTCTGGTTGAATCTTTCAATGATGCTTTAGAATTTTATTGTTTCTTCCTTCTAGCAACATCTTTCACTGATGCTCTAGAAAATTTGTTGCTGCTATAGCTGCATTGTTCAACGATGCTCCAAAAATTTTGTTGCTACTTCAGTTGCATCTTTTGGCAATGCTCCAAAAATTTTGTTGCTACTCTGGCTGCATCTTTCGGCGATGCTCCAAAATTTTTGTTGATGCATTCTGATGACATCTTTCAGTGATGCTCTAGAATTTCCTTTTTCACTCTGGTTGCATCTGCTAGTGATGCTTTGTAATTTTTGCACCTCACTTTTTATCCCAGGTGCATCTCTCAACATGCTCCAAATTTTTTTTCTTCATCCCAACCACATCTTCCAGCGATGCTCCATACTTTCTATAAATTATTTTCCTTTCCAAAAGATTTGATATTTCCAACATCATACACATTCCCATTATTAAATTTTTCCATTACCTTCGAAATCCACACCCTACATTACCATCTCCTATCATAATAAATCAAAATTATTATTGCTATTTTGTCATCATAATAATTCCATCATTAATTAGCTATCCCATCCTCATTCATAATAAATTCATAACCACCCCTGCCATCCCATCAAATTATATTGTTACGTCAACAAAGGTAAATAATTTTCAAATTGATGATGGGACGTAAGGTACATACAACTTTTACTTTAAGTAGGTAATTATTTTGAATAGAGATAAATAAATTGGCATGAACCACCACCCTTTCCAAATCTAGTAAAATGTGTGGATTGTTTGTTTGCTTGAAGTGTGGTAGTTTTTGTGATTTTTCCCATGCAAAGTAATAATGAAATTATAATGAAGCCCAAATGCAATAGTTAATTCATGTCCCATCAGTTGTATCAAGTACAGGTGATGGAAAAAATTACATTTTCTTTATTTTGCAATTTAGTTTTTTTTAAACAGTTTTTGAGCACTACAAAATTTTAGTAGAAACTGAGCATAACTTGAAGAAAAACACAATATGGGAGGAGCTAAATGGAAATCTGAACTAGCTTCAACAGAAAAATTATTAGTATTAAGAAATATTTTAGCACTGTTCCAAAAATTTGGGTGATAGGAATTCATAAAGAAATTTGAGGGACACAATGAGTAGTTAGTGAAAGAATTTTTAGAAAATCTCATAGATGGTCAATCTATAGTACGAGGCAAGCGGTTTAAGGTAAGTCTTGAGATCATTTCTCATCCATCTAGTCTTAAAAATGAGGGTATTAATTTATCAAAAACTACCAAAATTTCTTATCAGAAAATGGTAGAGCTCTTTAGTAGGGAAGGGGAACCTCAACCTTTGATGACTGTAAGTACTAGAGGGAATAACAAAGGATTTTAGAGAATTTCCATCCTAGATCCATGTAGAAAAATAGTGGCTTGGATTATCAAATATTTCACTTATGAAGGACAATGTGCAGTAATTGTAGGTCCACCTTTTCACCTACTCACCCATTTGTGCCATGACACTAAAAACTCTGCACTTAGGGTTAATCTACTTGTATTTCTTTGAGATTCTATTATTAACATGATATAAAAGTTCAAAATTGGTTCAGGACCACTTAAACACCATGGCCTTATCCACTTAATTTGTAAACATCATTTCTGAAAGAAAATAGAAAGAAACTGGGAAAAAAAATTGCAAAAATTTGAAAACCTAGAGCCCATAAGACACTTTGAAGAGGGTGAGTCATTTTGGAATCCACCTCAAAATGTGAAAGATCCTTCCTCTAAGCCTCAAGTTGCTTCTAAACCCTAACATACCAAACCAGCTCCTGATGACGAAGAGCCAAAAATTTTACCCAACATTTCAAAAACCCCAGGCCATCAAGAAAATGCAGAAATAATAAATTCAGGAGATGAGGATACCCCTCTTTGTAAGAAGAAAAAGAATTCTAGAATAACATCACCAACACCTCCTTCTTTAAGGAGAAGTGAGAAATTGTCAGTTGAAATCAATGGTTCAGTAGCTAGTGATCAATTGAATGCCCCTAAAAAGAAAATGCATGGCCGGTGATCGCATAATGTGGAAGCCGAATCATTAGAAATTGAGATTCAACCATGTGAGGAAGTAGCCAAAGGAAGTGAAAAATAAACTATTCAATCCCCTAAGGTTGAGAGGGAGGATATGCCACTCCAATCATGACAAGAATAAAAGGGGAACACTCACCACATTATTTGGGTGTTGACGATGATTATGTGGAATGGTTATCTCCCCTAATTGCTAATATTACTGAACAAGGGTCATTTGAGGTGCCTAATGAATAAAATATGACCAATGATGATGTTGAAATTCCTATTTTTCCTTTTGCTATTAATACAAAGGTTGATTAGAAAGAAACAAAATTAGAGGAGTTAAAAGCGGAAATTATTCAATTGAATTGTTAGTTGCAGAAAAATGAAGAACAAATCAATCAAAAATAGGAAGAGATAGACGCACACATTACAATTTTGAAGAAGAGAGATTAGGAAATTGCAAATTTTAAATTTCAAATAGAATAAAAAGAAAAAACCATTGAACAATTGCAATTTTAGGTGCAACAATGGAATGAGGAAAGTAAAAGGTATGTGACAAATTTGTTTGAAAAAGATAGACAAATCAAAAGTTTAACTAATAATTTTATGCAATTATTTACAACTTTTGAAAAAGAAAAGGATGAACAGGAAATATGATCTTAATGCATCCTTATGCAAAATTGTTGAATTGGAGCAAGATTTGTAGGAGATTAAAGTCTTAAACCAACAATGGAGTCAAAAGAGATACACACTGAGACAACCAAAATGGAATGGTTTAAGATTCATATACCTCCATTGTTGGTTACATGGATGGAAAGGTGATATTTTCTGAAACAGGAAGGGATAGAGAATGCTAGACTAAAAAAGGAAATAGTTTTATTAAAAGAGTCATATGATAGACTTTATCAATCTAAAACAGATACCTATCAAATTGGTGAATTAATGTTAGCCTGCAGGAAGCCATCCAAACTGTATTCCATTTTTTTGAATGAGGAACTATTAAGATGGAAATTATTAAAAAATTCCTGCAATCTGCCACTTGATCTAGATGATAAGGAGTTTGTAAAAACATTTACAGAATCAAATCCTACTCAACATAATTTATTGTGTGAATTCTTTATCCACAATTTAGTTTTGGAAAAAATATACAGATTTCTTTGTTAATTTCTTTGTTGGTGAAGTTCAGCTCAGGGCATTTATGTCCACCATGTGCAAAGCCAGATTCAATGGAAAGAAAGGACAAGAGAGTATTCACAGGCAGAAAATACTATTGGACTTCAAATGTGGTATCCTCATAGAAAACCTTCTGCTTTTAAAGATAAGTTCCAAAGCATTAAGAACAATGAAACAGTGAAAAGAAAGTATAATGATAACCTTCCGATCTATTTTGAGAATTTCAAAGTCTAGGGAATAGAATTGGTAAGAAAAGCTTGGAATGCTTATGAAGAGAGGTACACTTCTCTTCCTATGTTCCTTAAAAGGAGAGAGGTAATTTCACTTACTAATATTAAGTGGTCTTACAAAACAGCAGAGGCATTAGCAGATATTTTGTAGCAACTTAAGACTGAATGGATAGGAATGAAGTATAGGCTTCCATTGTTGCTTTCACCATCCCCTACAATGCATGTTACTATAGACTAGAACCCTCAAAATGTACAGTCATGGAAAGCAAGGGTCAGATTAAATGAGGGTTTCCTTAGAAATCTTGATGATTGGGATAGAGAAGCAAAAGATCTGTATAACCTTAGTGCTAAGTATGAGGAGTTAAATAGGAAAAGGGGAAATTGAAGGCATAGGACACAACAAAGAGCAGGAGGACCTTCTCAAGCTTAGGAGGGGGAGAGTGTGATGAGATATAAATAACCACATTAATATGATAAGCCAAATACCCTTCTTTATTTCTCCCAATCACTTTTACCCTGCCAATTATTTATTTTTAGGATTAATAATTGCTTACCTTTTGTAAAAATATGTATAATGTTTATTTCCTAAATAAATTGGAATTGGCTGACTAACGTTGATGTAATGGTGTAGCATTCAGTCTTTGTATAGGCCATTATGCATGATCTGAGTGGAATTTAAAGAGGACTTCAACTAGTTGAGGATAAAGCTCTGGAGGACTAGGTGCTGAAAATTCTGGAAGTGCATAATGCAACGAGTCTTTTAATGCTTTTTGTTTAATTTCTATTTAAAAAATTTATGGCTCCTCTCTGGGCCTTTTAAATGCTTTACTTTATGGACCTCAATCTATTTTTTAGTTAAATTTTTGTTAGAAGATTTTTTCAATGGTGATATTTCACCATCTAAAATCTAGTATTTTGTTAAGTAGTTTATAATATATGTAATCAACAAATACAATGAAACCGTGACATCATTATGATGTTATAATGCATTTTTGAATTATGTCACCATGTTACACTTTTCTTTTACATGAATAAAATAAGCTTTTCTAGTCTTATTCTGAGTTACTAGTCTTGTGTGATGGAGTTATAATGGATGGAATCATTTTGAAGATATATAAGTTCATGTGATATGAATTAATCATAGCCATACTCGAGAGCTGGCTACTCGAGGGAACTTTGTAGGATATATAATTATCTTTTTTTTCAATTATGTTACTTTTATTTTGTATATGTTAAATGCAAATAAATGTTGTTTGTATATGTCAAGCTTTGTTAGTTATTCCTACAAGTTATAGTTTCAATTTATAATCTTTAGTTTTGTTTATCTGAAGTTTTGGATCACCCACTCTAGTCATTAGTTTTAGGTTGTTAAGTTTATTTTTTGTTAACAGCTAGATGTTAGTTGATAGTTGTTTCAAACTTTACAATTTTATTGCAAGCATTTATTTCTAGATGATTTATATGCTTTCTAGTTTAATCATTTTATGCTTTCTAGTTTAATGATTTCATGCTTTCTAGCTTAACACAACTTTATGCTTTCTAGTTTAAATGGAATTTTAGTTTGAGTTATATTTACAATTGTTCCAACATTCAAAAAATATAGGATAGCTAGTTGAGATGTTTCATATTGCATACAACCCTTGAACACTTCTCGGTAGATATATTTGATGTATTTTCAACTAAAGCGATAGGACCTAATGATAGCCTGTCAATACTCGATCCTTGTACCATGGTATGCATTAGGTTGTTTATATAAGGGGGTGAAGCTTGACAGTTGATGTTACACTTCTACACATTTGCGATTTGGAGCACATTAGTGTGCTCAGACCCATCCTCACCCTCATCGATGTTGATCCAAATCAGCTCATTGTTTACTGATATGGAGCTATTACCACTCTACAACACACAATTACCACTTGGATTGTCTACTAGATACGTGTTATTGAAGATATGAATATGTTCAAATGAAGGTTGTGGATTCAGTACCATCCATGGTATGATGACCAGGAGCAGTTGTTCTTTGCTCAATAGACGAGATACATTCTTAGGCAAGAACACACCATGGTAGAGAGGTATTTTCCTGATCGGGTTGCCATATAGTTCGAGGAGGTACACAAGATGGTGCTTCCAACATAAAGAGTAGTTTTCTCTTGTATCACTAGAGAGATAGTCTAGGGACAACATGTTCCTCCCCAGGTAGTAGTAGATGACTTCAGAGCACTTGTCCCACTGTCATGGTTATATGTTGGTGGTCCATATGATTGTATGTACTACACCTATGTATGATGAGAGGTTTTTATAGAATGCCCTAATACAAATCACAAATCCAACTAAGGGATAGGTTATGGGCAGGGGGAGAGGACATAGGCAAGGTAGAGCACAATAGCCTCCCCAACAGCCTCCATGGGATGGGCATCAACAAGAGTGGTAGAATTGGGTGCTAGGTGATGGGCACCAACAATAGCAATAGGAAGGATATGTACCAGTTGATGGAAAACAACCTCCTCTAGTACCTCCTTTATGACAAGAACCACCACCACCACATCAACAACAATAGTAGTAGTGCAACAACAATAGCCATAGGGTCTCAACCCTTGGGAGACACATATTCAAGCCCTAACTACAAAGAGAGATCTATATGTTGAGATAGGAGCATCATCATGCACTCTAGTGGGTCCAACAACTTATTGGGGAATGAGATCAGGAGAGGCAGAAGGTACAACAACTAACCATTTAGTTGTCTTAGGAGATAGGGTGTAGGAAATAGCTAGAGGCTATTATCTAGCAAGTAGAGGGGATAAGTTGTGTCAACACATATGTATAGTCAGGCCATGTCTGAGGCCACCTACTATATAAAATTATACCATAGAGAGGTGCCCAGAGATCAACACCAACCATATTTTCATGGAGGAGTAGGGTTGCGCCTAGTGGCTAGGGTGGACCCCTAGTTCATTAGCCTATAGGTAGTAGTCATTGGCAGCGTTCGATGAGACATCAGGATCGGTCTTGTCATGAGGACTGTCAGAGCTAAGGATAGCTACATATAGACACATTTTGGTATATATCCATGATTTGATATGTATATACATTCATTGGTTATTTTTGGTAGCCTCATGTATACTCATTTTTT
Organism: Sequoia sempervirens; assembly: GCA_007258455.2. Taxonomy (NCBI): domain Eukaryota; kingdom Viridiplantae; phylum Streptophyta; class Pinopsida; order Cupressales; family Cupressaceae; genus Sequoia; species Sequoia sempervirens. The sequence continues at coordinate 322,617,179 of VDFB02193867.1, forward strand.
ATGACATTACACACTGACTCAAATTTTGTATCATGAAAATATTTTGATGATATATAGGAGATGATCCGATGCAACATTTATGATGTGATCTTTATTTCATGTTTTATGATTTTGTATCAATGCATATTTTATGTTATGAATGCAAATGTTTATGATGATGATACATACGTTTATTATGTACATGATGTGATGTATTTTTAATGATTCATGATGTGATGTTATGTGGATGTATGAAATGTATGGTTTATGATATGAATGCAATGCAATAGATGATTTACTTTCTCTTTCAGTATCTTTTTATATGTCATGCCATGATTATCTAGGATGTTCATGCTATGAGATGGATGCATTTATTTTTGTGTATTTTTTGTGCGATGATGTTATGATATGATTATGATTATGATTATTATTATGCACAATGCATGTAAGCTAATGGTTTATGGATGTAGGATGAATGCATTTATTATTTTTGTTGACTTTGATGATACCATGTTAGCACAGAAAGAAGATAGAAGAATATAATGGATTAACCATTGATTTTGATATTGATTCAGAAGTCCAATAGGCCTATAATTTTTTGATACTTTATTAGATATGGTGTCAAGAGTGATGATTTTCTTTGTTTAGGGATTGGGATAATTCATTTCATTCCTTATTCTTGATATAACATGTAGACACAATACCTCAAGGTATTGATAACCATGATGGTGTTGTATCTAATACGATGGACTTTGACTCCGTAAATATATAGGATAATCCTTGCTCACACCTAACATATGGAAACATCGTTGGCATGTAGTTTAGAATTTTAGAACATTTTGGACCAAAGAATACACAATTGTCAATAATTTATTAAAAAAAACCTCCCTATACACAACAAAGCAAGTATTCACCAAGGTTATTTTACAAGAACATCCAACAAGCACAAAAAATGAAAGATAATGGGAAATGCCCCATTTATTTCTCTCTAAATCATTTTGATAGACATCATCGAGAGGTCCTTGGAATGGGTCAATAAGAAAAATCATAGGAGAAGATCAAAATGAACAAATAGTCAGTGTTATTTATATCTCTTTCCAAAGTAACATAACTAAGGTGATTTTTGATGATGATGTCCATTGTAGGAAGGATGTATCCTAGGACATGTTATCATATGTTTTGACTAAGATAAATTATTTGATCGATTGTTGATACAAATTTTAACCAACTTGTTCTCTCACAATCTAGACCTAAGATTTGACATTTACGTTTACACTTCATGAATTTCCACACTTGTTTCCACTTGTTTTGCCAAAGGTTGTTGATGATGACCAATTTATTATGAATGGAAGTTTATTGTGGGTGAAAGTGAAATGGGATGGGTGGTTTGGAACTTTTCTATATTTTTTCAATGTTTTTGATATTTTTCAATATTTTTGAGGTTGTTTTTGATCTTTTTTGGGTATATGTGAAAGTTTAAATTTTCAATTATTTGAGGCTATTTAGGATTTTTGAATGTTTTCCAATGTTTTGGGTTTTCAAGTTTTTCAAATGTTTTTGTGTTTTCTAAGATTAGGCCAAGAGTTAAGGGGGACTGACCTAGTGCCTTAGGGGCTCATCAATGATGGTCTTTCCTATGTTATACATGCAAATATGACGTAGTTTGATTGAATTTGACTAGTAATCATTTATTGATGAGATATGTAAATTGACGGATTGTCAGTTTATTGTGACAAAATCCTAAAGGAATGACCTAATGCCTTGGGGTCTCATCGATGATGGCCTTGGATATGTTTGAACTCAAAGAAAATGTAGTTCAACAACCATATTTTTGAATTTTTTGAATTTTTGACCTATTTAGGGATTTTGATGTGATTTGGATGTTTTAGATTTTCAACAAGATTTGGATTTTTTTGGATTTTGATGATGTTTTGGATTTTTTTTATATTTTTCAAAAGATTTTACAAGTGTCTCTAGATTTTGAGATTAACGATACCTAGATCACAATACCAATGTCATGTTGTGAGATATAAGACATGGATCAAGAGTTATTTGAAAACAAGAGTGCAATAACCCACCCCTAGTGTATAGTAATGTTTCATAGTGTAATGGAAGAATCAAGATATGGAATGTATAGATGAATATTTCAATAGTGTTAGTGTGCACTAGGATGAATGCTATACATAGGTAATGAGACTTTAAGGTGTTGCCACAATAGTGGTTTACACTTTTTGGGAGATTCTGACTTTTGCTAAAATCACATATTTCTAGAAAATATAATGATTTAAGCCTTGAAAATTTCCATTTAAAGTATTCCAATTGAAGAGGGTTTGATCAAACCACCTTAGACCAAGCCCCCTTGGATAGAACCCAACTAGTTTTAAACCATACCTATAACGAAGTCTCCTTTAAACCTATCAAAATGCTGATAAAAATCCACTTTTGATTTACCTTTTGGGGGATCAAATGAATTCATTTAATTTTTTTTTAAAAGTATGTATTCCTTATTATAAGCTTCCAAAAAAGTATAATTTTAATTAAATTAAATTTGATTATTATATTTATTTTTATTTCTTGTGAATGTAGGTTTTTCAGAAAAATCAAGCTCTTTATTCGCACATGTGTGGAAAAATAGAAGATTATAATTTTTTTTGAAAAATATGAGTGCACTAGATATTGAAGTCCTTGATCCAATAAAAAAAAAAATTGAATTTCGATATATACAAAAAAAGTTGTGTTATACGGTCCACCTATGTCTGAATTGTAATGGGTTTGAATTTGAAACTTGATTAAGGAAAAAATATTCAATAAAACACTATGAAACCACTTGGAAGCACTATTATCATAGTTACAAATCTAAATTAAAAAAAATTATAATTTTATCCTTCATGGAAAAAAAGTTATGTTTTATATGGTGAGCATCACTCCTTAAAAATGGTGTTTACTAAAAAAAACTAGTTTTTGAAGATGAAAAAAGAAGTACAATCTAATTCCAAAAATTAAAAAATAAAATAAAATTAGAATCTAAAAATAAAACTTCACAAATCACTAGTTTGCATCATCTTCAAACTCCTCATGGTTTAGCCACTATAGGTGTTCGAAAGTGAAGATTTAGTTAGAAAAAACTAGTTTAGTGTCCAGTTTGGCCAAAAATTGTAAACTAGTATTGTGGGATCATCCTTCATGGGATAAAATGGTAAAGAGCCTATCAAAATTTTTCCATGAGTAGAGTTGAAGTATATGCTGAAACTTTTTTGAGACCAAGATATATTGAAATATTTGGATAAAGATGGATTGGATGGATGGGGGGAGCACTAGATTTATCCTAAAAAAGGATGAGATATTTCAATCTAGAAAGGAACATATGGATGCTTGATTCTACTCATGATGCTTTTTTTTCAGGTTTTCATCATAGTACTTGTCCAAAGTGCCATCGTAGTGGTTTTCACTAGAGGATGACTTTTAGTTTTACTCTTTTCTTGATTTTTTTTATTTTTGAAAATGTTATGCTCATGTTGAACCACCTGGTGGTACTGATGTAGAGGTTACTGTCATAACATGCAAATGATATATTACTTGAAGAAGTTGATTTGCTAAGATATAAGCACTTGAATGAAAATTTTGAGAATTTTGATCCACATTGTTGATATCAAATTTAACCTCATCTATGTGCACACATTGTGATAGAGTGCCTTCAGAATTTTTATGATGAATCTAGTAGTTTCCAACACACTGTCAATGATGAATGAGGTGATGGATGGTGAAATGCATGCAGAGAAATGAGATGGATTGGTTGATAGTTTAAAATATTTGACTCTCCAAACTCGGGGAGGTGAGCAATGACAGGTGGAAATGAAGCTTTGAGTGGAATTAGGACCAACTGCTTGATATACTTTATATGTTGCTTGAGAAGCCTACAAACATCTTTGATGGATATATTTCCCTGTTTGATTTTCCCCCATAGTTTGTTTGATTAATGGAGTATGATAGGGATTATTTTCTTTTGTACTCTTTGGTATCCATTTATATTTTCTTTGTTCTCTTTGCTTTACTATTTCATTTTCTTTTATGATCTTCTCCTCACTTTGATAGGAATGTTTTTTGTGCATTGGTCCCAATTTATGTATGAGATAATGGGTGGATGAAAATTGGTGATACAACTAATTGTAGTATTGACAATATTTTCCTCATAAGGATCCTTCGTTCCCCTTATGTTGATGTTTGCATTAGAAAAAATTTCCCTCAGCATTGTGAAGGTACTATCGACATGCTTTGATTATGTTGATTTCAATATGTTGTTAACAAGACCTAATACTCTGCCTTGATAATGTATCCTCTCATCAATGGCCACTGAATATGACTTGTTGTGGACACATGATATTTCCATGGTTTCTTGTTGTTTAGGATTATTAATTTTTTTCCCTAATTCCATAATGTCTTCATTTGTTGATACCACTTCAAAAGATGTTGATGATGCACACTCACTATAGGAATCAAGAATCTTGACCATTACTTTCTCTTGTGTGGGAACATCAAGAGTGGGAGAACCTTGTTTTGGATGAAGAAAGTCTATATGTGCCACAAAAGGAAACATCTCATGTGTGATATTGAGGATATCTTTGAAGTTTTGAATGGATTGGGAAATATTCATTAAGTCATGGTAATACTTTGGGGAAGTGAGATCTTCATCTTGACTTAGGGTAGAACCATTATCACTTACAAATTGGAATATAGTATGAAAATCATGACAATTTTGTTGTGATATGGGCTCTTGATCCTGACTCGACTCAAAGCTACTTTTATTATACTCAAGAGCCTCCTCTTGATATGATCCTTGGGTGGATGATATATCATTAGTAAAAGACTCTTCACCACCTTTAGTGGGTATGAGTGAAATAAGGGATGTTTCTTGTTTCTTTGGAACTTCTTCAATATGCCCAATCATAAACTCATATACGAGAGGGATATTGCAATTTGATACATATTTTATGCCACCTCAATATGAAACATTTCTAGACACTGTTGATTGGTTTGGACTTTGTTTTAAAATAGTCGCTTGATGCATGTATGATTCCTCATGTTGTGATGAATGTGATGATTGATCCTAATGTTTGAACTTAAGAAAGGATTTTTTACAAGATCAAGGTCTTGAAATACACGCTTTTCCCTTGGATTGTTTTAAACCTAAGTGACCAATGTTTGTTTGAGGATAAAACCTTGGTAAAATGTTTGGTGGTGAATTTCCTTGTTTTCTCTTTTTTGTTGTTTGGTAGTCAAGATGTTAAATGGAACATAGGACCAAGGTGTACTTGATTTACAGGTTCAATTAGTTTAAACTTTGATTAATGAGATTTCTTTTACCACATCAAATCTCTTGATTTAAAGTTTAAACTAAGAATTTCTATGAGAAGGAAAAATGTTTTCCACAAAAGCTTGACATTGTGAAAATCAAAGAGCTAAGCCATAGTTCCCTAGGTTAACTTTGATATAAGTGAGTAGAGATATGTTCAAATACATTGGGAAACCACTAATATATTATTTTAAAAAATATAGATATATTTAGAGGTATGCAAAAATATATTGTTCTTTGAAAGTGAAATCACATATAAACAAAGGTTTTGAAACTTTTGACCATGTTGATGTTTGTTTGAGTTTGTTTGAATACCAAGAAATGTCTTTAATTGACTCAATGGGTATGGGAGATATTTCACAAGTCTTCTTCCATAAGACTTACTAGTTTTTCTCAACAAATCAATCAAGAAAAATCTAGAGGAATAAAGGTATATCACTTCTTAGTAGGTTTATCGATATCTAAAATTATAGAGGGCTCAAATAGGCCATATCAAGGAAATGTACTATCTTGATACACATAGCTTTGTAAAAGAGAATGAACTCTTAAGATTTATGCCTCAACTATAAATCAGATGAGGTAAGTAACTTTTCAGAGTGGTGCATCCCCCATGCACTACTTCAAAGGGCATTTCAGAAAACTTGGTTGGCCTCTAGACAAAGATGTGTAATGAAAAACATGAACACTGTGACACATGCATCATATGTAAGCCACTTAATGATTTATGCATCTTATGCAAACCATTATGTTCGCATGAGGATTCAGGCACATCATGGCATTCCCACCTAGATTCACATTACTTTCTTTTGATTTCACACACTTTATATAACCCACAAAAAATTAAATGTGTTTTTAGGGTCAGTTATGAGTTCTCCATTATAGGATGTGTCTCATAGGTAGGCCCATATATAATAATGAAAAGGAATGTTATTTTTCATCACCCAAGATCACACGAAGCACAAGGGGAGAGGATATGTAGCAAGCCTTTGGGTGACTCAATTTTTTTGTAAACTTAGAGTGTTTCTCTTCACCCAAGATTGCACGAAGTGCAAGGGGAGAGGATACACACTAAAGATTTATACAATCATGACTAGCAAAGAAGACACTGATTCATTTGAGTGCACCAAAAGTAGATGGTATGTTCATTTTAATTGCACCAAAACTAAGTGTAAGTTTATGTTGTTCCATTTTAAACCAAATCAAAGTGTGAGGATGTTTGGGTTCAATTTTTAAGCCAAATTTGAAAAACTCATAGCATTGTAAGTTTTAAAGCCCCAAATTGAAAGCTATCGTAGCATTGTAAGTTTTAAAGCCAACTTTGAAATAACTCATAGCATTGTAAGTTTAAAGAAAACTTTGAAAAACTCATAGAATTGCGAGTTTTAAAGCCCTGAATTGAAAGTTTTCTACTCTAAAGAATAACATGTATTAATGAATACTTTGCTCCTCCACTTCAAATCTACAAAATAGTTAGCCTTACACAAACAAAAAAAAAGTTAGTAAGTGATAAGAGAGCTTAGATAAACTTAAAAATTCAAAGTAAACATGAAGATTTAACTCTTTGTTTTTTACCTGACAATTACGTTGTTGTTTAGACAATTGTGTCACTTTGGTTCAGACAACTATGTCACTGTATTACAACTGTGTTGTTCTGATTCAGAAAACTATGCCAGAGTTTTGTAAATGTGTTGCTCTAGTTTGGGAGAAATGTGTCACTATGCAACTGTTTTTCTCTAGTTCACCTGAAACACCAAAAAACATAGAAACATCAATTGCGTCAGATTATCAACTACGTCACTCTGGTCAAATAACAAATGTGTCACAATGCAAACAATAGCATCACCATTTTATAATTGTGTTGCAATACACAATTGTGTCACTCTATCCAAATGACAATAGCGCACCAATGCAAACAATAACATAGATGTTTTGCAATTGTGTCACCTTGCCCCAAATAATTGCATCATCAGGCCCTACAAGCTATAAAACATGGAAAACTCAAAGAAAATTGGTCAAATTTAGTTAGTAAAGCCCTCCTTCTAGCACCAAAATGTGAGAATGAACATAACCTAGGCTAAACATGATTAAAATACAAGACTTAACCAAGAACTAACAAGTTAAGTCAAGCTCCTAATGAAATTCTTGAAAACAATAAGCAAAGAAGCCATTAAACATGAAATAAAGTAGAAATGCATAATGGAAACCTATTTAATGCCTCAAACCTCATCCCATTGGGGGATTGGTGCTACATTGTTGTGGAATTTCAATCCTTTCCCAATCCCTTGGTTGAAACTAGCTTGGAGATGGAAGCCATTGATAAAAATTGATGAAAATGGATGCAAAGCTTAACTGAAATGGATGCTAAACGATAAAATACTCATGAAGAATGCTATAAAATTCACTATTTAATGCAATTAATCTAAATGAATGTTGATAAAAATGGCTATAATGTTGATTCTCTAAATGAAGATGAATCCTTTTTCATAGAAATAAGGACTATTTATAGGAAAAACAACTAAATCAATGGTCAAGATTGAATTGATCAATCGATGGGTGAAAATCAATATGAGGGGTTGGCATGGATCAAGAATCCAATCAATGGATGAGATTGCAAGTTGACAAGAATCAAGGATTTTAATCAATGGATCTCATTGATTTGAAGAAGCACAAATCCTAAAAATTAGGAAGCTATTACAAGATATTTCCCACTTTGTAGGAGTGAAAATGGAGGAATATTCCATGGGAATATTCCTTTGCAAGTAGGAGGGATGAGAGAAATTAGTTAATTAAATAATTAAAATATTATTTAATTGTGCATGATGGAGGAAATTAGGAATTTCATTAATCAATTAACTTATTTAATAAAAGGGGGATTAATGACATTCAATTAAATAATTAAGATTATTTAATCAAATGAGAAGACTTAAGGGGTTTAATTAAATGGGATGAAAATTAGCATGAAAGGGATGAATTAACCTAATAAATTTGATTATTTGATTAATAGAAGAAAATTGTGAATTCAATAAAACAATTAGGATTATTCAGTTAAATGGTTAAAAAGAGGTGAATTAAGATGAAAATGGTGTTAGTAATCAAATTAAGATGTGCAATATCAATGAGGACGATTTTAAGTGTCTATAATAATAGGTACGCATTTTTAAATTTTTGAACTCCCAATCCACTTGTTGCCTCGATTTTAGTCTCAGGAAAGGCTTGGCAACCCAACTCTTAGCCTTTGACTTGCAACTAAAAAACTAAGGCAAGTTCAAGAGAAATGTCCAACTTTGGTAATATAGTTGATGGACGTTTTTCCGAATTAATCCATGAAATTAAAACCCATTATAGAATGCGATGTCTACTATCCAAATATATAATTTTTGTTAATATTGGATTATGTTTTCTATTTTTAAATTAATTTCTAAGCAAACTGGTCCATAAACTTGAAATATCGGGTTTTTTTAATTTTTTAATAACTTTTTTTTAGTTTATTTTTTTGCAAAAAACATTATATGACATCAATCTTTAGAAAATTCCCTATGAAATGAAAAAAAAAATCAAAACATGTTTAGTTTAGGTTCAATTATATTGTCCATACACGATGACTTTTAAAAACAACAATTAGGGCCAATAAAAATTCAATAAAAAAAAAATTCAGAAAAAAATTACAAAAAATATCCTCATCAATCTTCATGTTGTTATATATCTTTTCCCAAAAGGAATTATAAAAATACTTTTATTTAGGTCAAAAAGTTGTTTCCATACACATGCATGGTATGGTAAAAAAAATGACTTTTAAAAAGTCATTTTTATACATGCCTATCAAAATTTAATTTCTACCATCTGGGTATTTGAATAAATTACATATTTGGAAACTAGATTCAAAATACTAAATTTCATACATTTTTTAAGATTCATTGTGTAAGTGCTTCAAATTTTCAGTCCAATTGTGACAAATTTTGAGAAACAACAAAAACACTTCCACTTTTTTTAGCTTTTTGTGGACCCAACTTCTTGCATCAGCCCTTAAGTTCTTGTTATTATTTATGCATCTCCCTATCCTTCATTTACCATTGGTTTTCTTACATGCAAGATGAACTATGCAATAAAATCTTACTCTAAATCAATAGGAATTGAAACAATCACTAGTGCATATCTCTCCCTAGGGAAGAGAGAGACAAGTCATCTAATCATTCTTGTAGCCTCTTATTGCTAGACATTTCAAACAAAAATATTCTCTAGGCCTTACCTAAATACACTTTGTACCTTTCTCTCTATTTTTGAATTTAAATAATTTGTGGTTCATTCAAAATTTCCATATTTAGATAGTGCACTCATTACAAATGCCTAGCAAGAAAATCTATGCCACTAGGGTATAATTGTATCAACTTGTTTAAGTTATTATGATATAAATGTAACAAGGGGAACATGTATGAGTGTACTTTTAGTTCAAACCCTCTTCATTATAATAAGGTAACTTATGTAAATATAGTGTTCCTTGTGGCTTTGAAAGATTTACTCAACCTAGATTATGCCACTTTCTGATGTTGAGCATTATCTAACTTGGAGGTTTAGGGAGACTATTGGATGGACCTAAAAGAATCTTCAGTTAAGATTTATGTTAAGCCCATGTTTAAGATATTAAGGCCATGAATTTGTAAAAAATAATGGACTCAAACTAACCTAATCAATGGGATTGTATATACTCCCTTATCTTTATGGACCTTACAAATTGCAAAAGGATTGATTAAAGTTGATAGAGCTTACCATGTTCCTACTTTTGATTCCTTTAGGCCATTGTCCATGTTACTATCAAGTGACATGTTAAACCTTAGTTCCCTTAATTATTGCATTAAAATCATGGAATTGAGAGCATTAGTGCCGTGAAATGAAGGCCAGTCATTGAGCTCAATTGCATAAGGTTTTGTGGCATGTTGAGAACATGAGCATAGAGCAAAGTGAGCTTTGAAGACAAGGCCACCTTTAGAATTCAATTAAAGAAAGTCTTGAGGCTACCAAACATGGGTGCAATAGAATTCAAATATCTACTGAACTCATTTATATAGGGTAGCTTAATTATGCAAGAAACAAGACAAGAAAATATTGGATGCAAAAAACCTTGTAGATTTCACTTAATAAAAGTTCGTTTCAAATCTAGAAAGTTTGGATGTTTATAGACCCAAACTTTACATTGATTAAGTTCATTAGACTTCTTATGTCTAAATATGCGTTGCATGTTCTTTAGTAGACCCAAACCCCTATATATATAATAGCTCATATTTAGTTCCAAGTTTATGGTGGGATGCATGTTTAATATCTAAAGGTGGAACTCATGAACCTAGACTTTTATTTTGAAAGAGTTCAACAAAAAACCTCATCTTCAATAAGAAGTGCAAATCTTTAGATCTAAAAGATTTGATGTTAGACATGACATTTTTATTCAAAATTCATTGATCCTATATACTGATTTATAGAATAAATAATAATAACCTTCAATTTCTTTATTCTATACCTTTTAGATAATATATTATATATATATTTTTTAATGTTTTATTTAATTCACCAAATGAATATATTTTATTGACATGCCCATTACACATCAAGATGCTAACCATTACAGGCAACTTCAAATGAATAGCCATCATGAACACAATAATTTCCTGATAGCATTCAGAAAAGGACACTGCCTAGAAATTCGTTCGTTTCAGACTTTAAAGATAAAGAGGCAAATGTCGGTATGTCCATGGCCTACCATTGTGCACAGAAGCCAGTACCCTGAATTGACCAAAGGAGAACCCAACATAGAAAAATAGAACTAGTGGAGGTCCACCTCACCCCACATTCTTTTTATTTTCCATTCGGATGAGAAAAAATCGGAAAATCTTTGGTGAAAAGTTTATTGTGTACGAAGAAAATCCACTAAAGATAGGGATCTTTGCGCGCAGATCAGTCTACTTTATTACATAGCTATGAATTGACAAAAGATGCCACAGATTTGTGGAAGAAAATTCCAAAAAAGATTTACTTCAACAGATTAAGCGGATAAAACATTGCATGCAGCATAATAAAAGCGGTCAAGATTTGATTTTTACTAGACTCATTCATAATCATTCAATTTCATCAACAAATCAAGGATTCATTGATTATTTTGGTTTTGGTCCATTAGGATCCTTCCAACTCCTTAGAAGTACATTTATTATATTGAAAATTGTATACACATACCTTTTTATTTTTTATGTTTTAGTTTTATTTTGATTAGTCTTTTAAACATAATAATTAATTTATAAGTATATAATTTTTGTGAATTTAGTTTCTGATATCATATAGTTTGATTCTTGCTATCATCCATTCTTAGTGATTACTTTTTTTATCTTTAGGTTTATTATTCATTACTTTGGATAAGCTCTATAAGTGTAGACTTTCAATCAAAGTCACTTTTGTAGTTGTGGATTTAATGTCTAAACCATCAAAATTCAAAAATCAAATTCCCTTTTTGTCAACTAACAAAAAGGGAATTACTAGTCATTATGATCCAAATTAACACACGTTTAGCTAATTTATGGGTTCGATTGTTGCATTTAAAGACATTCATTACTCATTTGAGAGAGATCAAGGACTATCATTCTCAAAGAATGTTAGGGCTTATTGATAAAAATATTATGAGAGCATTAAAGTAGCATTTATCAGAGCATTATTAGATGACATCATCCTAGGTCTATTGCACACTTGCTTGCTATCTTTGACTTTTTTTTCATAGTCATAAATATAGTCCCATTATAACTCTAATTGAGGAGAAATAAACCCTTGCAAATCAACATATTCTCAAAATATGTTCCAAAACATTTCCAAATCCTTATGTAGACACTCAAAATTCAAAATTGACTCACAATTCATCATTTTCCCAATAATTAATTATTTAATTAACTATTTCCATAAAGCACCACTATCTCATATTCTCGTAATTAATTAAATTTTTATTTATTTAACTATTACCCTTCTCACAATTAATTCTTATTTCCTCCCTAAGGTTAATAAAATCAATTTAATTACTTAATCGTAATCCCTAGTTCCTCCAACTTAATCAATCAATTAATTAATTAACTAAGACCAATTAAACCCCCACTAACTTTTCTTACATTTTTAATTATTTAATCTATGGGCTTTAAAAACTTGACCATTAATTTAACCCATGCGGATTAAAATCTAAGCATGCTACCATTTGAAATGTTTCCATATCTTGCCCATGCTTTTTCATTATTTCTCATCATTTATCCTTAGGGAAATAACCATTTCCACACAATTCAATCTTAGATGAAATACTTCAACACCAATAAGTTTTTCACCTTCCTATGGTACCTATTCCTTGCACAACAAACTTGCCTCAAAATATGCTAGTAGCATTATTATATAAACATAATAAATGTAGAATATAAATTTAAATAATTTATCATGTAAAAGAAAATAAATTTATCGACAAACAAGCTCACAAGGAAGTAAAATACTTTCCAAATTCATATATGACATAATCCTCCCATTGAAATTTTGAGTAAATATTCATGTATATTTATTGGATTATTTTATTTAAAAGGGTCAATAATGATGGATGTTATAACTAACTCGAGATTTAGACTACCAATGTGGTCAAAATTGATATTTATTGTAGGAGGTGATTCCAAAATTGTTAGGTGAAAATATAATTGTAAGTTTGTTAAAATGATAAATTCATATAGTATGAGTTGTTGGTGTCTTAGAACATTTTTGTGTTGATGATTATTTAGTTTTGTACTGTAGAAAAATGTATCCCGTTTACATTTTCATACTTAATTTGGACTTAATTATGCCTTAACTTAGTGTTGTAATATGTATTTTACATATTCACATTAAGTTTAGAGCCATGTTAGTTAAAATAAACTTAATAAATGCCTTGATTTAGTGTTGTAAAATGTATTTATTTACACTTTCACACTTATTTAGGGCTCCTTTAATTAATTGAGCTTAATTTTCCTTAATTGGCCCCTTTAACTCAAATCCAAGACTAATTAATCACATTTTCCGAAGAGGAAACCCAACATTCATTAATGCCTTAACATAACATTTCTCATTAAGTAATGTGTGCCCTATGTGAGTGACCTAAGACCCATTTTCCCATAGACAAATGGGTCCTCACTTAGGCCTAGTACTTAAATTTAAATTGTGTTTTTGGTGGGTATTTTAACATATTGAAATCTATATTCATATGTTAGCTTGTGATATTTTAATTTTTGGAAATTAAGGATATATACCTATAAATATAAGGTTATTTCACTATGTTTCATCTAGAATATTTTGAGAAGCACCTAGCAAGTTTACTAGAGCAATTCAAGAGCATTTCAAAAGAAATTCAAGTCATTCAAGAGAAGATTTATTGAAGAATTATTGCAACAATCAAGATCCTATTGTCATATCAAGGTCTTCTTGCATCATGCATGTTATTGGAGCTAATATGGTGATGTTGAGTTCATGATCCATTCAAGCATTCAAGTTTCAAGCATTCAAGTCAAGTTTCGAGCATCAAGATCTACATCCATTGAAGCCATTTCATGCAAGTTGCAGGTCTACATTCCAAGGTTCATTCAAGGGCTTAGTGAGTTGTGACATTGAGTTCATTCATCATTCCTTTCATGCTATTTTATTTCATTTCAAGGTTTGATTACCAAATCAAGGTTTGACCAAGGAAAAATCTCATTCACCAAAAAAAAACATTTTTCCCTCTTGATTTTTGTTTGTAGATTTAGGTGGAAGAAATCTTGAAGATCCTTTGAAGAGAAAAATTGAAGTTGCCAAAGTTGTCATCTTCTCAAAGAAACTCATATATAGAATTTATTTTCAACTTTTCAAACCTGAATCCTAGGAAAATTGAGAGATTTAGATCTATTGTAGAGGCTCCCAAAAGTTGTATAAAAACCCTAACTTAGGACCCATTTTCCCTTGAGCGAATGAGTCCTAGTTTAGCTCCAACAGAGCACTTTTGGTGACGAGTAAGCAATATTCTTCCCTTCTTTGATTTGTGATCTGATTTATGGTTCCATCATTATTGAGCTTAATCTATTAGATCTAGGTTGTAGACTACATTTTTGAGTTAGTTTTCTATTTTTAGTTTTTCTCCCCAAAGTGTTGTTTAATTAGGACCCCCTTCCATGCAAAAAAAGAAATATACAAATTTACATTTTTTCCTTAAGTGGTTTATTAACCCCATTTTAGTAACAACACATACACATAACACCCTATTTGCAATCATTTCATTTTGGTGAACTTGAGTTTGATCATTGCTTTTTTTCTAATTTTGGAGTTAATTTTCACCCTAAATCTAGATCTTGCATTCATTTGCATTGCATTGGACTGAATTGAGTCTCATTTAGGGTTTCTTAACTTGCATTAACTTTGGATTTCATTTAGAGATCCGAGGATTACATCTTTGCATTCTTTAAATCCAAAAAATACAAAAAATTAGTCATTTTGCAAAGCATTTAGATAACATTGCATCATCATTCACTTACATTTGGAAATTGAATCAAAATTGCACATCAAATTAGGTCTCCTAGTTTTTCATTTAGTCATAATTTGGATTTGCATTCAACCTTAATTTCATAGAGAATTCAAACTGTAACTCATTGTTTTAGATAAGAATATGGAAACCATTAGAATCAACTTAGAAACTTGCAAAATTATTTTTAAAAACCCTAAGCTAGGACCCATTCTCCCTTGGGTGAATGGCTCCCTCATAAGGGCTATTTCCTAATTTTATGGGCATTAAAATATCTATTTCTATATATTCTATTTTGTTGTTTTTAGATTTATGTTTTAGTTTGCAAACTTTTTATTAGTTAGAATTGATCATATCTAGCTTCATTTGATAAATTTACTGCATTGTGTGAATTCAAAATTGCATTTGCAAGACATCATTCTTAGGTTTTTGTATAGCATAATAAGAAAATTACCTTGTTATAAATTTGAAAATTTGAAAATCCCCTTGCATTTCAAACAATGGACATGTGCATTGGTAATCTGTGGAAGACTTTAACATCTTTAGTTGATGTTTCAAGTTACATTTTTGGAAATGATCCTAATGAAATTGAACCTAATCATGCCCAATCAAATCCTAATGAGTGTCCTTGTGAAGTTGACATCATTGGAGAAGATGATCAATGACAACATGAACAATTTTATAAACAATTTCCTTAACAATCTTGAGAATAATTCATCATTTTACCCAGGTTCCATGCAACAACCAACATTGCTTACTATCCCACAACTCGAGATGTTTGGTATTTTAAATCCTAGAATTGAGTCACAAAATAAGTCTAAATCTCCAATAATGAGTGAACCTAGTTCCTCTAATCAAGTGCATACCTATCCATCTTATGTTAACAAAGTGAACACCACACCGATCAACCTAGAAGAGACCTATGGCCAAGGATTTAAAATATTAAGTAAGCAAGGATGTGACATAACTAATGAGCATAAAATCCACAAGCTTCTAGAACAAATCTCAAGTGAAGATACTAACAGAATAGGATATCAAAATCCTTATCCCTCACCTTTCAAGGGGAACAAACTTACAAGCATCACTAAGGTGACCAAACTTTTTACAAAGCTAATAGAAAGACCAACTTTCTCATGCTCAATAGGTTGGTTCCACACTCCAAAACTAGATCTAAGGGAATCAAATGAAGGTAAAAATTTATTAAATTTCCACGTTCACATAGATACAAGAAAAGAAAAGTCATGACTTCTGCAAAGTTACTTTATCAATGGCAAGTAGGTGACTAAAAAAACTAGCTATACCTTGGAAAACCTTAGGGTTCCAGAATTCAAAAGGTAGCCTCAAAAGATGGATTCAGGTAGGGAAACCACCCCTAGATCAATGAAAGGCTCTAAACTTGCTTTCCATTTATACAAAGCAAGGTAATTTTTAAATTTTTTATCAAATGCCCAAGGTCCACCAATGATAACTTTGAGCATATCTTCATTATTATTGAAGCTAAATAGAAATAGGCCATTAGCCATAACACTAATTGAAACACTACCATTCAAATTCCAAGAAGATTCTGTCCAAGCCCTAACTTGATCAATATTGAGTGTAAAACGAAGGAATTTACCAAGTGAGAGTTGTAGATCAGTGATTGTCTCATGCATTATGTCATCTAGGACAACAATTTTGAGACTGTCTACCACATAAAAATCCTATGAGGGGTTAGAAGACCTAGAAGGTTCCAAATTTAAGATTTACTACCAATCACCTTTTCCACATAGGAAGACAAATCCTCATTAGAAAGGAAAGAATCCAAACTAGGAGAGGAAAAAGAATGAGACTTCTCCATGAGATGGGGCTGGGAAAATGATGCAATCAAGGTGGAGATGACTTCCAATCCAACACAAAATGATCAACCACAAACAAAGAAATCTAAAAATGAACACAAAATCTTAACTTGACTCAATCACTTCACAAGAGGCTTCTAGCCCTCAAAACACAACAATTGGGATTATCTTTTGGAGAAGGCCATACAATAGCCACAAAAACATCAAATAATCTTTAACATAGATCCCAAAAAAAAATCCCAAAAGATCTCCAAGGGTTTCTTCGCAACAATATTGAGATTCACTAAATTGCCCTGTTTTAGGGCTACTAAATTAGCCCAAAATAACAGATGTACCTCTCAAACACCCTATTTTCACCAAAAATCTATTGAAAGACTTTAATTGTGTTCTAAAACCATAGAATCCACCATTTTTTCCTTGATTCAAGACCCTTTTATCATTGTTCCATGAAACCTTCCATTTCAATCCAAAACACCTAGGGTTTATTAGAAATCACACTACTTGGGCTTCTCAGAAACAAGAAATGCATCAAAAAAAATTCATATACTCTATACATGGTCACAAATCCAACAAAAAAATAGTTCCTTCACTGTTTCCTCAAAACACCATCTTGATACCACCATTTTACATGGAGAAATGTATCATCTGACACTAGGGTATCATCCTGGCCACACAAATTGCATTCCTTTATTTATAAAGCATCTTAACATCTACCCTACCATTCAACAATGTCAATCCACCAAGTGATAGGTTAGAATAGTATGTGGATTGAAATTTACATCTTTCAACCAAAAATCAAGCCTACAAATCTATGTGTACAGGTTGCAACATAAATTTGAAGAGATCTTCCACAAAAATGAGTTTGAGACTCTCAAAATGGGCTCATTTGAAAGATAAATCTTGCATCTACAAATTAAAAAATATTTAGGACAATAAAAACCTATATGGGTCCATACAGTATCTATAAAGTTAAAAAAACAAAGGAAACACAGTAAAATATAGAATAAATGTTGTGTTTCTTATGAGATTTCAATACAATACTTCTCCCGTCCTTCTTTGAGCCTTCTAGAGGCCTCTTATAGAATTCACATTTGAATCCCATCCACACCAATGCTCATAACTATTTTTTGAACTTCCAAACCTTTCATATTCCCTAAACTTCCCTTTAACAACTTTGAATGACAACACTTACAACTCATTGTGCAACTTTTAACAACTTGACACCTAAATCACTAAACCACCTAAATACAAGATAAATGGTCTTTCTAGACCTTATTTAATATAAATTGACTCAAACCACCTCAAATTACTTAGACTTGCCCTATGATTAACATGAAATTATCATATTTTGACAATAAGATGTAGGTGCTCCTGCACCATACACCCCCACTAGAAAAAACTCATGCCACATGAGTTGCATCTAATTTTGATATCTCCAAGATTCATACATGATCCATTGGTTTGCAAATCCTCTCCACTAGTCCAAATTTTGTGGCTTCCCAATTTTCCCTACATCTTTGTATTTGTTTGCATATGCGACTGTCTTCATCCCTGTCATCTGTCTTCCCTCTTTTCCTTGAACCAAACTTGATTGTCTTCTTTTCCCTGCACCTGCAGAAAAACAAATATTACTACTACATTTTCTTGTCTTCTTCTCTATTTCATTTCGATGTTTGC
Source organism: Sequoia sempervirens (assembly GCA_007258455.2). Taxonomy (NCBI): domain Eukaryota; kingdom Viridiplantae; phylum Streptophyta; class Pinopsida; order Cupressales; family Cupressaceae; genus Sequoia; species Sequoia sempervirens. The sequence goes on from VDFB02193867.1 coordinate 322,635,540, forward strand.
AACTTTCCTCAATTCTCTATCCAACCTGTTCTTTCACATTGTCATCAAACTTTTATTCTCATTACTAAGTACCACAGTACCGATAGACCTATTTCTCATTGTACTCCCTATACCATTAGGCTTATGACCTATTGTACCTACAATTCTTGTTTGTCTTGTAATATTATTCTCAACTAAATGGCATGCAATAGACCCTACCATGACATTAGTGTTCAAATTCACTGTCCTCAAATCTGAAACAACTTTCTTACCTGTTGCCAAAGCAATTTCATACCTTGTATCATTCTGCAACACTTGTCTTTTTGTCTTCATTCACATTATTTACAAGTTCTCTTCTTCCACACATGATGAACTTTTCCTTACCTTTATCATCTTCCACAAGTGGAGTTAAAACAAAAGAACATCCATCCTTCACAATAGTGTATGTATTCTCTCTACCATCATACATTGCTCACCTATTGTATTGCCAAGGTCTACCTAGGAGTAGGTGACAAAAATCCATGGGAAGGATATCTCAAACAATACTATCCTTGTACCCTCCAATCTGGAAATCCACCACAACCTTTTCATTTACCAACAAATATTTTTCATCACTTAACCATGAAACTTTATAAGGAAATTCATGAGGTATTTTCTTCAAATTTAACTTATTCACCATCTCAATAGACACGATGTTTTCAGTTGATCCATAATCAATTACAACTCTACATACCTTATCCTTTATTTACAATTAGTTTTGAAAAGGCTCTTCCTTTGCAATGGCTCCACCTCTTTTGTTGCCTTCAATATTGTCTTCCTCACCATCAATCTCCTTTGTTTCAGGAGTATCCCTCAAACTTGTAGAATGATTGCTTCCACACTCCTCTTCTCAAACCAATTGTTCTCTCCTATCAACCTTTTTTTCACCACTTGATGAACTACCAACCCTTTCAAGATATTTCCAAGATAGATGACCATATTCATTTCATGTATAACATCTCCCTACAAAATCATTATAACTTCTACTAGCACTAAACCTTCCTCTACCTCTAAAACCTCCTCTAGTATCAACACTTTTCTCCTTACCTTTACTTACTCCTTGTTCTTCCAATGCTTTCTTTGTTGTAGAAATTACTCCTCTTCCTCTTGCACTAGTATCACCTCTTCCTCTCACTAATTTTTCTTGTCTTCTTTTGAGCTTTTCCTCCACCCTAATTGCTAATTGAAAGCACTCAACAAATTTGGGGTTAGCAACAAAAAGTTCATCTTGTATATTAAATCTCAAACCACCTAGATATCTAGCCACCTTTTCAACCTCATCCTCATCCCTTCTAGACCTTATGCTTACTTTTTAAAATTCATCAGTGTAGGCTTTAAAATATATAGTTCTTTTTGTTCCAATCCTTTTAAATTTTTATACAACTGAACTTCATAATCCTTTGGAAGAAATTTACCTTTCAATTTCTGCACCATCTTGTCCCATGAAATGATCCTTAATTTTCCTTATTTCCTTCTCTCTACTTGCTCATAGTCAGACCATAGAAGAGCATGACCTTTGAGTTTAGTCTTTGCCACCTTCACCATCTGTTCATCTGAAATATCCTCACTTTCAAAGTAATTATCCACAACAACAATCCAATCAAGTGATTCTTCTTCATTCAAATTACTGCCACACATAGGAAGATAAAGGTTTACCTTATGAGAATCATCTTTCACTGCTTTAAGCATCTTCACCATTCTCTTATCTTTAGGGTCCATTTCTTCATCAACATCCTCATATTCTTCTTCATCTTCCTTTGTTTCACTTTCTTCATTCTCATCTCTCCTTTTATTTGTCTCCAAGGTAGCAAGCCTTGCCAACACAACATTATGTGACTCTAGAAGCTTATCATGCTTCTCCTTTACATCTTGCAACTCTCTTGCAACACCAACGTTCTTAGGAGGCATCTTCACCAATTTGTCTCTTCACCTTCCAACCTATAAAATCAATCAAATGACCAACCAAAGATCTTGTTCCTAAAGCTTTGATACCACTCGATGTAATCAAGGTGGAGATGACTTCCAATCCAACACAAAATGATCAACCACAAACAAAGAAATCTGCCAATGAGCACAAAATGCTCAACTTGACTCAATCACTTCACAAGAGGCTTCTAGCCCTCAAAACACAACAATTGGGCTCATCTTTTGGAGAAGGCCATACAATGGCCACCCAAACATCAAATAAGCTTTAAAATAGATCCCAAAACAAAATCCCAAAAGATCTCCAAGGGTTTCTTTGCAACAATATGGAGATTCACTAAACTGCCCTATTCTAGGGCTACTAAATTAGCCCAAAATAACAAAGGAGGTACCTCTCAAACACCCTTTTTTCATCAAAACTATGTTGAAAAATTTTAATTGTGTTCTAAAACCATAGAATCCACCATTTTTTCACTGATTCAAGACCCTTTTATCACTGTTCCATGAAACCCTCCATTTCAATCCAAAACACCTAGGGTTTATTAGAAATCACACTACTTGGGCTTCTCATACACAAAAAATGCATCAAACACTTTTCATATACTCTATACATGGTCACAAATCTAACACAAAACCAGTTCCTTCACGGTTTCCTCAAAACACCATCTTGACACCACCATTTTACATGGAGAAATGCATCATTTGACCTTAGGGTATCATATAGGCCACACAACTTGCTTTCATTTATTTCTAAAGCATCTTAACATCTACCCTACCATTAAAAAATTTCAATCTACCAAGTGACAGGTCATAATAGTAAGTGGATTGACATTTATATCTTTTAACCAAAAATCAGGCCTACAAATCTATGTGTACAGGCTGCAACAAAAATGAGTTTGAGACTCTCAAAATGGGCTCATTTGAAAGATAACTCTTGCATATATAAACAAAAAAATATTTAGGACAATAAACACCTGTACGATTCCATACAATATCAAGAAAGTTTAGAAAAACAAAGGAAACATAGTAAAATACAGAATAAACATTGTATTTCATATGATAATTTCAATACAATACTTCTCCTCTCCTTCTTTGGGCCTTTTAGAGGCCTCTTATAGCACTTACATATGAATCCCATCCACACCAACATTCATAATTGGTTTTTGAACTTCCAAACCTTTCATAGTCCCTAAACTACACTTTAACAACTTTTGATTGACAACAATTACAACTTATTGTGCAACTTTTAACAACTTGACACCTAAATCACTAAACCACCCAAATACAAGATAAATGGTATTTCTAGACCTTATTTAATATAAATTGACTCAAACCACCTCATATTCCTTAGTCTCACCCTGTGATTAACAACAAATGATCAAATTTTGACAATAAGGTGTACGTGCTCTTGCACCAGAAAATAGAGAGGATGAGGATTGTCCTTTGTCATCAAAATTATGAGGAGAAGAGTAGAAAATATCCCAAATTTTTACCCTCTATGATAGTAGAGACAAAGTATGTGGAAACTCGCTAAGCTCCCCATCATCCAGGCACATGGGGAATGAAAAATCATGTGAAAATTTAAAAAGTGATGGGCGGGAAAATTATAGAGCTTTAGATGCAAGACTTAATGTTGAAACTTTATTTGTTGCTAATAAATTCCACTTTCCCTAATTTATTGACAAGTAGGGCTTGAAAGGTTGATTTCAAGCAATTAGATCTTCAATCCTTTACCAAATTCACTTAAAATCTGTAACCACTCATATTTACTTTCCTTGATGGACTGAATTCATTGTACTCATCACCTTAAAGGAGAATTGGATGCTTGACTTGAAGTCCTACAAGTGTTAATACTCACAAAATAAATGAATAGAAAACATGAATGAGCTCATGCGAAAAATTGATACATTGCTAACATGATTCTTGACTAAAAGAATGCTGCAATAATTATACTAATTATGCTCTTGACTACTCAATTGGTCAGATAATTCAATTGGATTGTATTATCTCTTGTTAGGATTTCAAATGATGAAAAAGACTTGTATTTATATGCAATACTTTAATTTATTGTAAACTAATTATTGATGGTTGACAAGAAAATTTAAATTTCTAAATGTTCAAATATTGACACTAAAATATTTAAATTGGAGCCAAAGTAGGCTAGACAGGGGCGCTATCACCTTATTCTAGACCTATTTTGGGGCTTCAAATGTTAGTGAATGAACATTGGATATTGATTCCCAATTTAATTCTGATTTTTGAATATTATTATAAAATGGGAAAATTAAGAGCTCAATTGGGTCCATGCAAATAAGAGGGAGCTAAACTTAATGTGAAATTATCGAGGGTGACAAATTATGATGCTACACTAGAACCTTTTGAGAGATTGTTAAAATATTAGAGGAAAAATTAGCTTATTTCTCATTTGTTTAAAATTATGTACAACTTAGATCAATTTGTAATGTCATTTAAATTATTTTGAATGAGAAATACTTAAATTTAACTAATTTTTTTTAATGTAATATATTATTTTTCTCATAATATAAATTAATGTCATTCTCTTATTCAATATTTTCTTGTATTTCCTTTTTTCATAATTTTTTAATAAATTGATCAATAAGAGAATATATATATCAATATACAATCAACTAATAATATTCACTAAAGATAATCTAATATAAAATAAGTTTAGGAAATAGCTCGTTTGAAGTTTGGATATATATTGGAAGGCTAGTTGGTCAGTTGTATATTCAAATGTTCACAAGTATCATTTTATATGGAAACAAATGATTTCTTTACTGGATATTTTAGTTTGTGTTGGTAGCCACATGGAAGGGATTTTTTCTCCAAAAAAAATTATGCAATAATGTGTTACCAAGAAATAATTTATTTTTTAACATTTTATTTTCCCTCCATAAGAAAGGAGAATTTCTATGGTAGCAATACCTATTATTTTTAATGATTTAACATATCCATTTTTTTTAAGGTAATTATTACTTAGTTTTTTTATTAACTTATAATTTACTTTTAGAATTTATATAGTCTATATTTTTTAGATAAATAAATTAAATATTATGTATATAATTTATAATTTAATATGATTTTAATATTTTGTTTTTTATTGTGGATATCAAGGCATAGTTAGGAAAGCATTTTTAAAATTAAAATCAATTAAAAATGTTTTTTTCAGTAGGAAAATAAGTGTTGGGATTGAGGTATATAAAGTACTGTGAACACTAAACATACACAAACTAACAAGAGATCAACAAATAAGTGTCAAACATGTTAGAAAGCTAATCTAGTGTTCCCTATGAAATTCTTTAGCCAAATTAAATAGAAAACATGAAATAACAAGAAACTTAGAAAGACAATGCATGTAATTGAAATGAAAGTGGCTAAACCTCCATCTCATAGGGGGAGTGGTGCTCCTTTGATGTGGAAAAGAAGCCCTTTCCCAATACCTTTGATAAGCTTGATGATTTGTTGATGATCCAAGTGTGAAAATGACTATGATCTAGCTAAGAATGCTTGAAAATGTTGAAAGTAGTAAAAGCTATGGAGTGAAATGCCTATAATGATAATGCTGTAAGTTGTGGATCCATATTGTGAAAATGATGCCTCTATTTATAGAAGCCAAGGGTTGAAGAATGGAGGACATTGGTGAATGGGGGATAAATTGAGAGCCAATGATAATGTGCCAAGTGTCACAATTCTATTGGAGGAAGTTGGAGCACATTTTGGGAAATGTGTGAGTGGAGGAGGATGGAAGAGGACTAAATGAAATTGGGTGAGGATTTGAAAGAATGTAAAAGGAAATAAATGAAATTGGTTGAGATTTGAGAGGATGTAAGAGAATTTATTTCAAATGTAAGAGGATGTGATAGGTTTTTGAAAACCTTTGGAGGGAAATTGAACGAGAGGTGGTTGGGAGGAATATTCCTTAGAATATGTCTTGGTGAGGGAAAATAGATGAATTAAATAATTAATTAAAATTATTTTCATGTGCAACCTAGTTAGTTGACCATGAGTTAATTTAACTCTTGAGGAGTTAAAAGTTGTAGGAATTATTAATGATGATTAGAAAGTTGATTTAGGATTAATTAATCTAGAATTAATTAATTGGAAGAGGTTAAGGGATTGATTTTAATCAAATAGAAGACTTAGCGAGATTTAATTAAATGATTTGATTTAATTAAATATGATGAATATTAGTTAGAATAAAGGTAAATTAATCAATAAATTTTATTATTTGATTAATAGTTGAATTTGTTGATTTTAATTAAATAATGTTGATTATTCAATTAATTGATCAATTTGAGATGATTTCATAAGAAATGGTGTTAGTTGATCATAATCATATGTCTAGTATTGATCAAGACATTTTATGTTTCTACAAGTGTAGTGAGCTTTTTGGTACACACCAATATCTATTCTAATGGGAACAATATGTTAGGCTCACATTTGCTAGGTTCAAAAGTGCATGCAATTTTTTAAATACCCTTCAAAGAGAATATGGCGTCCCCTAAAGATCTAGTAGGAGGTAAAAGTAGTAATAAATATAAGTCTAATATTTATTTGGATATGTAAGAGCCTAGAGGTGGTTCATTGGTAGGGAGTATAATTTATCCCTCTAATGTGTCCCAACCTATTTTATTCTTGGGGAAGAAGGCCCTTTTTGAGGAAGAGAAGTTAGGTATTAAATGTGGGTTGATCTATAAATTTAGTGCATTTGCATGTGGTTAGATCTCTAAATAAAATCAAGTACACACATTCAAAACACTAGAAATATTCCCCTTCGTCACAATGATTCTTTGTTTTATTGTTTGGAATAGAAAAATATCAATCTTCTGTTTTAGTCGAAGAGTTTAGCATTGGGATAAGCATGCTCTAATAGCAATTCCATTCTTTTGGATCTTAAACCCATACATAAATCACCTACTATCTTGATAATATGGGTACATATTCTAAATTTCCTTTTGTAGTGTTGGTTTGATGCATATTTCCATGGGATAAACAATAAGTTAAGTAGAATTTTTCTTTAGATCTTGAAAATATTGTACTTCTATCAAAATCCAAGTGAAGCTAGACATTGGTAAAGGATTATCAACTAAGATATGGCTACAAGTAGGAGAGTGAGTTTGAAAAAAGCTATTGTATTATGAGACTATACACTTTCATTGTAGGAAATATTCCCAAGTGACACACCTTGTATTAACTTTTATAAAAGGAAAATTTTGAAATCCAAAGTAGCAATATGGTGAAATGTAGTTCCTTAATCCCATTTATCAATTAAAAGAACTAAGTCTTAGATGATGGATAATTCAAAGGAAACAAAGGGTAAAAGAAATGTGATAATTTAGTCTTTTGTTCCATAGATCTTGGAGGCTCCTAAACTTAGATTTTTGCTTCTTATCCCTCATATACTTCTTATTTTAATAATATAATTCATGCTAACTCCCCCAATGATTTTAAGGGATTAGGTAAGCTTTAAGAAATAGTATAATATATAGACCTATGTTACTACTTTGGATTCTAACAATGAGAAAAATATTTAGTCTTTTTGTTAAGTTCAAAAGGAGAAATAGGTTGCTAATATAGAAAAGGTAAGTAAATTTATGACTCCATATAGAATTCAAATTGTAGCAAATAAACATGTTCTCATTCCTACTAAAGAATGGGGTGTAGATGACTATATTTTATAATCTATTCTTAATTCTATAAATGTGTTCACCTTTGTTAGCATCCTTAGCTAGGGAAGAGGAGAAAACTAAAGGATGGAAAGAAGTAGATAAATAAAACAAATCTTAGAAAATATTGAATCTTGTGAATTCTAGTAATATGGTGCTTAGGTCTCATTACAAAAGAGTATTATTTTAATATGTATACTTTTGGGAAATTTTGTCTCAACCTTGCATTCCAATTTTTATTTTAATATATTTTATATACTCTTACTATTTCATCTTCTATTTTTTTTTGTTTTCTTGTGGGAGTGTTGGTTTTCGATGTGGAGGATGACTATATTTCATCTTTAGTGAGTTTTTGGCCTCATATGAGGAGGTAGGTGTCCCACTTTGAGGTGGCATGATATTTCCATGTATTGACATATTGTGGTGTGTATAAACGGTAATCATAATTGGAATTGTTTGTGATAAATTCTATGATGCATGTAAGAGCATGTATGGAGGTTACAAGAATCTTGACCAGTATTATGATAGGTGTGGACACTTGTTATTAAGCGTATTTGGATGCCTGAATGAAGATAAATTTGGTGCACCCATGTTTGGGTTATCAAATATGACATGTATGACAATGTAAGGGATATGCTAAAATAATGTAGGAGGATCTAGGCATTGGAATTTTTTTATTTAGGTTCAAGTGCCATACCTCTTATGGTATTGTTAATACTTCTCAAAAAATTCATGGTTTCTAGCTTCTTCTTCACCTATTTATTTGAGTGTTTGGGTTGATATGTATGAGGATTTTCATTCCAAGGTTATGTTGTTGGATTTACTCTAGAGTAGCAAGATATAGATCTCCATGTAAAAGCTTTGAGCCTACAGATGTATTGTAACATAATTTTATTGTAGATTAATACATTGGTTCAGTGCTTTGGAATGTGTGGAGTTTTATTCCTAAAAGGGTTCTCCCAATGTATAAATTAGTGTTTCTTCTCTTTTATCTATTCTCCTTCTTTCTTTTTCCTTAGATGGGTTAATTTGTATTCCTTTATGCTACCCAAATTTACTAAGATTGGAAATCTTCATTGCTTTCCTCAAAGGGTTAATGTTGGAAATGATTTGTGTCCCAATTTTAATTTATCATATTTTTGTGTGCACTTGTATCAAGCATCGTCGATTTAGAAAATTACGTGGTACTAGAAGGTGCATGCTAGGTTGATTTTTCCTTACACACACTATGGTGTTCTGCTTTTAATGTTTAAGATATTTACTTTACATACATGCTTGTAAATACTACATTTTTTTAGATGCATGATTATTCTAGGGCTCATGTGCATCTTAAGGTGAGGAAAAAATATTATCGTGAATTTAGCATATACATGTAATTTTCCATTTATTTATGTGTGTATTTTGGGGAAAGTTCCTTGATACCTAGACATATTGAGAAATGACATAATTTTGTGTAAAATTAAATTCCTGCCTAATCTAAAGTATCTTAAATATTAACTTATTGAACACTAAGTATTTTATAAAGTCTAAAAGTAAGAATAAATTTACAATCATAACTCACTATTGATGTTGTCTATTAAAACATGTAACCTACATTTTTAGATCTTACTACCTTTCAATTTACCATCACTCATTCTTAAATTGTAATATTTATTTTTCATGTATTAATTAAATCCTAATTCATTTACTTAAAAATAAGTATTATTATAAATACAAATGTATCAAGATTTTATTTTCACTTTTTAATTCTTTAGACTTTACTATAAAAAATAGTGACCCCAAATGAAATGTGTGCATACCTTTAAATATTAAATATTGACATAAATCCAAACAAAAAATTACAGAAGAGAGACAATTTCACCATAACAAATATTAAAATCCTATCCTCAATTTTTTTTTTAATAAATAAAAAATCCAATTATTTTGATGCGTGTTTAACATAGTTTATTGTCGAGATCAATCTTTTTTTTTGGGCATTCTAGAAACGTTGAGAACTCCTTTCCACGCAAAATAAATTGCTCAATTTTGTTTTTGAAGAACACGGAAAGTTCATCTCCGTTCATTGCAATTGTAGTCTTTGTAAAAGCTTACTTTAATATGAAATGAATACGAAACTCCTGTGATATCATAAATTTGTACTTCTGAGGTAAATGATTTTTGTTCAGATTTTAAACTTTACAAATTTATTTTCCTTCTAAATAAAATCATCTTGAAGACTTGTCAGCGTTGAGGGGTAGGTATTTCGCATACTCTTCTCTCAACCGTAGAGTCTGCTTTTTACTTCCAGGCGGCTTTTCATTCGTTAACATCTTTTTTTTGTTATTGTTGTGATGTTTGAGTACCCGGATTTACTCAAACAAACAATATGTTGAAAACGCAAATGCATTGCGGAGTCGTGGTTCGCTTTGTAATTTGTGTCTGTTTGGTGAGCTTTACTACTGCAAAATGTGTTCCTGAAAAGTGTCGTTCGATGAAAGTGAGTTACCCTTTCTGGATTAACAATTCCCATTGTGGATACCCTGTTTTTCAGTTAACTTGCAGGAAGGACAAAGATACTGGGATGATGGCTTCGTTCTTTACAGCTTTTGTAGTTAATTCTACTGGTTTTGAAGGTAATTTTACCTCTGCAATTCTTGAGGATTATTATTTCAAGATTATGAACATCAATTATGAGGGTCACCTCATCATAAATTCTTCTTCTATCTATGCTTCTTCGTGTAATGTATGCAATCCTGCTAGAAACTACTTTGAGCTACCTTCAGGTGGACCTTTCACTCTTTCCAATTCCAATAAGTTGGTAGTTATCGGCAACAACACAGTCGGTACCTACAGTTTTGGGGATCTGGGAGAGGCAAAATGTGTGTCAATTAACATTCGAAGTGGTCAACCAGACTGCCGCTATGGCTGTTGCGAAATTAACTTTCCAGATAATTTGCCATTTATAAATTTCACGGGCGGAGGTCAGTTTCAATTGCCCAACGAAACTAGTCAATTGTGTGGCTTCTCGACCATAATGGATCCCTCCACCTTCACCATCGTCGACAATAAAACAAACCTCTTTTATGGACCCGTCGACGCTTATTATGGTCTCCGCCTTAACTGGGGTATCGGCCTTCAGAACTGTTCCACAGCTAAAGAAACGGCCAATTATTCTTGCTCCATCAACGCAGGATGTATCGACTCTCCTTCATCGAAAGGGCACGTATGCAAATGTCATCTTGGGTATGAAGGAGATGGTTATTCTAATGGCACAGGTTGCACAGGTATTATCTCCGCACTTTTATTAATTAGAACCATAAGTAGTATTATGTGTTCTCTTTTATAACCATTTCTCTTTTGAATCAAAAAAATCCTAACGACAATGATGGTGAATCTTCAGATATAAACGAATGTAGTTATAGAATCTGGAATATGTGCGTTAGAGCAGGGGAAGGGGGAAAATGCTATAATTTGCCAGGTTCCTTCAATTGTTCATGTGCAAAAGGTTATGTGGGAGATGGCTTTAGAAATGGGACAGGATGCATTTCCACAAGTTCGAGTCACCTTGTCTTTCATGCAATCATGGGTAACGAAATATTAAATATGATGCACGTGTTTATGTTATTTAATTGTTTGTCTTAAATAGGTGTAAGATAATTATATTTTTGTTTCAACGTCTGATCTGGTAAAATACACAGGATCCGTCTCTTCGTTTGTGGTTGTCTGTTTAGTAGTGTCTCTTTTGGTTTGGTGGCTAAAGAAACGCCACTTGAAACTTGTGGAGGCCAAGTATTATCAACAGTTGCAGCAACACATATCTTCTGCAGGTGGGAGAGAAAGCCTGAGAATTTTTTCTGCCAAAGAAATGGTAAGAGCTTCTAATAATTATTCAAGTGAAATGGTGTTGGGAACTGGTGGCTTTGGAACTGTGTTCAAAGGTATTTTATTAGATGGTACTCTTGTAGCCATTAAAAAGTCCAAGCAAGCTTTAAATTTGGAGGATGATCATGAGTTTCCTAATGAAGTTACAATTCTCTCCCAAATAAATCACAGAAATATAGTGAAACTGTTAGGGTGCTGCATCCAAACTAAATTCCCTTTGTTGGTATCTGAATTTGTTCCGAATGGAACACTATTTGAACATTTACAATCAAAAGAGGGGTCTTTGTCTTGGGCTTCACGACTGCAGATTGCAATTGAGACAGGGGAAGCTTTGGCATATCTACATTCTGGAGCGTCTCAACCCATTTTCCATCGAGATGTAAAATCGTCTAATATTCTTTTGAATGAGAGATTCTCTCCCAAAGTTGCAGACTTTGGGATTTCTCGTCTCATCTCTGCTTCCAATAACACACATGTCACCACTAATATAATGGGAACAAGGGGTTATTTAGATCCTGAGTACTTCCAAACATATCAGCTCACTGACAAAAGCGATGTTTACAGTTTTGGTGTAGTTTTGGTTGAGCTTTTAACATCTCTAAAACCCCTCTCTATAGAGAGAGTTAGCGACGAGATGAGTTTATCTAATCTTTTTCTTTCTAGACTCAACCATAATCGCCTCAAAGAAATCTTAGATAGCAAAGTATTGGAAGAGGGAAACTTGCAACAGATGGAAGATATGGCAAGGATAGCACAAGAATGCCTTCATTTAGAAAGGAGGAAGAGACCATCAATGAAAGAGGTTGTGGAGGAACTTGTTTGGGTAAGAGGGGGCACAAGAAAGACAAAATTCCATGACAGTATGAAGTGTGAGGATGCAATATTTGATCAGACAAGCATTTCCAGAGAAGCATCACAAACATCATATGAATTCAAGAGTTACACCTTTCCATCTACAGTTGGGAGTACGTCAGAGGAACCATTCACTACACCGGTTCAGATGTCGACCCTGACTGAATGATTGAGAAGAGGAGATGATAAGGCTTCATCTTTAGATTATAAATAATATTTTGATTAGTTAGTATAATATAATATTATACTGTCTATTTATTTGTTATGTAATTTTTTTAAAAACATTGAAAAGTTTTTATGATGCTTTCTTTCTAGAAATATATTTGTATTTCTAAAATGGAAAGAAAATATGATCTCATGTTTTATGATAAAAACTTTCCTATAATTTATTTTTGTGTTCATTTTAAGATGCTATATTTAGTCTATTTTAATACATAATTTATGGGATGCATACACTTATGTATAATAATACAGGTCTACATCTTTGAAGCTCCATCATAATTTACATCTATCATGAATTCTAATCATTCAATTAACAAGTATACTACCTTTTAGTGATGTATGCCTAAGTATAACAAAGGTTGAATTAGAATATGTAAAAAGCACTTTTGAGGTTGATTATTCATCATATTTTTTTAAATAGATAGAAACTATATCCAAAATGAAATATATTTGTTATTCATAATCTAATACTTTGATATTTTAAAAGTTCTTGAAACATTGAAAAATGGATCTAAGGCTAATACTAACTTAAATCACACTTTTCAACCTTTTACATTCGGGGGTCACAAAAATTATCAAAATAGACCACTTGGCTATTGTCCTCAAAGAAGAGTTAGAATGGTTGATCAAGGTTTTGGTCCCCTTTTTGTGGTTTTGAGGATGAAATGATGTGACATGTGATAATTGTAAAACTAGGTCAACTATGAAAGTATAACAAATTATATATTAAAAAAACACAAAATTGATTCATAAAAGCATAAAGTAGGGGAGCAGAGAGTAGGAAATGATGAATCTAGAATTAAAATTTGGAGTCAAACTGGTTGGACAAGGGCAAGGGTTCCCTTGTCTGAAATTGAGGGAACTTTTCTAAGTTTAAAAACTTACACAAGAGCATCACATTCTGTAGGTGCTTCTTTGTCTGAATAAGCTTTAGAACTTAATCGGTCAACAAATAATTGATCTTGCCCTAATTTGATGAATAAATGTATTTGTATGCTTGATCTTCATTTGAGATCTTCATTCTTCTCCATATCCACTTCAAATCTGCAACTTGCAAGAAAGAGAAGAGATAAAGGTTTGTGCCATATAGAGGCTTTCCTAAGTCAAAACCCATTTTGTTGTTTCCACCTCCATAATGACTATGATGATGTTGGAAAAAGAGTTCGTACTTTAGGTCAAGAAGATGAAAATAGCTAAAAATAAATGATAAATCACAATGCTACAACTTACCATTTAAATCTATGTATTCCTTAATAGAATGGGGTCATGTAGCACATCTCATACAAGGAGAACTTGATAGTTGATTGAAGATCCTACAAGTGTTAGTACTCACAATGGGAATAAACATAAAACATGGAAGTATCTTACTTACACTTAAACATGGATTTGATGATACATTGAAAACATGATCTTGATTGATGAAAGTGTTATAAAAATGTTGGTTATTCTAATCTTAAATTTCCTTTTAGGATGCTCAATTGATATATTCAAATTGCTTAGATTTGCATCAATGTTTAAATGGTGGAAAAGACTTATATTTATATGCATTTCAATATTTCCCATAATAATTCTTGTAAAATTCCAATAAATGAATTTAAATTTGCAAGCATATTAATGTCAATAATAAAATATTAAATTTTGGGCCAAAATAGGGTAGACAAGGGAGAGGGCACCCTTGTCTAGACCTATTTTGAATTTTTAATGCTTGTTAAATAAATAATTAAATTTTATTCCCAAAATTAGTTTGATTTTGTGAAGACAATAATAAAATAAGTAAATAATAAGCATAATTAGGCCCAAGCACTTTACGAGGAGCCAAACATAGTGTGAAATTGTTAGGGGTGACAATTTACGATGCACAAACTTAGCCCCCATTTTAGTGAGAGTATGAACTTGCACTTATACTCACACAAGGAGAAGAGAAGAAGGGTATTTCCATTGAACCATCAACAAGTTAAGATAAAAGAATGCACACATATATAAGACACAATGCAGTAAAAGACACATGATAATAAGAAAAAAGAATACACAATAAAGACACAAAGAAAACATAAACATAGCACAAACACAAGGAATACACGAAGTAAACACACAAAAGATATGAGGTAAAAAAAAGACAAACACAACATGAGCATAACTTCAAACAAGAATTTAAAACATGAGATGCATGAAATAAAACATGAAAACACAGTTAGTATGCTAAAATATTAGATTCAGTAAGGGAAGGAGACCTTGATATGAAATTTTGTCTCAATACCAAATGTCATCCATCAAATATACTACACTTCTAAAATGCTAAAAAGGATAGTGCTTCCATAATGCAAGCAAGTTGTGTTATGCTAGATCACTTATGGGTATGTACTGGCTAGCAAGCTATGTTATGCTAGTTGTCCATGCAAAATGATGGATCCCACAAGGTTAGTAAGTTGTGTTATGCTAGTTTACTCATGAGACACATGGATCTACTAGCTAGAAAATTGTCTTATTCTAGGTGTCATTCAAAAATTATCAAGTTCACAAGCCAACAAGCTTTATCATGCTCTATGTTTGTGGATTGTTTGTAAATCATTCCTTAGGGAGTGCATAAATTTTTAATGTCATGGGGGATAATTTAATGTCTTGTGGGACAAATTGCTAACCACACCTTAGGTGTGCATGTATTTTTAACATCATGAGGGATGGTTTATTATCATGGGGGATGAATTTGGTAATTATACCTCAAGGAGTGCATAAATGTTTAATGTCGAGGGGATGATTTGACAACCATGCCTTAGGGGGCATTACAGGTACCACCACAACAAAGGGGGCACATGAGAAAATCAATAACCACACCTCAAGGGGACACCACCAAAGGGACACATGAATGACTTGATAGACACACCTTAGGGGGTTATCATGCACAATTCCACCACCAAGAGGGCACATGAATGAGATAAGAGGCACAGCTTAGGAGGTATTATGCACAATACCACCACAAAGAGGGCACATGAATAAGATGAGAGCCACACCTTAGGGCGTATTATATGCATAATACCACAACAAAGGGGGAACATTAATGAGATGAGAGCCATACCTTAGATGTTATTATGCAAAATACCACTACCAAGGGAGAACATTAATGAGTTCAAACTTCACTAGATGTTGATGTATGAAAATGGATAGGGTGACATGGCCCCTTGCTTGTTGCCCCCAAAATATTAGCATACTTGCTATGCTAATATATTAATGAAAAAAAGGGAGAAGAGGGGATCCTTGAGAAAGATGCACACCTCCAAAACTAGTTATCTTTACCCTCAAGTTTATAGACAAGAGAATGATCCCACAATAGCAGTTTACAATTTTTGGCCAAACTGGACACTGAAATTATTATTTTTAACTAAATTTTCACTTTCGGGCACCTATAGCGGCTAAACCGTGAGGAATTTGAAGATGATGCAAACTAGAGTTTCGTGAAATTTTGTCTGTAGATTCTAAATATATTTTTTTCAAATTTTTTGGAATCATATTGCACTTCTTTTTCCATCTCCCTTGAAAACTATTTTTTTTCAAAAAAAAAACATTTTAAAAAGTGACGCTCACTGTATAATGAATAACTTTTTTCCATGAAGGATAAAATTCTAATTCTTTCAAATTTAGATTTGAAACTCCGATATCTAGTGGTTCCACTTGGTTAGATAGTTTTTTATTGAATATTTTTTCTTTAATCAAGTTTCGAAGTCAAACCAATTACAATTCAGACATAGAGCGACCATATAATGCATAACTTTTTTTGTATGTATCAAAATTCAAATTTTTTTTGTTGGATCAAGGACTTCAATATCTAGTGCACTCATATTTTTCAATTTTTTTTTTGATAATCTACTATTTTTCCACATGTGCAGAACAAAGAGCTTGATTTTCGATGAAAAACCTATGTTTAATAAAACTAAAAAAACAAATACATAATAAAACCAAAACATATTAAAATTATATTTGTTGGATAGATCATTTTGAGGACTACCTGATTCCAATTGGGTATGTGAATTCTCTACCATTTTCATTTTCAAACCAAGCTCGGAAAAGTAAAAAAATTTATTTTTTTTGTGAACAAGGTCAAAAATCAAGGAAAAGGGGGGTTCGATCAAACCTGGGTTAGCTTGAATCTCAGTTTGATTGAAACCCCTTCCCAAAAGGGGTTTTCATTTTATTTTTGTGTTTGCATGCATTAAATGGGTTCGCTTGAATCCTTTTTTTGGTTCATTTGAACGCCCATAATGAATTTTTTTGGCATGGGGTCATTTTTTACATGTTTTCCTTCCTCATTTGAATAGTAAACCACTTTTGTGGGTTTTCCCAAGAACAACCATGCTAGAGACTATTGTGTTTCCCCCCATTGATGAAGTATGGTCGCACATAATATTGTATCACCATAAATGATAGTGAGCAAGCATAATGAGCTACAAATGCCACATAATGAGGAGCGAAACAATAGTTTAACTAATTTGTTATTTTATAAGGATACATATAGTGGTAAGTCTCCATGCCTGATGATATTTCAATGATGTCATATTATTGAAATGTTTTTGCATTTCTCTCTTTAAAGCACAAAACTCATTAGAAGGATTCCCAAACATTTGATGATATGCACAAAATTTTTTTTTTTTTGCATTTATTTGGTATATTTTATTTCATGTGGAGGTGGAATGGTAATTATGCCATTCTTAAGAAATATCCATAACATATATTCTATCTTGGATAAAGGGTGCGAAGCAAGAATTAATATTTCTCCATGAAAATGAGAGTTTGATGGTGAGGTGGAGGCTAAAATGAATGTCTCATACAAGGGTGAAGTGAGAGGAGGTTGGTATCCCATTCCTTTTATAGATAATTATAGTGTGAATTTGTTGGTGTCCAATGTTAACTTCTTTTTCATTATGTTCTAAATTATTTTTATTGAAACCTTGTTTGGAAAGGATTTTAAAACCATGGCCATATTGTGTCTCCAAATCAAAAGGCATGTTATTAGTTTGGTTCGAATGAGGTGGATGAATATTTTGGGAAGAAGCATCATTATCGGTATGGGATGGAGGGTCAAATATTTTTTAAGGATATTGGTTATATGATTGGATACATGTTGATGGGAACCATTTACAAGCAACGATTGGGGAATGAAGATTAAAGAGATCTCCATGTTAGAAGAAAAAAGAATATATAGCAATGGTATTATAGGTTTTGCAGGCTCTTGGTGAAGATGGGGAATGTAAGTTGTGTGAGGTGGATCGAGGTTTGTAAGTTTGGTGGATGAGATTGATATATGGATTCTTCATGTATGTTTGTCATGTTTTCAAGAGGAATGTTTGGTGAATGGATGGTAGGTGAAGTAGTATCAAGGAAGCTGTCAATGATTGTATCCTCAGGTGCTGCCACAATAGTGTGTCTCACTTTTGGAATGTGTTTATTTTTTCTTGAAATCATTTTTTTTAGAAAAATTAATGATTTAAGTCCGGAGAGGCTTCATCTGAAGGGTTTTAATTGAAGAATTATAGATAAGACCCCCTTAGATCAAACCCCCTTCAATAGAACCCATCTAGTATTAAATCATACCCACAATGGAGCCTCCTTCACACCTATTAAAATGTTGGAAAAAAACCACTTCTTTTTTACATTTTGAGGGACTAAATAATGTCATTTAAAAATTATTTTTTGCAAGATTGTAGCCCTCAAAACAAGATTTCCAACAAGTGTATTTTTGATATATTTTCATTTTATCATGTATTTAATTTTCAATTTTTACTAAACATAGGTTTTTGTCCGAACATCAAGCTCTTTATTGTTCAGAGGTGAAAAAATAGTAAACCATTGTAAAACAAATTCAAAAAATACCCTTTCCCTAGGTATTGATGTCCTTTTTCACCCAAAAAAATAAAATTGGATTTCGATATATACACAAGTTAGATTGTATGACACACACACATGTCCAATTTATAGTTATAGTGACTTCAAAAATTAATTTTTAAAAAAATGCAATAAAAAATTATGAAAAAAATATCCTTTCCGTAGATATTGATGTTGAGAATCTATATTTCAAAAATTAGAAATTAATCCTTTATAGAAAAAAAGTTAGGTTGTACGACACAAATGTTACTTTTTGAAAATGTTGTTTTCTATTTAAAACTAGTTATTAAAGGAGATGTTGAAAGATTTATGATTTATTTTGAAAAAAATGAAAAAATATATATTTAGAATCTACACTCAAATTGCCACAAATCACTAGTTCACACCATCTTCAAATTCTTAACAATTTAGCTGTTATAAGTCTTAGAATATGAAGATTCAGTTAAAAATATTGATGTAAATATTCATCTTGGGAAAAAAGTGGAACACAGTATTGCAATTTCACCCCCTCTTGATCCAAGATATCTTCTCTAGGAAGAGGGGAGAGGAACAAACATGAGCTCCATCCTTTGTTGGAGTGTTACCAAAGGAAAAAAATGAAACATCAACCATGGATTTTAGAGAAGAGATTACTTTCCCAAAACAATAAGACATTTTGAAAGGAAATTTTTTTTTGTCAAAATTGAAACAATTCATATTTAGAATTATTTACAATAGACAAAAATAATTAATGTTGTATGATTAATGCTTCAAAATGATAAAATATACTTATTACAAAGTAATTCAACAAAGATACATATAAGATTTAGATAGATATCATAGAGATGGTATTGTCACTACAATATAGACATAAAGTACAAGGACAAGGGTGAGGGTACCCTATTTAAAAAATGTAGGGTTTTGAATTTGAAGTCTTTGACCAAGTCAAACAATCTTTGTACAGATCTTAGGCTGTGACAGTCTAGGTTTGAGACTGAATATAACTCACAAATCTTCAAGATGCCCTAAATTTAATAAATTAAGCACTTGCACACATGAATTTTGATGTTTTAAAACAATTAAATGAGTGTAATAACTTCAAGCCACTTGATAAATGACAATTTTTAGAATGTAATATATGACAACTAGATTTGTCTCTTAAATACTAAAAATATAACATAATTTTAAGTTTATCCAAAGAATAATGAGATGAAAAGCTTTACTTTTTCAATATTTAACATAACATGAATGCATTTTGAACAATGAAACTTTTAAATAACCTATTATTTATTCATATTTCTAAAGAATATACATGTAAATCAAAATTTTACAATTGTAAGATATGCTGGGTTCACCAAAATGAAGCATTAAAATGGATCTAGGGCTAATAATAACCTAAATCACAATTTTTCAACCTTTTATATTCATGGGACACAAAATGATCAAAATATACCACTCGACTACTATCCTCAAGGAAGATTCAAAATGGATGATTAGGGTTTTGATCCCATTTTTGGGGTTTGGGGATGAAATGATGTAATGTGTTTGATAATTATAAAACTAGGTCAATTATGCAAGTATAGAAAACTATCATAGATTTAGAAAAGAATAGAACTAATTCATAGAAATAAAATCAGCAGAGGGGAGATCAAGAAATGAGAAACTTGGTATTATAATTTGGATTCAAATTGATTGGACAAGGGTGAAAGATTCTTTGCTTGAAAATGAGGGTTTTCTAAGTTTTAAAACCTTCAAAAAATTATCACAGTTGGTAGGTGCTTCTCTTTCAGAATGAGCTTCAAAACTTTGTCAATCATCAAATAATTGATCTTACCCTAATTTGATGAAAGGATGGATTTGTATGCTTGATCTTGATTTGAGGTCTTCAATCTTCTCCAAATTGACTTCAAATATGTAACCTACAATAAAGAGAAGAGATAAAGGGTTGTGCCGTATAGGGTTGTGCAATATAGGGGCTTGCATAATTCAAACCCTGTTTTGGTGTTTCCACCCCCACAAAGGCTATGATGATGTTGGATAAAAGTGGTTACCCTAGGTCAGGTAGAGGCAAATGGATTAAAAAAATGATAAATCATAATATTGCAACTTACCATTTAAATTTGTATTCCTTGATGGACTACAATCATGTATCACATCTCATACATGGAGAACTTGGTAGTTGATTGAAGATCTTGTAAGTGAGTACTCACAATAATAATAAACATAAAACATGGAACAATATTACTTATTATTGAACATGGATTTGATGATGCATTGTAAGCATCATCTTGATGGATGAAAGTGTTGTAAAAATGCTACTTATTCTACTCTTGAACTTCCTTTTATGATGCTCATTTGATATTCAAATTTCTTACATTTTCTAGGTGTTTAAATGGTGAAAGAGACTTCTATTTATATGCATTTCAAAATTTCCCGTAATAATTCTTTTGAAATACTGAAAAAATGAATTTAAATTTGCTAACTATTGGATGTTGTGGTAGTGTTGCTTATATGTGGTTTTCATTGATGTCAACACTATTAGCATTGTTGCATTAGAAGTTGTATGTGTCGAGGATATTGAGAAAATTGTAATAAGAAGTGCTACAAGTTGTCAGTGGTGGAGTGAAGTTCTTTCTGTTAGTGTGATCAGTACATTGCTATTATGAGGTTGTGGACCAAAGGGTTTCTTGTTGAGTATGTCTATTTTATCCACGTTGAGTTTCAGAGATCTGCATGAAGAGTTGACAGAGTTATGAAGATTTTCATTTTGACAGTTTTTATGTCACTTCAGTTAGTGTTCCTGATTGAAGATTCTGTGATTTTAGTAAGTTTAGTTGTTTCAGATGCTTCTCTGATGTTTCATGATCCTTGTGGATGTTTCTAGTTCAATCTCTATCTTTTTGGAATGTCCACATTGATCATTTTTCTTGTGATCCAATATTTTCTCTTGTGTGTTCATGTTTTTCACGTTCTTGGCCGACAAGGTGTTGAAGCATGTTGTGGATCTTTGAGGAGAATTTAATTGAAGTGTTTTCATGTTGGAGATGTTGTTTTCGGTCTTCACTATGTTGTGGCCAACCTTGGTTGATTCACATTATTAATCTTTATTTGTTTTGGGCTGACTGTTTGTAATTATTTTATTATCTCTTTATGGTCGACTCATGGCGATGTAATTTCTTGTTGTGAATATATAAGAGCGATTTTTTGTTTGAATTGAAGTGTGAAAGTGATGCGAATACAAAGTGTATGAGTCCTATGTGCTAAAAATGTTTAGATCATTTGAAGGAAGAGAAGAGTGTGAAGAAGTGTGAAGAAGAGTGAAGAAGAGTAAAGAAGTGTTCATGTGCTTAACCAAAATTGTAACCAGGCATTAGCAGATGCTATTTTCTCAATTCAAATATGAATGGTTTTAATCAAAATCAATCTATAAGATAGTGTGTCTTCCTTGGGTAGTAAGCCTTTGTAATTGAGTAGTGAGCTATAGGAAGTGTGCTTGAATGCATGTGCATTCCCAATTCATATTTCCTTATACTTTTAATAGGGTATAATCTTGTGGATTGACCTCCACTGTAGTTTTTCCCCTAACAGGGTTTCCACATAAAAAATCTTGGTGTTATGTGTGCTTTTTATGTGTTATTCATTTATTCTTTCATGATTAATGATCAGATCTAAGAATAAGGTTAATAAGTTGAATAAGTTTGAATTTGGTGACAATTGATGCACCCCCCCTCTCAGTTGCATGCCCTCGAGTTTCCAACAATTGGTATCAGAGATTGTGGTTCCTTGGAAGAAGTTTAACAACTTGAGGTGATCTGGGATGGTGACTTATAAGAAGGATAGTCCTAGATTTGAGGGAACAAATTATTCTTTGTGGAAGACCCAAATGGAGTGCCATCTAAGATGCATTGGTGAACCCTACTGGAGCATTACATGTAACAGGTATGTTATACCTCTAAATAGTACTTATGTTGAATATAATATCAAGGCTAAGGAGGAATTGTTGAGTGCTTTGACTGATACTGAGATGACAAATGTGATGGATCTAAAGACTACTTATGAGATCTGGAAAAAGTTGGAGACCTTGTATGAAGGTGATGCAAATGTGAAGATTGCTAAGCTACAAAGTCTAAAAGGAAAATATGAAAATTTGAAAATGGGTGATGATGAAAATGCTACTACTCTCATGCAAAGAGTGAATGAGATTGTGTGTGGTATCAGATGTGTTGGTGGACAGATAGACGAATTAGAGGTTGTTTCTAAAGTGCTTAGATCCTTGCTTGATTCTTACAAAGTCAAGGCTAGTGCTATTGAAGAACTCTGAACTGTAACAAATGTTACTAGAGATAAGTTGATTGGTAAGCTTATTGCTTTTGAGTTGATTGAATCTGGTGATGCCCTTCCTAAGGTTGAATTTTCATTTAAGGCTACTACTTCTAGAAGAGAGACAAATATATGATTTGAGTGAAAGTTCATCAAGAAAGACATTCAAGTATGAGGATGAAATGAAACAGTTGGATGAAGAAGAAAGAGAGCTTGAAGAACTTGAAGCATTGATTGTGAAAAGAGAAGCCAGAGAAAAAGGTAAGTATAAGGGGAAGTTTCCTATTAAATGTTTCTCTTGCAATAAGATAGGTCATTTTGCATCAAGGTATCCTCAGAGAGTTTCCAAGCCAAGATTTAACAAGCCTAAATTCCAAAAGAAGTGTTACTATGTTGTTGATGAAGGTGTAATAGATGATGAATCTGACAAAGGAAATGCAAGTGAAGATGAATTTGCATTTATTGCTATCAAGGAAAATAATCATGTTTCTACTGAATTTGCTAGCTGTACAAATGTGGAGAAATCCCTAGTTGCTCAAGTTGAAGAGAAAGATAAATGGGTAATTGACAGTGGTTCTCATCATATTTCAAGAGATAAAAGTAAGTTTGTGAATTTGGAGAAGTATGATGGTGGTGGTGTGAGATTTGGTGATAATATAGCTGGTGTGATTCGTGGAAGAGGATGCATTTCTCTTGATGGTAAGAATAACATTGATGATGTCTTGTATGTTGAAGGTTTGAAGAATAATCTTTGAAGTGTTGGCCAAATGGTTGATAAGGGATACAATCTTCAGTTCATGGACGGTAAGTGAAAAATATTGGGAAATTCTGGAAGTGTGATTGCATCAGGTACACAAACAAAAGGTAATATCTTTCATTTGAATGTTGCTATTAATTTTTTTTTGATTGCTCAAGTTGATGAGAGCTAGTTATGGCATAGGAGAATGTGTCATGTTAACTTTGATAACATTGTAAAGATAAGTTCCACTAAAGCTGTGAGAGATTTTCCTAAGTTGATGAAGCCTACTAATGCCATATGCAAAGAAGGTCAATTAGGAAAGCAAACAAGAATTTCATTTCGAAGTAAACAAAAAAATTCAAATGGATTGTTGGAACTTGTGCATACTGACTTGTGTGGTCCTACTAGAACTATAATTTTACAAGGTTACAAATACTTCATGTTGCTTATTAATGATTATTCAAGGATGACGTGGGCTACTTTCTTAAGGGAGAAATCTAAAGCTCTAGAAAAGTTCAAGATCTTTAAGCCTATGGTTGAGACAGAGACTAGTTTGAAGATTAAGTGTATGAGATTAAATAGAGGTGGTGAATTCACTTCCAGTGAGTTTAATTTTTTTTGTGAAGAGCATGGAATAAAGAGATAGTCAACTGCACCACAGACCCCTCAACAAAATGGAGTTGTGGAAAGGAAGAACAAAATAGTTCTAGATGTTGCTAGAACCATGATATTGGAAGGAAATGTGCCTCATATCTATTGGAGAGAAGTTGTGAGTACTGTTGCGTACACACTTAACCAGGTAAAAATCAAAGGTGATACTAGTAAGACTCCTTTTGAGCTATGGATTAGTCAAAAGCCTACTATTAGATATTTCAAGATCTTTGGAAGCAAGTGTTATATCAAAAGAAATGAAGATATAGGAAAGTTTGATGCTAGGAGTGATGAAGGAATCTTTCTGGGTTATGCTACTAAAAGTAAAGCCTACCAGTGTTACAATAAAATATTAAAGAAAATGGTTGAAAGTGCAAATGTTAAGGTTGATGAAGACATAGTTGCACTATGTAGAACCTGTGGATATAATTCTGATGATTAGAATGACATTACAAGCAAAGGAAAGAAAGGTTAGAATGCAAGTCAAATTCAAATCATTCCAGTGAATTAATAAAATCAAGAAGAAGGAGAAACTAATGAAAGAACAAAAGAGAGATTAGAAGAGACTGAAGTTGAAGAACATTCTAAGAAGACTCTGAGGTATGTGAGATTGAATCATTTAGAAAATTAGATCATAGGTGATAAGAACAAAGGTGTCCAGACTAGGAGAAAAAATGTAGAAGAATATTGTTTAATTTCAAAGACTGAGCCTAACAATGTGAATGAAGCATGCAAAGATGAACATTGGGTTGAAGCAATGAAAGAAGAACTGCAGCAAATTGAAAAGAATGATACATGGATTCTTGTTCCTAGACCTAAGGATAAGAATGTGATTGGAACTAAATGGGTCTTTAGAAACAAATTGAATGAACAAGGTGAAGTGGTTAGAAACAAAGCAAGAATGGTTTGTAAGGGATATTCTCAAATTGAAGGTATTGATTTTGAAGAAACCTTTGCCCCTATTGCTATAATTTAAGTTGTGAGATTATTTCTTGCTTATGTTGCTTATAAAGATTACAAGGTTTATCAAATGGATGTCAAGTTTTCTTTTCTAAATGGCGAGTTGGAAGAAGAGGTATATGTTGAGAAACTTGATAGATTCCAGTTGACTGATCAAGGAGATATGGTTTTTCAGTTAAAGAAAGCATTGTATGGACTCAAGCAAGCCCCTAGAGCATGGTATGCCAGATTGGATAAGTACTTGGTGAAACTTGGATTTAACAAAGGTACTGCTGATAGTAATTTGTATTTCAAGAATGATGATAAAGATATGCTTGTGGAAGTTCTCGTCGATGATATCATATTTGGAGGAGATTATAGCTTGTGCATGAAGTTTGCTAATGAGATGAAGAATGAATTTGAAATTTCAATGATTGGAGAGATGAATTTTTTCTTGGGATTGCAAATTACTCAGTTAGATAAAGGGATCTTTATATCTTAGTCCAAGTATGTGAAGGAATTGCTGAAAAATATTGGTATGGAAGATTCAAAGCCTATTGGTACACCCATGGTGACCGGATTTAAGTTGACAATTGATGATGATTCTCCAAAGTCAAATGAAAATAGATATAGATCAATGATTGGTGGATTACTTTATTTGACTCAAACTAGGCCTGGTATCATGGATGTTATATGTATTGTTGCTAGATTTCAAGTTGATCCTAAAGAATCTCATGTGATTGTTGTGAAGAGAATTTTCAGATACTTGAAGGGGACAATTGATTTTTTGTCTATGGTATCCTAAAGATGATGATCTTACTTTGAATGCCTTTACTGATGTTGATTGGGCAGGAGACGTAAATGAAAGGAAAAGTACTATTGGTGGAGAATTTTTCTTGGGAAAGAAGTTGATTTCATGGTTAAGCAAAAAGTAGAATTCTATTTCTTTATCTATTGTAGAGGTAGAATACATTGTTGCTGCTAATAATTGTACTCAGGTACTGTGGATGAAGCAGATGTTGAAGGATATCAGAGTTGTGTATGATGAGCCTATCATTATATTCTGTGATATCTCAAGTGATATTAACATTTCTAAGAATGTGGTGCTACATTCAAAGACCAAGCATATATCTATCAAATTTCACTTTTTGAGAGAGAAGGTAAGTGAAAAGGAAGTCAGATTGGAGTATGTGCCTACTAAGGAGCAGATTGTAGATATCTTTACCGAGTCGTTGCCCAAGGATACTTTTTAGTATCTCAGAGGGAAGTTAGGAGCGATTACCCCTCCTAGTTACAACTAAGGATGCATTTATTTGCATCAATCTATGCATTTCATAATCATATTTTGATTTGGATTGATGTTGTGGTGGCTGCTACTCAGGGGGAGTAGTCAGATGTTCAGATATTCAGAAGTTCATATATGTGGTTCAGAGCTTGTATAGAAGAGATTTTTGACATTGATGTCAAAGGGGGAGAAGAGTAATGTGAAAAAAAATACTAAATATCTGGGGAGAAGAGCCTTATGGGGAGAAGATCATGTGAAAGAGTTGATGAAAGAAGAGTCGGAACCTAAAGGAGTAAGCGTAGTTATGTTGATGGTATTTTTCACATCATGTGTTGCCATCAATGCCAAAGGGGGAGATTGTTGGATGTCGTGGTTGTGTTGTTGATATGTGGTTGTCATTGATGTCAACACTATTAGCATTGTTGCATTAGAAGTTGTATATGTCAAGGATATTGAGAAAATTATAATAAGAAGTGCTACAGGTTGTTAGTGGTGGAGTGAAGTTCTTTCTATCAGTTTGATCAGTATTTTGTTGTTATGAGGTTGTGGACTAAAGGGTTTATTGTTGATTATGTCTAGTTTATCCACGTTGAGTTTCAGAAATCCACATGAAGAGTTGACTGAGTTATCGAGATTTTCATTTTGATAGTTTTTTTATCACTTCAGTTAGTGTTTCTAATTGAAGATTCTATGATTTCAATAAGTTCAATTGTTGTGAATGCTTTTTTGATGTTTCATGATGCTTGTGGATGTTTCTATTTCATTATCTATCTTTGTGGTATGTCTGCATTGATCGGTGTGCTCGTGATCCAATATTTTCTCTTGTGTGTTCATGTTTTTCATGTTCTTGGCCGACAAGGTGTTGAAGTGTGTTGTGGATCTTTGAGGAGGATTTAATTGAAGTGTTTTCATGTTGGAGATGTTGTTTTTGGTCTTCATTATTTTGTGACCGACCTTGGTTGATTCGTATGATTAATATTTATTTATTTTGGGCTGACTGTTTGTAATTATTTTATTATCTCTTTATGGCCGACTCATGGCGATGTAATTTCTTGTTCTAGATATATAAGAGTGATTGTTTGTTTGAATTGAAGTGTGAAAGTGGTGTGAATGAAAAGTGTATGATTCATGTGTGAAAATAAAGTTTAGATCATTCATAGGAAAAGTAGAGTGTGAGGAAGTGTGAAGAAGTGTTCATGCGCTTAACCAGAACTATAACTAGGCATTAACATATGTTATTTTCTAAGTTCAAATCTAGATGGTTTTAATCCAAATATTTCTATAAGATAGTGTGTCTTCCTTGGGTAGTAATCCTTTGTAATTGAGTAGTGAGCTCTAGGCAATGTGCCTAAATGCATGTGCATTCCCCATTCATATTTCCTTATACTTTTAACAGGGTATAATCTTGTGGATTGACCTCCACCATGGTTTTTCCCCTAACAGGGTTTCCATGTAAAAAATCTTGGTGTTATGTGCTCTTTTGATGTGTTGTTCATTTATGATTTCATGCTTAATGATCAGATTTGAGAGTAAGGTTAATAAGTTGAATAAGTTTGAATTTGGCGACAACTGATTCACCCCCCCTCTTAGTTGTCTACCTTTGAGTTGCCAACACTAACATATTAATGCGAACAATAAAATATTAAATTTTGGACCAAAATAGGGTAGACAAGGGCAAAGGCACCCTTGTATGGACCTAGTTTGAATATTTGATGCTTGTTAAAAAAATAATTAAATTTAATTCCCAAATATAATTTGATTTTTCAAAGATGGCAATAAAACGGATAAATAATAAGAATAATTAGGCCTAAGCACTTAAGGGGGAGCCAAACATAGTGTGAAATTGTTATGGGTGACAATTTACGATGCTTCACTTCTCACCAATTATTTCTTTTCTTTATTAATTTAATATCTTTCAAAAGTTCCATAATTTGCATATAATTCTTAGTTTAGATTAACAAGCTAAAGATACCATGAAACTAATTTTAGATTATATTTATTTTGGGTAGATAAAGAAATATTGAAAATGAAATATCTTTACTAGTCCAAATGTACTATACAAATTCTTGTAAGATGGTCATAAATTAAATTATTTTTAAAAATAACTAGTATCTTTACATGTTATTTAATCTATATCATTTTGTTGGGTTTAGATGAATAAGTTGAAACTATATCATGAAACCTATTTGAAACATAGAAAAATAGTGTAGGTTCACCAAAACATAGGGTTTTATATTAAATTTGGAATGTTTTTCCAACCTTACTATAAATAGAAAGGGAAAAATGGGGTGTAATAAACCTAATTTTTTTTATTTCATTAAAGAAATGAGATCCTCTAAGAGAGAATTAACTTTCAGCCCTTAGGTGAGTCAATATTATGGTAGATCTGATAATTTCCTTTATGTGTGTGAACAGGGGTAAAGTTCAAACAACACTTTTGGGAGATGAAAATAAAATAGAAAATGAACTCAAACATATAACCTAAGATCTGATTCATGTATATGAATCATAGATCTAATAGAAATAGTAAATTTTGTGTAGATTGGATGAGTGGAAGACACTTAAAAATTACCTCAAAATCAGTTGCAAAGTGTCTAGGATCCCCGTGTCCAAAAATGGTGAATGGTAATGTAAAGAAAGGTAGAAGGTGTCTAAAAAATCACAATTCAACAATGTTTCCAATTCAATGGCCTAAACACATCAAACAAGAAGACTTCCTTCACAACTTGACACTATGCCTTGTAGCATAGTAAACAAGGTATTTTAGCCATAACTTTCAAATAAAACCTCCAACCCACAACCTAAAACCTTTTTTGGATACTAATTATTCCCTTTTAAAACATATCTCAAAATAAATAGGGTTTTCTTTGTAACATAACCCTTAAAAAACTACTGCTATGCTTCACCAAGGCCTAATTTAGGCTTCTTTTGGTAGGTCACTTTGTGAATTTCACAACCCAGACCTCAAACTCTCAGCCCACCAGCAAAGAAATGTCCAATATGGTATGAAAAAACATTTTACATCACCCAAAAAAATTTCTACAAAGCCTTTTCACAAATCCTATCACCTATGGAACCTTTTATGCTCAAAACAAGAGAGTTTCCACCTAGGGCATCATCTAATCTTCATCTAAACTCATCCCCTATTCCTAAAAACACCATAAAATTAAAATAAATCCTATCTAACACCATTCCACCTATTCTCAAAGGTTTTCATCAGTGGAATGGTGATATTTCCATTTTTTTTGCTCTCAAAGCACCAAAACCTTGGTTTTCAAAGCAGTTTGGAGTAAAATGCTTCTAAAATGCTCAAAACTGAATGAAATTTGATGAGACCAAGAATTTTGGAAATTATATTCAATTCCACATCACCTCCAATCAATTAGAGACCACTTGCATTCCGTATAGGGCCGTACAACCTCCTGTAGAAGAAAATTACAATGAGAAAATACAGAAAACAAGCTTTATTGATGATCAACTTTCCAAAGATCACAACCAGAACCTTTTTTCAACCATTATATGGCTTATTTAAGATTTTCCAACCAAAAATAACTGAATACAATCACCTTTTAACTCCCTAACTAATCAACTTCTTCCAAAATGCAAAAAATGTAAACTTGCATAACAACCTTTTGCAACTTTTTGCCATTTTTACAATATTAACCAAAATTGACTCCTAATGACCCAAATAACATAGAATGACCTTAATCATGGTCTTAAAGACCTTATTACACCAAAAAAACAAAAAAATGAACAAAACCAAACATTTGCAACATTTTCATATTAAAAGCTATGGTGCACTGCACCAAATGGGTCCTGAGACAACTTTTTGAACTGAATTTTTGGGAGCCTCTAAAGATAGATCTGAGATGCAATTTCCCACTAGCTTCATGCATAATGAAGGAAAATGAGCCCAATATTTGAGTTTCTATGGCCTTGACAAATTTTCTTGTAACTTTTGCAATTTTTGCACTTTAGAGATCTCTAACCTTTAATTTTCCATCAACCTAAAATCTGCAATAAAAACACAAGAGGGGAATTTTTTTTTTGGGTGAATGGGGGTTTTCCTTGGTCAAAACACATTTTGGTAATTAAACCTTGAAATGAAATAATGAAGGCATGAAAGTAATGATGAATGAACAATACAATGTTGCAATTCAACAAACCCTTCAATAAACATTGGAAAGACTGAAATACTGCATGAGATTGTTTCAATGGATGTGGATCTTGATACTTGAATCTTTATTTGAATCTTTGAATTGGATTCTTGGATTAGATCTTGAAACCTACATCACAATGTTAGCTCCAAAAACATGCATGAATGAACATAACTTTGACATGATGATTGATATATTGAATGCTGCAACAAATGCTTGATAAATTTGTTCTTGAATGCTCTTGACAATAATATTTACTCTTGTGAAAGTACTCTTTAAAATATCTAGTTAATTTTATAAAATAACCTATTATTTATAGACATTTATTCTTAATTTCCTAAAATTAAAACATTACAAGCTGACATTTTAAATTTGAATCTAGGATGATAAAAATACTACCAAAACATGTTTTAAAAATGGGTTCCAAGGCCTAGGGAGGACCCGTTTTCCCATGGGCCAATGGGTCCCAGGTCCCTATCCTAGAACACACATTTCTTAAGGTGTTTAATTATGTGTTGGAATTAATTGTTGTCAGGTTTCCCCTTTGAAAAATATAATTTATTAGGCTTGTAGATGTAAAATAGGGTTTATTAAGGAATAACTAAATCCAGTTTAATTAGGAGGACCCAAAAAAAGTGTGAAAATGTAAAGGAGTAAATTTTTTAGAACTATATTAAGGCATTATTAATTCCATTTTAATTGAGGGGCCCAAACAAATTGTGAAAAATTAAAGGAGTACATTGTTCTACACTTCATTTACCCCCCACTTTAGTAGAGGATGAACTTGTGTCAAAATCACACTAAAGTAGAAAAATATGTGTCAAGAGGGGTCCAAGTGCATAAGTATCGATAAGATACAATGCCAAGGATCAAGGAGGTGGCCAAGTCCCCAAGATCTAAGATCCCATGGAAAATCAACATAATCACTAAGAGACACACAGAAGATGTATGATATGAAGTAGCAAGACTAGATACACAAACATACAATGTAAAAGATAAAAGAAAAAACAAAAATAAATACAAAATGTGTGGATCAAGCCTTGAATATTTGTCCAAATCAATGTGAAGCAAGCCTTAGTTGTTTGTCCAAAAACATTTACAAGTGAAACTCACTGTTCACTATGCAAATAAAAATAAACTGACACAAGCTAGTGAAATCTACTATCCACTAGGTGGGCCCCCAAAAGTTACCAATGAGAGAATATTATTAGGATTCCATAACCATACCAAAGTTATACCTCCTAATAACTTTGATAAGGTGCCACATAATATGAAATTTGAGCTTCATCAATCTAGCAAGCTTTGCTATGCTAAGCACTCATGAACAAAATGCAAATAGGATGAGGCATGTTTAAAGGGGTTTTTGTTAGTTCATGTAATGTCTCTCCTTAGGGAACATCATGCTTAATATCTCCAAAAGAGGGCTAGTCAAAGATAAAATATTCACACCTTATGGAATGCAAACCATAACATTACCACTAAGAGGAATATCATATTCTCAGAAAGGCCGCACTCTTGAAGGATATCAAGCATAATATCACCACAAAGAAGACACATCACATTAATTTAGAAGACCATGCACTTTAAATAAAAATTTCACACTTCCTAGGAGATGTATACTATCATCACTAAGAAGTAAACATGCAAAAAATGATCAAGGGACAATATGCCCCCCACTTAAAATGTCAACATACTTGCTATGTTGGTATTTTAAATAGAAAGAGAGGAAGAGGTGATCCTTGAAAAGAATGCACACCTCATAAAACTATTTATCCTTTCCCCCCAATCATAGAGACAAAGAAAACCGCCAAGAATTATCATGTTGTTTCCAAGAGAGATATTGTTTCACCAAAAATTATACCACCATGAATGGAAATGAGCAAGACACATAAAGCTACTAATGCCACATGGTAATGAGCAACATGATAGGATGAAAATTAGTATCAATTAGAGGAAGTAGGTGCATCGACACAAGGAAGAGCACCAAAATCCAAAAGATGTTGAATTTTATCAATCAAAGCCTTACATTCATTAGTAGAATGACCATGAAATCTATGATATGCACAAAATGAACTTATGTTGTAAAATTTCTTTCGTGTTCTTGGAGGGAGAGATATCAAGTAATCTCAAAGAAGTCTCAACAAGATACTCTCTTTATCAATAGTAGGTGTCCATTTCTTTTGTGAAAATGATATCTCTTGCTTAGTACAAGGTGTCATACATACTTAAGACTCTTTAGATTGTGATATTTTGTACTCTCCCTTAAACGAGGGTGTAAAATATAGTGAACCCCAATCATTACTAAGACATGTGTTTGAAGATGTCATAGGAGTTTTTTACGTGATGAAATTTATATTAAGAAAATATTTATTTGTTCCTTTCATTTCTTTCAAGGTACAATAACCAAGACCACTAGTTGTTTCTATCAGTTCAAGATGCACCAAGGTTAAATTTGGCTTAGAAGAATCTTTTGTAATAGTGTTGGTATTGAGTGAAGGATTTTTTTATGCTTTTTTTTGTTTGAAGGATAATAACCAAGACCGCTAGTGGTTTCTTATGTGTTAGGATCTATAGGGACACAAATACCTTCATTTTCCACTATAACCAAGTTGTTTCATAAGTTCATAACATCCTCCATAAATATTTTAAATTTATTTTAGATTTGGTGGTTGTTCATAATCAACTTCATCAAAGTTTTTTATGTAATTTGTTTCTTCTTCTAATGTGTTTGAAGTGGATGCTTTCGAGGGTTCTTTCAAATTTTTTGTTGACATTATCATTGGTTATTTTCTCTTTTAAGTCTCTTTTGTTATGATCACGTGTTCTCCCATGAATGTAGGTGTGAAATATAAGGAACCCCAATCATCATCTAATAGTTGTAACTTTCTCAATATTCTTTTACTTTTATTTCTCTTGCACAAGTTCTAGTTTTGTAGTTGGTGTCAATATTTTCAAAGAAATTTCCTTGTCTTTCTTAATCTACAAATTGTCTAGTTCAGGGTTAGCCTTGATTGTATAAACTTTATTGTTATAGACATATTTCATTATACGATGAAGAGTTGAAGGCACTGCATTCATCTCGTGAATCCATGGTCTACCTAAGAGAATATTATATGAAAGATTATTGGGCATGACATGAATAGGAGTTTAAAATGTAGCCTTTTCAACTGTAATATGTAATGTTATCACACCAAAGCAGTTTATTTTCCTATATTGTCAAATCCTTGAATAGATGAAGAATTAAATTGTATTTGTTGGATAAATTTTTTCATTGATGTCAAAGGTTTGATGCTACAGTTTCTCTGAAGGTTTGTTAATCAAGACACGTGCTCATTCATTACTTATTTCATAATATATTTCATTATGTTGATGCTTCATGGTGTTTGGTTTGGGTGCAAACTTGGTGTTTTCTTGATGCTTAAAAGGTTCTTACTCATGTCAAGGTGGTGATACAAAATTTTATGGATTCAAAAGGTGGTGATGTTATACTGGAAGGTGTTGATGAGATTTCAACTTTATACCAGAGTTGGAAGGTGGTGGTAATCCAATCTTAGGTAGTTCATAACATAATAGCTAAAACCCTAAGTGATTCTAGGGTTTAAGTTTTGTGAAGAATATGTATATCAGAAATGCAGTTGTCTACATCAAAGGTTTTGATCACATGTTTCAAAGATAATGAGGGTATTGATTTGGTTTAAGGTCTCTTCACTTGTTGAAACCTTGTGCAAAAGAAAATCCTAATGGGTCTTCACCTCATGAAATTGTTTTATGCAAAATATTGTTTGATATTCTATTTGTTTGGTGACCTTGTATCACTAGTCACAAGGAGTTTAAGTAAAGTCTTAAGGGTTATATTTGCATTACTTAACTGACCTCTCCTTTTTTCTTTACCGACATGGTAGGTTAACGGTTCTTTTTAAAATGCTTAAAGAATGATCAATGGCTAATGTTTAATGTTAGATTGGAAGGTTTAATAAAATCAAAGGTGCTCATTCAAACTTGAGAGTGACTACTCTAGAAAGATTTAATTTGATGGTAATTAAGAAGTTTAATAGTCACTTGGTTTAGTTTTGGTTTGCAATTATTTGAATGTGAAAAAATTAGTGTTTACTCTTGAGTGCGCCAAAATTGCAACATGATACACTACTTTGAAATTGAATAAAAAAAGTTTAGGGAGTTTTGATTAGAAGATGGATTGGAGAGTTTTGAATAGAGGTATGAGCTCTATGTGTATGTGTTGAAGACTATAACACCATTTTTTTTTTCTCATTTTTGCTCTTGATGAGATAAAGAAACTCATAATGGAGACTCAAAGATTAAAGTTGGAGCTTCAAGTAGAAAGGAAATCCAAATTCAAGACATTTTCAGCTCTTTAAGAAGAAAAAAATTGATCATAGATTTGAAGGTACAAGTTATAGAAGTTAAGAAAATAGAAGAAGAATTCAAAAATTAGTTTAAAGCAAAAGAGGTTGATTGTGAATGATGTGAATCAGAGATAGTTTCTTTGAGAAATGATCTAGAAAAGGCATCTTCTAAGTTGCACAAGTGTCTTCAATTTGAAAAGAGCATTGAATGCTTAAATGAGATGTTGAGCAAGAAAAAATGTCACAAGGATACTATTGGGTTAGGTTTTGAAAAAGGGAACATTTCTAAGATTAGAGAAACACCAAGGAAGAAAATAGGTCTAAACTACCATTTTTTTGTTCCTAATATTGAAGACAAGAAGAAGACAAAAGAAGGTACCTCTGCACAAACCAACAACAACAAGTTCATAATATTTTTTCATTCAGGACAACATCAACAAACTAGGTTTGAAAATTCTTTTCATGGTTATTGCTATTCATGTTATGAATTTGGTCATAGAGCAAGAGAGTGTTGGATGCATGCAAGAAAATTTGATTGGAATAAGAGTCCTTGTGAATGGTCTAATAAAAGAGAAAATGTCATATGTTATAAATGCAACTGTCTAGGTCATATTGCAAGGTTTTGTAGTACACAATTCAAAAGTGATGCTTTTGGTTAGATTCAAGAAAAAATAGTACTTTTGTACCTCATATTGGTTACAAGATAATGTGATATAGATGTCATAAGTTTGGACATAAAGAACTATTTTGTAAGAGTGATTTGGTGAAATCTTTTAGTCATCACAAGAAAATAGGTACTAAGAAAATTTGGAGAAGGAAACAACATAAAGAGAAAGAAGAAACAAAGCTTGTGCATATTGCACAAGTGACATCTATAAGTGCATAAAGAGAAGCATGAGGTTAGGGGGATATGTTTATAGTTTTATCATTCAGCCCCTTTGATAACAACCAAGATGTTATAAAGGTTGCAAATAGAAAATACAATGGTTTCATGGAAAGTTAGTTAGTTGCTCTCATTTTCTTGATATTATAGTGTCATACTCATGATGATATTGTTGGAAAAACATAACCTTTGTTGTTAAATGTTGATGGTTGGCATTAATCTGGCAGTGGACTGCATCTTTGACAATGCTTTTACTTGATAGTATTTTCATGATGATTCAATGATTTGGTAACAAACTACCTTGATGGCAGTGGTCCACCAAATTTTTTCTATTCTAGGTAGTAAAATATTGTTATATGGCGATTACTTGATATTCTTGAGCAGAGATAATAGTGTTCCTCTGATATTTTCTTGCCCAATGGTGTTGTTGCAAGATTATAGTGTTGATATGTGACAATTTTTTTTTGTTTTTGGATAGCTTATGTCTCTTATGTTCAGTGATTCAACTTCTTTCCTTTGTCATTACCCTTGATAGGTTGATTGAACATTCTGAGAGGTCAATGGTCATCCTTATCTTTTCTTGATCCTTGCTTGCCAATTTGACAATGGTTTAATGCTTTGAATGGAAGTAAGATAGTGCTTTGGATGTC
The DNA here is from genome assembly GCA_007258455.2 of Sequoia sempervirens. NCBI lineage: Eukaryota > Viridiplantae > Streptophyta > Pinopsida > Cupressales > Cupressaceae > Sequoia > Sequoia sempervirens. The sequence continues at coordinate 322,671,944 of VDFB02193867.1, forward strand.
ATCATAGTGACAGTGCATATGTTGCCAATATATGACAAATATTTCATTTGAAAATGATGATATTACTTCATGTGCTTTTTGGTTTTCTTGACAGAGTGTACTTGAGAAAAATATAGTGTTTATCATTACATCTTAGACCATGTTTGTAGTGACAGTGCACTCTTGATGACAATCTTGAACATATTGATAAAGAAATTCTCAAAGGTGATATGGCATCATGGATATGGAACTTGAGGTATCTTTCTATAGTGGGATGGTTTGTCATGGCAGTGGTTGCAAAAATAACATTTAGATGCGTGAAGTTATCTACATCATGCTTCTCACAGCAATAGTTCTTTGATGGTGTAAGTCAATATTCAGTGTTATGCCTTGAAAGGAGTAATTCTTTACATTGGATCACATTGAATCATATATTTCTATGATCCATGAGTGTATTATTTCATATTGGTGTATTGACTTGAAGCTTTCTTGTAACAATAGTATGGTGACAATGTTAACACTTTTACATATTTTATTGAACATTGAGTTTTTAATAATCATAGTTTGTAGATGGCAGCTCTTTGTCATAGTTTTGTGGTGATATGCTTTCAGTGATATGATAGTGGGTATAGTGATAATGTCAGTGGAACAAATAATCAACTGTTTCTCAGATGATTGTTAATGGTTGGATAGTGATAGTGCTTTTCCAAGCTGGTTGTTGGTTGATAATTCTTATACATTCACTTTCCATTAGTTGATAGTGAAGTATTGGTGCACAATGAAGTGGCATGTTGAATGTTCAATTACCTTGCATAATGAATACATAGTGGAGTAGCCATTATATAGTACTCTCAATATTCAGTGATTTGCATCTATTGGTGGTAGTTGACTTTTCTTGGAAGATTGCCTGATAGTTTCTATTTTTTCCATGGCATGGCCACATAAGTATTTGAAAATGATGTGATGTGCATACTCTCCTCAAGACAATCTCATTTTTGTACTTGTGATATTCATGCCAAGTAATAGTTTCTATTTGTACAAGATAGTGAATGATAATTAGTGCACTATGTTGAAAGTTTTGATATGTGCACAATGCGATGGTAGCCTATTGAATACATAGTGGATATTGGCATATTCAATTCATTTTCTTCTCACAGTAGTTTATAATAGCAGTGATTAAAAAGTCAATTTATAGAGAAATGGGATAGGTAATGTGCATCTTAGTTTACTTGAAATATCTTCACAGTACAACATCCATAGCTAGTACCAATAGATAGGTATTGTGACCAATGGCATAGTATAGGCTAACTACACTTGGTCCATATGGATTCAAAGTGTACTTAATCCACTAAGCATCAGTCCAATAAGATCATTCAATGTAAAATAAGCTAAGAAGCCATTAAAACTAACATATTAAAATATGAAAGTTTCATAAACATCTAATCTAATCCATTGAAACTTATCCTATTGGGGAAGTGGTGGTGCATTGATGTGGAATAGCGACCCTTTCCCAATCCCTTGGATAATGAGCTTGTTTCGAGCAATTCTATTGAAGAGAATCGATGAAACCAATGAGATGTGTGTTGTAAAATATGATGAAAGCTATTTTAACATGATATATGATAATATTATTGATATGAGTGTATGCAAAACTACTCGAAATATAAGCAAGATTTGAAATATTTAAACCCTAGTTTTAAAATATACTAAATTGATGCAACTAAGTTACCATGGAAGCCATTAATGGATGCTCTAAGCTAATATGATGTAATAAATTAACCTAGAATTACTTTTAAAACACAAAGTATGGATGCAAGATGAGAGTGATTTTAACAGCATAAGCTTACTATTAAAAGATGGATCCCTGTTCAATAGATGCAAGCTCTATTTATATGATAGGAAAAATGAAATTGATGGCCAAGATCAAAAGGAATCAATCAATGGTCAGAATGGAATGAAGATGGAGGCATGTATTATGGATTCCATCAAGGGTTGAGGATGCAAGATGATATTTAATCAAGGGCTTACATTCATCCAAACAAACACACTTTCAAAACTTGCACAAGAAGTCTCATTGAAAGTTTGTTTCAAAAAGGAATATTCCTTTTTCAAATGAGTGAAAAGGGAAAAAATATTCTATGAGAATATTCCCCTTTTAGAGGAAAATTAGTCATTTAGTTAATTAAAACCAAATTTTAATGTGCAAAGGGGGAGGAATATTCCATGAGAATATTTCCCTTTTGGAGGAATGTGCAAAGGAGGAATATTCCCTCACAAGTGGGAGAATTAGGATTAATTAGTAATTTGATAGTTAAAATTGTGTTTCAATTTATGCAAATTAGGGGAATTAAATAATATTCATTAAATAAATGATTGAATGAAAAAGGGGGATGTGATATGATATTTAATTAAATAGCATAGGGTTATTTAATTAAATAAGAGGACTTAGGGTTAAATTAGATAATTTGATTTATCCAATTTAATAAGATGAAGGGTTAGTGCAAGAGGGGTGATTTAACCTAATTAGGTCAATTAGATTAATTAAATAGCTAGCCTAATTTAATAAATTAAGTGAAAAGAGGATGGGTTTTAGGATGGAATAGTGTTATTATATAAGATTCGAGTGTATGATATCATTTAGGACATTTTTAAGTGTGTACATTTTTCCTCTCTTTGAAGTGAGGTACCTATTATGTTCGTTCAAACACTGATGCTTTTAGGATTAAATTTTCTGCTCAGATAAAAAATTAAAATTGGATGCCCCACTATTGCCCTAGCAGAAGGAATAAGCTAGTTCCTAGCCCCTTGAGAAATTGGGAAATTTTTTTGAATTTTGGGTTGATTTCTTAACAAAAGTAAAATATATGATTAGGTGCTTAAACAGGCCTCAAAAATGCAAAAATTGGCTCAAAATAGGTTGTGCAGGGTGGAAATAGGTAAAACAAGCAAAAACCCTAGCTTTTGGCTCAAATTAGGGAAAAAAACCCTAATTTTGAGGCTTAAATAGGTGAGAAGGGTTACTCTTCCAATTCATTTATGCATTCAACCTTTAGATATTTTTGCATTTGGAGATCTGACACCTTGGAGAGATGGATCACTGTGTGCTTCCTCTTCACCTTTCAGAGTAGGTTTGAGAGTACTAGTGCTGAGCAAACACAAGACCTTGGGTATGTGACTCGAAACTTGCCTCGACTTCTACATTTAGGTGCATTATTAGTGCATCAAAACTAGTTTTTTAGGAGCATCACTATATAGCGATGCATAAAATCCGTTGGATGTTTCGCTATTGATTTTTTCATGACACATCTTCTTTTTAGTGGTGCACCACCATTTTTTGATCTAGTGATGTTTTTGATTTGGGGGTCGCGAGTTTAATATAGCGACGCATATGATATTTAGTTTGAGTGATGTTGGAAAGCGGTGGGCGACACACATAGAGAATGGTGACACACCCATGTTTTTAGGTATAGTGATGCATAAGAATTCCAATTCTCTATTGAGTGTAGTGACACGCATTGCTAAACTAGTGATGCACCCCCAAAATTTATATAGTGATGTACCCTTAAAAAGAGTGATGCTATTGATTACAACGAAACAATTGATGTTTTTGAATGTAAAGCCTTAGGTTTTGATTAGTTTTTCCAACTTTTTGGAAAATTGAAGTTGTGTGTGTGATGCATGTAGGAGGATCCTCTTCCATTGATGTCACGAGAGAACCATTCAGATATATTAGCAGCAACTAGAGACTTTGATCACCATGAGGTGGAGTGGCTTGGGATGTTGGGGTTAGGATTCATTGCTTTCTTGTCCGAGGTCTTGACCCACCTTGCCATGATGATGGCACTGATTGAGAGGTGGTACAATGAGACCTCTTCTTTTCATTTTCCCACCGGCGAGGCCACCGTTACATTGGAGGATGTGTGGTGCATACTGTGGTTTTTGATACATGGAGAGCATGTCAAATTTATGACACTAATGTTGGAAGAGATGCAAGTTGTTCTCTCCTACATAGAGATTAGATTATCATGGTGAGCTCACAAATAGACCTTGATCTATACCACGGGTGATTTCCCATCTTCAGATTATTCGTGGAAGCACTGATTTCTGGAATCATTGCCACTAAATGATGAGGTAGAGGTTTCAGTCCTGGCTGGGGTGTGGCATGGGAGGCAATTATTGGGACCATTATGTCTGCATGGGGTTCAGTTTTTCTTGCTTCCTTGTACCACAACATGCATCAGGTAGTGTACTGTGAGGGCAGGAGCATTAGGGAAAGTGTTATACTGCTCCACATTTGGGCACATGAGCATATTGTAGTTTTGAGGCCCTTGGTTGTTCTAGCATACATTCACAAGGATGAACCCATTATCTTCAGGTATAGGGTTCTGATGACACTCTAGCACACCAACCCTATAGTTATACCTTATTGGTTTCATGCCATTGATGACATGACCATTTTTAGATGGAGGCCTTGGTTGCAGGTACATACATGGTATGATGACTAGCAATAGTTATTCTTTTCTCACTAGACTTGCTATATGGAGGGGTGAGAGCATACTATGATTGAGTGGTACCTCCTAAACCATGTTGCTTGATATTTTGGTGAGGGAAAAGATGTTCTCATTGATGATTACACAGTAGTCTTCATGAGATGACAGAGAGAGGTTCAGTAGGGAGCCCATGTTGACCCTGCAATGGTAATCAAATACTTTAGATAGCTTGTTGCTCAGCCTTGGGCATATGATCAAGGTATACTAGATGCAAGCACTATGCCAGGGTATGATGCATGGTTCAGGCCATCTATTCACCTGACAGACCTAGTAGGGGATACCCCAAAGGAAAAGGGAGAGGTAGAGGTAAAGGCAGAGGCCAAGGCTAAGATGGCAGTTGGGACGAAGGTAGAGATGGGGGCCAAGGTAGAGGGTAGGATCAGCTAGAGCAGGAGAGGGCATAGGTTCCATGTGATGGGAACCAACAACAATAGCCAGATCAGAGTCACCAGGACCCAAGGCAATAGGATGGACATGTTCCAAGGGTACCACCTCCTCCACCCTTATAGCCAAATGTATAGGTATACACTTAGATATAGGCTCTCACAACTGAGAGAGACCAATTGTAGGTAGAGAGGGATTGGATGCAACAACAACTATAGGACATGATTGCTCAAAGAGATCATGAGGTTCAATTGTGGCAGAAATTGGACCTACAACTAGCCCAGGAGATTGGGCAGAGGTAGTAGCTTGAGGTGGCAACAACATCACAGGGACAGATAGTGTCTACTCATTTGTATAGAGAGGTAATCAATTTTGTTGCCTACTATCAGATGCATTATCACAGAGATGTCCCTTAGGTGACAAGGTAGCCTGAGTTTTCACAAAGGAGTGGATCACCTCCCAGGGCTGAGGATCAGCCATCAATTAGAGGGGATTTGAGAAGCCACCAGGGCTAGTTGGTTTGCAGACAATTTTTTATTATTTTCTTGATTATTTATATAGATATACATTCATGGGCTCATTTTTCATAGCCTTTGGATATTGTACTTTTGATTTGATATGCATACACTGATTCAAATATTGTACTATGGTAGTCATTTTTTGATATATATATGAGATGATATGGATTTATGATGTGGTGTGCCTTTATTTCATGCTTTATGAATGTATGGATGCATACGATGTGATATGATGTTATGTTTATGCGTTATAATTATGTATGGATACAATATACAATTTGATGGATGCACTACTTTTTTTTATGTTAGATGTGATATGTGATGATGATCTATGATCTAATGTATATGAGATGGTAATGTAATTCCATGGATGTGTAACCTTCTTTTTCAATATCTTTTTATGAGATGGTAATGCAATGACATGGATGTGTAACCTTCTTTTTGACAAAAACACTTGATTCAAAACACCAAATTGAGATTAAGGCATAAAAAATCTTATTGGCACTCAAACCACCATGATCAACACCAAAATGACCGTCACAAACCCTTTCCCCAACTTACACATCTCAACCATGAGTAATCCAAAGGTAGACTATCATAATCAACAACTAGGCCTATTTAGGCTTCCTTTGATCATTCAATTTAACATAAAACAAAAAAAATACTCTCTTAAACTCTTAACTTAGTTCCATGTCATGGAAAACAATTTATTTGAATAACTCTTCAATGATCTTATAGCCCTTTAGAGAAGAAAATCACAAACTCAACAACTTCTATCCAAACTAGGACTATAACAACTCTGCCATTACAGGACAATCAATAAATGGACTCCAAAATATGTTAAATTCACCAATCCATATCAGAAATGGGATCAACATACTCCCAAAAATCCTTTTAAGAAAACAATACTCAAGAAAGACTTACATACCATCATCAAATCCCTTAAATTCACAACAGTACTTACTTTTAACAGTCTTCTTCTTCATTTACAAACCTAGGGCTTCGTGATAACTTCCCAAAACCATGTTTCCACACTTAGTAACCTTGAGATATTTTAAAATACAGTTTAATATTTCATCTCACCAATTTTTAGGTGATTTCCATAGTGAAAAATGGAGAAATACAATTTTAAGTGCACATTGCTTACCCTAGATTAGGGTTTTACCTGCCTGAACAAAATTTGCTATATCTTACACAAAACATAATGGATTTTTTATGAAACCAAATGAAAATTAAAGTAGAATCACATGGCATTGAATTCCAATGGAGGAGGATTGGATTCAAGCACAAAAAATGTCCGTACAATGGCCTAAAATAGGAAACTACAGGAAAAATAATATGATAACAATATTTTTCATTGAAATACTTCTTCATACATCATCCCCAACCTTCCTCTAAGTATGTGAGGTTACAAAATTCCTTTAAGTAACCAAAACCATTGAATAAAACTAATTTTTCAACTACCTGACCCTTGGTATTCCATTATTTTACATTTTTTTGCATTTTTGCAATGTTGCTTTGATAATATTTTGTCAAATTTTGTAACTTTTACACTTTAGACCCAACAAATCCAAAACAACTATAAATGACCTAAAACAAACCCAAAATGATCAAATTTACCTTATTACAATATGATATTATCAATTCTAAATCAAAAACCTAAAGTTTCCTCATGAAGGCATGTTCATGCTATGGTGCACCTGCACCATTCTCCCGGCCAAATAAAAGCTTTCAAGTCCTCTTGGATCATCAATGCTCCTCCTTGTAGTCTTTTATGCCCTGCAACAACTTTCATCTTTACCTTTGGTTTGAGTTGGTCTATTCCAACTTGCTTCCATCTTGTCTTGCAACCTGGAATCTGCTTCTTCATGCCCTGATATGTCTCAATCTCCTTTTGTCCCTCTTCAATTTGCTGCATCTTGATCTTCAAATTCTTCCCTGTCCAAAGCATTAGCACAAAAAATATATGATACATTATTTCTATCACAATACCTCCATCTTTCTTCAATTATTTTAAATTTTCCAAGATCAATTCATCCTTGATCATCTCTTCGTCCAATCTTGACACTGAATCAATATATTCTCCTTTTAAAATTAGGTTCTTTATCTCTACTTCAGCTTCATCTTCATGCTTGGGAATGGCTGCAATACCTTTTCCTTCTTCATCCATGAATTCTTATTTTGCATCTTCAAATGATTCTTCCTCTTTTATCTTCATTTTCCTTCTCCTTTTGACTATCTTCTTAATGGGCCATGCAACTTTCTTTTTCATTAGTAAGTTCCAACTGAATGCTTTTCTAAGCAACTGCTCCATCTCTTCTTCATACCTTTTCATCATCTCTTCCATATCTTTCCTTATCTCTCTTATCTCCCTCTCAAACTCTCTTTGCCTCTTTTTTTCTTATTTCCTCTTCCTCTCTTTTTTTGATTTCTTTTGTAACTCTATTTCCTACAAATTCCTTCTCAATAAATCCATCTTCACTTTACTCAAGCAAGTCTCTCCTTGCTTCTACTTCACTCTGCCTCACCCAAGTCTTTCCACTTTTCCTCTACCTAGTCTCTTGGCCAATAAGTTATCTCTTCAACTTGCACAACACACAACCAAAAACACATAAAATTTCTCTTCCTAGACTTTTCTGAGCTCTGATACAAAATTGATGACAATTCATGAACAAAAAACTCTCACCCAAACTCAACTTGACAGAAACTCAATCAAATATTGCTTACTTTTGCAACTAGGACTCATCCTTCTTCACAAAAACACTTGATTCAAAATACCAAACTGAGATTAAGGCATTAAAATTCTTATTGAAAACTCAAACCACCATGACCAACACCAAAATGACTGTCACAAACCCTTTCCCCAACTTACACATCCCAACCATGAGTAATCCAAAGGTAGATTGTCCTAATCAACAACTAGGCCTATTTAGGCTTCCTTTGATCATTCAATTTGACATACAACAAAAAAAGAATATCTTAAGCTCTTAACTTAGTTAAATGGAATGGAAAAAAAATTATTTGAATAACTCTTCAATGATCTTATGGCCCTTCAAAGAAGAAAATCCCAAACTCATCAACTTCTTTCCAAACTAGGACTGTAACAACGCTGCCAGTATAGGACATCCAATAAATGGACTCCAAAAAAAATTAAATTCAAAAATCCCTATAAAAAATGGGATAAAAATAATCCCAAAAATCCTTTTAAAACAATAATACTCAAGAAAGACTCACACACTATCATCAAATCCCTTAAATTCACCATTGTACTTACTTTTAACAGTCTTTTTCTTCATTTACAGACCTAGGGCTTCATGATAACTGCAAAAAACCACCTTTCCACGCTCAACAACCTTGAGATATTTTAAAATACACTTTAATCTTTCATCTCACCAGTTTTTAGGTGATTTCCACAGTGAAAAGTGGAGAAATACAATTTTAAGTGCACACTACTTACCCTAGATCAGAGTTTTACCCGCCTGAACAAAATTTTCTATATCTTACACAAAACATAATGGATTTTTATGAAACTAGATGAAAATTAAATTAGAATTACATGGAATTTACTTCCAATGGAGGAGGATTGGATTCAAGCACAAAATATGGCTGTACAATGGCCTAAAATAGGAAACTATAGGAAAAATAACAAGATAACAATATTTTTCATTGAAATACTTCTTCATACATCATCCCCAACCTTACTTGAAGTATGCGAGGTTAAAACATGGATTTAAATAACCAAAACCATTTCCTAAAACTAATTCTTCAACTACCTAACCCTTGAAATTGCATGATTTTACATTTTTTTACATTTTTTCAATGTTGCTTTGACAATATTTTGTCAAATTTTATACTTTTACACTTTAGACCCAACAACTCCAAAACAACTATAAATGACCTAAAAAAAACTCAAAATGATCAAATTGACCTTATTACAATATGATATTATCAATTCTAAATCAAAAACCTAAAGTTGCCTCATGGAGGCATGTTCATGCTAGGGTGCACCTGCACCAGTTTAGGAAGCAGCTAAAACAATGATCATGGAAGAGAGTTTACCACAGATCTACTGGAGAGAAGCAATACACGTAGTAGTATACACTCTTAATAGAGTATTGTTCTAGAGGAAGTTTGGAAAAACATCTTATGAGCTATGGCATGGAAGAGCTCCCACAGTAAATTACTTCAAAAAATTTGGTAGCAAATGCTACATCAAGAAAGATGAGGACAATCTTGGAAAGTTCGATAATAGAGATGATGAAGGCATATTCTTGGGTTACTCTATAAGAAGCAAAGCATATTGGTGTTACAAAAAGAGACTGAACAAGATGGTTGAAAGTGTGAATGTGAAAGTAGATGAAGATGTTCAAAGAATTCCTAAAAGGCACATTGAATACAAATCAGATGACTTGGATGACAAAGGAGAAAAAGATGAGAAAGAAGAAGAAGAGACAAATGAGGTTCCAACAACTACAACCGAAACTCCAAGGTTTATCTAGAAAAACCACTCAAAAAAATAGATTATTGGAGATAAGAGTAAAGGAATGATCACAAGAAGCAAAGTAGCTCAAGAGCAAGTATTACTATGCCTACTCTTAGAAATTGAGGAAAAGAATGCGGAAGAAGCATGCACTGATCAAAATTGGGTGAAGGAAATGAAGGAAGAGCTTGATCAGATAGAGAAAAATTATACTTGGGAACTTGTGCTCAAACTAGCAAACAAAAATGTAATTGGAACTAAGTGGGTGTTCTAGAACAAGCTGGATGAAAATGGAAAGGTAGTAAGAAACAATGCAAGATTGGTTTGCAAAGGTTGCACTCAGATCAAAGCTATTTATTTTAAAGAGACCCATGCCCTTGTGGCCTAGATGGAAGTGATCTGAATATTCTTTGCTTTTGCAACTTTTAAGGATTTCAAAGTCTATCAAATGGATGTAAAATCTGCATTCTTGAATGGGGAATTGAAGGAAGAAGTTTACATTGAGAAATCATAGGGATTTAAGTCTCGAAGTGACCCATATACTATTTGCAGATTGAAGAAAGCTCTATATGGATTAAAGCAAGAATTTAGAGCCTGGTATAGAAAATTAGACAAGCACCTGATTGGAAAAGGATTTCAAAAGGGATATGTTGACAGTAATTTGTACTACAAAACTCACTCAGATCAAATGTTGATTGTTGTGGTATATGTTGATGACATAATTTTTGGAGGAAATGATGACATGTGGAGAAATTTTGCAGATAAAATGCAGAAGGAATTCAAAGTGTCTATGATTGGTGAGCTAAATTTCTTCCTTGGATTACAAGTAAATCAAAACAACAAAGGAATTTTCTTTTCTCAGTCCAAGTATACAAAAGAACTATTGAAGAAGTTTGGGTTGGAGAATTCTAAAATGGTTTGTACACTTATTTTTACTAGATGCAAGTTGACAAAAGAAGATGATTCACCTAAAGTTGATGCAAGCATGTATAGGTCAATGATTGGAGGATTGTTATATTTAACTACTACTAGACCGAACATTATGTATGTTGTCTATTTAGCAGCTAGATTTTAGTAAGAACTGAAGGAATCACATGTTGTTGGAATAAAAAGGATCTTCAGGTACTTGAAGGGTACAAAATATTTTGGGTTGTGGTATCCAAAGGGATTAGATTTCACTTGGACAACCTATATTGATGTTGATTCGGCCGGATGTGTTGATAATAGGCGTAGCAAAAGTGGTGGAGATTATTTCCTTGGCTCCCGATTGGTTACTTGGTCAAGTAAGAAACAAGATTTGGTATCTTTATCTACTGTTGAAGTTGAATACATTGCAACATCCTCATGTTGTACTCAGATAATATGAATGAAACAAATGTTGAGGGATTTTAGCATATCATTTGATGAACCTGGTACAACATTTCCAAGAATCTGGTACAACACTCTAGAATGAAGCATATATCCATACGATATCATTTCCTGTGAGAGAAGGTGTTGGACAATGAAGTAAAACTTGAATATGTACCTACAAAAGAGTAGATTGCAAATATTTTAACAAAACCATTGAGCAAAGATACTTTTGAGTATCTCCAGCAGAATTTAAGGGTTCTTCCCTCTCCTAGTCTACAATAACATGCACCGGGGTGTGCATTGGTCTAGGGAATTATATGCTCATTTTTATCTAGATCAATGCTTGGTGGCTTCCTCATAGGGGAAGTGGAGTAAGCTTTTTAGGGGAGGGTTTTCCCTTTGTCTTTGATGTCAAAGGGGGAGAAGTAAATAAGTCAAGAAGATGTTGTTACTTGGTTTGTTGTTGATGGATGTTTCCATTAATTACAAAGGGGGAGATTGTTGGAATGTGTCGAGATGATTTTTTTTGCTTGTTGCCAATAATGGTTGGCATTGATGTCAACATATCATGGTTGTTTGACCAAAGTTCTATTTTGGTGCCTTGATGATCTGGATTGGCCTAGTTCTAGATGTCGTACTGTAAAGTGTAGTTAGGATAAAATTTTTAGAATTATTGTAAGTAGCAATAATAAACTAAATCCCAATCAATAATGGAGCACAATGAAAACAAGAATCATATGAATATTGAAACAACATCACCTAATCTTCAAGCTTCCATTGAATGACCTCCATTGGCCTTCTCCATCTTGCTACAAATGGTTAGAATTGAAGTGCAACTATAACCTATTCCAAAGACAAGAAAAATATTGAAGTAATGTGGTTGCTCAAGTACTCAAGTTCTCAAGCATGCTGAAAATTTCTTTGTGTGTGTCTAAAATGGCTTGAGAGAGGGCCTTTAAAGAATTCCAAATTGAGAATAGATGATCAGGATTAAAATTTGGTGAAGCCCTAAGATCAAATGCTAGGAATAAATGTGATAAGGAGCATTAGGGTTAGGGAAACATTAGATCAAAGTTAGGGAAGCTTTGAAATGAAGGATTAAGATTTAACCAATTAAATCAATGGTGGAAAATAAGAATAATAGGTAGTTGGAAAATCAAATAATAATAGAAATTATTTGATTTATGGAGGAAGGTTAACTTATGAATTAAATAATGGTTTAATTATTTATTTGGTGGGATGGAAAGTGGGTTAAATAACTAAATTTATTTAATTGAAGAATAAATGGTCATGGTATTAAATAATTAATGGTAATTATTTAATTTTAGGTGAGGGAGAAGCATGGTTGTCATAGAAAAATGTGATATGCGGGTCTAGACCATTTTTATGTGTCTACATTTTTCCCCTCTTTGACATAATGCAATTTACTGCATTGTGTCAAAGAAAACAAGTAAAAAGTATGCCCCAGTGTGAACGTGAGGAGAGGAAGGATGATGAGGAGGTAGTGGTATTCCCCCTCGAGAGAATAGGCAAGTTGAAAGAACATGAGTGTGCTCTCGAAATGGATGAGAAGACAAGAGGATGAAGGAATGGAAGACATGGATGTTAGGATGAAAAAGGAATACTTCAATATTTTTCCAAATAACATCATAGGTGTTGCATAATCATCATTGGGTGGTAAAATATGACAAATGGACTACAAACACGATGATATGACATAGACCAAGGTATGTAAGGTCATCCACTTTCGAATAACAGACAGTCACAGACAAGGAATGTCTTAACTCATACTAAGGGCTAAGTTTCCCCAGTCTTTTTGTCAAGACACACCAAAGAAAAAAATCAAAGAAAATCAGGTCACGAGACATCATTGCACCTCTAAATCCTTCATGGGACATCCTTGAGGTAGCTGGTAACATGACCAAGAGATAAAATGATAAAAATATAAGACAAAATAGACCAGCAAAATCAACAGCCATTCAATATGTTTGCCAATATTTGTCTGTCGAAGGTTGACTGCTTGACGGTTTGACGATGCCTGTCATCAGGAAGGACACATCCTAAAAAAGGCCAATGAATATGTGATAGAGCTTGTCCTCAAGAAAGACACATCCTGAAAAGGAAAATGACATTTTTGACAGGGCCCAATTCTAAGAAGGATGCATCTTGGAGGGGACCATAAAGTGACTAAGTCGACATTGTTTTAGCAAGTGGATTGATTTTCGACTTGATGATTGATTGGTCTATGTTTTCTATTGGTCCATGATTTGAAGGTTGATGTTTCGATGATTGTCTTGTGTCAAAGTTTGACTATGTTTGACTTATTTGACCGACATGATGAACCCTAAAGGACTGACCTAGGTGGCCTCAAGGGCTTATCGACAAATGGCCTTGCCTACGTCATGCACTCAAAGACCTCGTAGTTTGACAGGGATGGGACAAACATATGGAAGAAAAATTGACTTTTTTACTTGACCTGACGAACCCTAAGGGACTAGACCTATGGGGCCTCAAGGGCACATCAGTGATGGCCTTTCCTACGTAGCAAATGCATAGAGACCTCGTAGTTCGACTGACGCCATGATCAAAGATGATAGATTTTATTGATTGATACAACTGACTCAGTGAAGATAAAATAACTCATTTATTGGACGCAAATGACTGATTGACATTAAAGACTTAAAAGACTGACTTAGGTGGTCTTAGGGGTACATCAAATGATGACCTTTCCTATGTAGCAAATGCACAGAGACAACGTAGTTCGACAAGGACAAAGACCTAACTGAATTTGACTCTATTTTTGGGATTTTTGAGTGTTATCTAGATGTTTTTGTGTTCTTTTACATGTTTTTATTTTTTTGGATTTCTTTTTCAGGACATTGTCTAATTTTTATGGATTTTTTTGAGGACATTTTATGATTTTATGGAAAAAAATTTCAGGACATTTTCTGATTTTAATGGATTTTTTTAGGACATTTTATAATTTTTATGGATTTTTTTAGGACATTTTATGATTTTTATGGATTTTTTAGGACATTTTATGATTTTTATGGATTTTTTCAGGACTTTTTATGATTTTTAGGGATTTTTTTAGGACATTTTATGATTTTTATGGGACCATATGTGAGACCTACTATAGTTAGGTGATAATGGTGTTTCCCCCTGTTAGGTTTAGGACTAGCCAAGATGAAGGAGATGGAAAAGGATGTGCTCGGGATGAAAAGTGAAGGATATGCGAGACTTGATGTCAACTATTGTCAGCCATGGAAAGAAATAGCAAGACTTTATGATGAATGTTGTGAGGGTGTCAGAAGATCGGGAATTTATTATGGACAAAGGTAGATGGAGTGATAGTAGACGGCAAAGCAAAAATTTCTTGTGCATGGTGCCTGTTTTCCAGGTTTTCATCATGGTATGTATCCAAAGCACCACCGAAGTGGTTTTCACTGTTGAACGAATTATTTTTCTTTACTATTTTGATTTTTTTTTTTTTTGGTGTCACCAAGACACCTATTTTCCAAGTTTTCATTAGGGTGACTATTTTGTGTATTTTTCAAAATTTTCTGTATTTTTGTGGTTTTTAGCCAAGCTCTCTGATGTTATGTGTAGAACTTGCATAGATGCAAACTATTGATAGGTTATGCCAATTATTCCCTATCTAGAGTAGCTAGTTGGTAAGCGCCATAACCAAATGCAATAGTGATGATGTAAGGACCCAACCAATTTGGCTCGAACTTGTCGGGCTTCTCACAGTCAGCTTGATTCCTTGGGTTTTGCATTAAGA
This sequence comes from Sequoia sempervirens, assembly GCA_007258455.2. Lineage (NCBI taxonomy): Eukaryota > Viridiplantae > Streptophyta > Pinopsida > Cupressales > Cupressaceae > Sequoia > Sequoia sempervirens. Next base: position 322,686,989 of record VDFB02193867.1, read on the forward strand.
CCAAATCACCAATTTCAAACTTTCAAACCATTACTCTTTTGTTATAGCTTTTGCAAAGCCAATTATGATATGCCTGTAAGTGATTTAAGGCATTTTTTCTTCGTTCTTCCAACATTTCCAATTCATGCAGTCGAGACTGTAATCATGGGAAAATCATAATTGTTAGAGGGGTTAGCACAATAACATTAAAATTCCAATGAAATAACAAAGCACAAAGGAAATCAATATGAAAACAAAAGGAACAATGTTACCCTAAGTCCTCATCTTCCATGGTTGACCTTTGTTACACCTCCTAGCTTGCAGTAAATAAAGATGCCCTCAGATTTCAAATGAGCAACTATGACAAATGACAAAACCCTATGCAAGTGTTGAAGGATTTGTATAAAAGAAATGACTTCACACTAAAATGACAATGAATACAAATGACAATGACCATAACCTAAAATGGACAGAAATGAGCATGAGATAGCCAAAATAAGGACAAAATTGCCATTTTAAAAAAACTGCAATTTTGAACGTGTGGCCAGGATGAGAAGATGACAAATACCCTATAAATCAATGGTCAAGATTAAATGTTGCAGTGTGAAATAGGCTTAGGTCAAAATTAGGGCAATGATAAAGATGAAGGGTTGAGATTGAATTATAAAATAATTCAATCAAGGGCTGAAATTAAATGAGATGTCAAGAGATAAGATTTGATTTGGAAGATAAGATTGGCAGAGACAAAGAGGTTGCTGGAGAAATTAAATAATAAAATTATTTAATTTAGGTGACCAATGAATAATTAAATAATAAAGATATTATTTAATTATAGAGGAATGTGACCAAAAGAATTATTTTGAATTAAATGATGATTTAATTCAAAATTCAAGAGAGTGGACTAAATTAAATACATGGAATTTATTTAATTTATGAGAGAAAAGACTAATGAATAATTAAATAATTAAAATAATTATTTAATTATAGTAGAAAGTGGACAAAAATTAAATAAATTAGAATCTATTTAATTTTAGAAGGAAGGGGACCTAATTAGTGACGTAATTAAATAAATAAAATTTATTTATTTAATAATCAAGAAGAAACAAATGACAAAGGGGAATTAAATAAATTAAGAAATTTATTTAATTAGAGGAAGACCTAGGTAATTAATGATGTATTAGATAAATAAATAACATTTATTTATTTAATAATCAAGGAGAAATGAATGACAAAAGGGAGATTAAATAAATTAAGAAATTTATTTAATTAAAGGAAGACTTAGATAATTAATGACGTATTAGATAAATAAATAACATTTATTTATTTAATAATCAAGGAGAAATTAATGACAAAAGGGGGATTAAATAAATTAAGAAATTTATTTAACTAAAGGAAGACTTAGATAATTAATGACGTATTAGATAAATAAATAAAATTTATTTATTTAATAATCATGAGGAACAAATGACATGAATTAATTAAATAATTATGAATTATTTAATCAATAGTCAAATGTGGACCAAGGACATAATTAAATGACTTAATTATGCTAGGACGAAAGTGGTAAAAATGAAACTTGCAGGCCTAGGTCATTTTTAGGTGTCTACGTTTTTCCCCTCTTTGTCATAGTGTCGCTTGTCATATTGTGACAAAGAAAAATAAGTCAAGAATATGCCCCAGTGAAGGTACGGAGTATCCTTGCCCCCTCGGGAAATTTTCAAATTTTGGGTCGGCACCAGAAAAATTTGCAATTGTCCCGATAAATCAATTTGATAACTAGAAAAACAACGGCGCAGTCGGTTTCGGATTTTGAAATGTTTAAAGCAACTTACGGGGAGGTTAAAGGTGCGGAAATGAGTCTCCAGTATTGACTTTGGTTAAAAAATGCCATTTTGACCTTATAAATAGGTTGACAAAGGGGTAAAAGTCAATTCACTTCCACTATTTACCTTGCGAAACTTAAGAGCTCAAAGCGAAAGGCGCAGCAGCGAGGATGGTTATTCCAGTGTCAGAGCACCGCGGGGAGATCATGAGGACCTTCAGACGGCCAGAGGGCTCAGAGCCGGCGGTATGTACCCTAAACTCACTTTATCATTTTATCATTTTACGTGCTATTTAATGCTTTCTAGGGTAGACAATGAATGCGTCGTGACACATATGCATTCGTGTAAGTCGCAATTGCTTTTGCGTTCGACGCATTTGATGTGTCGCGACGCAAGCGCATTGAATAAATGAGCCGCACTGGTGGTTTGGGCCGCATATGATAATTCGTGCGATGCAAGTGCCCTACCGAGTCGCATTTGATTGGTCAAGTGCTGCAATCGTTATGTCGAGATGCAACTGATTATTTGAATGTCGCAATTGTAATTCTGCGCCGCATTCGCAATGTGGTGACACAACTGCACAATTTCGTGATGCAAGTGTCATATAGCGACACAATTGACCTGTTCGAATGCATTTGATGTTTTGAACGATGCAATTGTTTTTTCGCAACGCAATTGCTTTTTTGTGACACATTTGCCTGTTTTCTTAATAAAATTTGTTTTGATGTTTGCATGACCTTAGTTACTTTTTATGATGTTGTCAGTTGTCCAAAAAGTGCTAATGTAGTGTTCGGATTTTTGCAGAGGCAGCTTGCCCCTATCTACATGAGAGAGACCAGACTGACCACCTTTCGGTTTGCTGATCAGCTGGGCCCACAAGAGCGGTGACAATTGATGCGACTGGGTCTATTTTATGTTGCGTTTATGCCCGCCATTCAGGCGAACAGGGGACTATTGACTACCTTGTGCGAGCGGTGGCATTCTGAGACTTGTTCCTTCCACCTGCCGACAGGTGAGGCTACCATTACCTTGGAGGACGTCTACTATATTCTCTAGATTCCTATTCGAGGGGAGCAGATTGTGTATGATCCATGTCATGGCGAGTAGACCTTTTGTGTGTATTACCAGGATCAGGGTGTTGAACTTAGCATTCAGGGTTATGAGATCCATTGGGTTTTCCTAGCAAAGCATTATGGGCACTTCGATGCCTTCTTGGCAACGATGATTGCGGGTATCCTCATTCCTGACCGGCGAGGACATGGATTTTCTATTGGTTGGGGGGACGTCCTAGTCGGCATGGGGTGAGATAGGATAGTATATGTGTGGGGTCCTTCCTGCCAGGGATGTTATATCATCAGCTTTATGACGTCGTGTATAGGAGGGGAGAGAGTATCTCCTGCGGGACCACCCTTATGATGATTTGGGCATGGAAGCACATTGCCATATTCTGCCCTCCTATTGACAGACCACAGCTAGCCGAGGGGATGCCTTACTCTTACTACTATGCCGGCACATTACAGCAGACCCACATGGGCGAGACAGGGTGGTGGCGGCACAGGATTGATACCATGGTGATGTTCATCTGGAGGCCATACAGGGATTGTGAGGCATGGGATGATGAGGATGAGCATATGAGATTTTGCAGACAGTACAGATACCTTATTGGCCGGACTGTGCAGACATCTTTGATCATTGAGATGTACCTGCTGTAGCGTGTATTGAGACAGTTCAGGGAGTAGCAGGATGTACCCATGGGGATGGTAGAGTATGCCAGATCTTCCCCAGAGTATGCATGGGGGCTGGCCATCCCGGTGGCCTTTGCATAGATAGATGGGCTAGTAGCCCAGACCTGGGTTGGAGAGGCGGAGCAGTAGATCCAGGTATGACACCAGCTTATGACCTATGGTGGCAGGCACGCAGACCCATGCCATTGACAGATCCTGATGGGCCAGCACCAGTTGACAGGCGGTCAGTCATTCCATGAGTGCCACGAGCCAGACGAGGGGGCAGAGGTAGAGATGGGGGCAGAGGCAGAGGCAAAGGCAGGGACAGGGGGAGGGGTGGAGATGACGGAGGCAGGGGTGGAGCCAGAGGTGGGGATGATGGCGGAGACGGCTGGAGGCGGAGGCGAGATGGCTAGGTACTAGGTCGTAGGGTGTGATTGCATGTGGCGAGGGTAGCATTAGATGCTATCCCCGAGGTCGGTGAGGAGGGGGAGATGGAGGAGCAGCCCAGATAGGAGGAGGTGGAGGCAGAGAGGCAGGAGGAGGGGGTGGAGGTGACGGGACAGGAGGAGGTAGAGGGGGAGGTGAGGGGAGAGGAGGAGGAGGTTGAGGTAGAGAGGCATGAGGATATGCCAGCGATGGAGGTGGAGGTGGGTGGGTAGGAGGAGGAGGTGGCAGGGTAGGATGATGATGATGATGATGACAAGGACGATGATGCCATAGGTGAGGTCGAGAGACTCCTGAGATGGCAGATGGTGGAGGGGGAGGAGGAGATACCATCCTCAGAGTTGCCGTCAGATGCCACAATAGATCAGAGAGTAGCAGACTTTCAGTAGAGATTAGATGCCAGCTTGGCACAGGTCAGGTCTCTACAGTCGGCACTAGAGGTAGCCCGTGTGGAGCAGGATCAGGCGGTGATCCGCCAGCAGGATGCGGCGCGGTGGTGCACAGAGTTTGTGGCTTTATGTACAGGACCCACAGGAGACATGGCCCAGGAGCTTGCTAGGGTGAGCACCAGGTTGGGGCAGTACATGATGCTTTATGAGCAAGCAGTGCTGCCAGAGCAGTGAGATCCTACCTTGTCTCGATCATAGATGAGGATAGGTAGTGGGCATAGATCGGGCAGTGGCAGTGGTACCAGGAGCCATACCAGTGTTGAGGGGTCGACTTCCACAGGACACACGTCAGACCACAGGTCACACCATTCCTGCAGGCATATTTCGAGTCACCATTCAGGGCATAGTCAGGGTTCTATTGGTTCGGCATAGAGGTCAGTAGAGGGTCAGCCGCCAGTGACAAATCCATCCTCTCAGAGTCCAGCTGCAGTGACTTCATAGGTATTTACTACTGTCACGATGATGCCTTCACTCGCAGTTCCATCAGCTTCACAGACACAGGCTGCTACAAGACCATCCCTTGTTTTAGCGCCCGTGATAGAGTTGCCTCTGCCACATTCTTCTCCCCGAGGAGATGATGAGAGCCTTCCCTAGGGTGTATTTGTATTGTGACACACTATATTGTTTGAGTCTGTGAGCTCCATTTTTGGGATATCCGTTGACTCTATCCTGTGACATTGTATATTTTTGAGATGATATTATATGATGATGCGGTTTTGATGCGGCCTACATGTGTTATGTGATTTTCTATGCTTTATGTATTATGCTATGTATGGTGTATGATGCTTAATTTATAATGCCATTTATGTACTATGATGTCTATTTGTGATCTTTGATGCCATGATGATGCAATGCTTATTTATATGATTATGTTAATGCAATGCTTGTGCTTATGTATGTGATTTAATGCCATGGATGATGTATGTATGGACCTAATGCAATGTATAAGAGCATGTATGCACTTATGTTTTTGGATGTCATAGGATATCATCGTGGGATGGACGAGAGAAGATGATGAGACTGATGAGAGAAGATGACCAGATCGAAGAAGAGAAGACATGAGCCCTATGAAAATGCATGTTAATTCCTAGACCAAATCCTTCAAAACTTTACTGTAGGACTTTTAATATTTATTGCTCTTAATCATCATTGGGCAAACTATTGTAATGGTCAACAAACACCATGATATGACATAGATCAAGGTGTGCAAGGTCGTGCCATTACGTAAGTCAAATAGTCACAAACAAGGATGATCTTGACTCATACTAAGAGCGTGATTACCCCAGTCCTTTTGTCATAATCACCCACAAGCAGAAAAAGACAATGACAGATCATGAAATGTCGTTGCTTCTCTAAATCTTGTTTTCAGGACATCCTTGAGAAACTAGTGACATGATTGTCAAACTACAAAAATAAAGTCTCTATCATGATATGTCGTTGCTTTTCTAAATCCAAAGATCAGGACCTCACTGAGAAGCTAGTAGTCATGCATGTCAATTGTCATGCTACGTCGCTACTTCTCTAAATCTTGCTTAGTGGGATCTCATTGAAAAACTAATAGCATGATAAAAGATGAAAAGACAATTGTCAAGTGTTTTCCACATGCATCTGGATATCCATTGTTCTGATGCCAAGATGCCATGTTTGATGATGTTGAGATGTCTGAATGTTTAAAGTTTTGATGACCTTGAAAAATGTCGAGACTTGGTGAATTCAGGAAGGACACATCCTCAATGATGCCGATGTCGAGAGAATTTGATCCCTAATGGTCATAAGGGGTTCCTCAAAATAATGTCGATGCTTAGGAAGGACTCATCCGAAGGCATAAATGACAGAGTTAGTTCTTCAGAAGGACTCATCTGAAGAGTATTGATGTCAGGAAGAGTGATCTTTTAAATGTCAAGAGGATCACTCAAAATGCCGAAATGACGATGACGACACCTAGGAAGGACACATCCTAAGGTGTAAATGACAGAGGTTATTGTTCAGAAGGACTCATCTGAAGATTTAACCAAAATTTGACAGTTTGACTAGTTTATAATGATTTGACTTGCTTTGACCGAGTTTGACTTGTGTTTGACAATATGCCGATATTGCCTCGATGACATGAGTGATGCGCTGATGAGATCGTCATACCGAATACAATGATTGTTTTACTCTGTTTTAGGATTTTTCCTATGTGGAAAATGATTGAAGATTTTTGATGTGTGTGCCAATGTAGTGTCATGAACCCTAATGGACTGACCTAGTGCGGCCTCAGGGGCTCATCGATAGATGGCCTTGCCTATGTCATACACTCAGAGACCTCGTAGTTCGACATGACCAATGACTTTGTCTTGATGATCCAAGATTGCATCATGATTTTATTTTGAAAAACCTAAAAGGACTAACCTAATGTCTCGGGGACTCAAGTATGAGTCTTGCCTACATAGCAAATGCGCAGAGACAACGTAGTTCGGACAAATGACATAGGCCGATTTGACATGATTGATTTTGACAAGAGATAACACTGCGCTTATGTGCCTCGAGTAGTCTGATGCTTTGTTTGGTTTTCTTCAAGACGTTTTATAATATTTAGGTCTTTTTTTAGGACATTTTGCGATGTTTTTGTCTTTTTTCAGGACATTTTGCCAATGTTTTTGTATCTTTTTTTTTTCAGGACATTTCACGATTTTTAGGTCTTTTTTTCAGGACATTTTATGATGTTTTTTATCTTTTTGAGTGACATCCACTGCAGTTGCATGATAACATTTTGTCCCCAGTCAGGTTTAAGACTGAGCCATTCACAAGTGGTATGGACGGGATGCTATTGACTTGGTAGACGGACAGTCGTCAGAACTTGATGTCAATCATTTATCTACTATGATAGGTAAGGTAGGATGTGATGGCAATTTTTGGAATAGCGGCGAAGATACCTTTCATCCTAAGCCAAGTTTAGACCAAGTGACAGTAGATGGCAGAGCAATGATTGATTACGCATGGTGCTTGTTTGCCAGGTTTTCAACATGGTACTTGTCCAAAGTGCCTATTTGCTAGGTTTTCACTATTGAACGAATTATTTTTCTCTTTACTATTTTCATGATTTTTTTGATTTTTTTTTTTGGTGTCAAGATGATGCCTGTTTGCCAGGTTTTCATCAAGGTGACGATTTTTTACCATTTTTCAATTTTTTTGTATTTTAAGGCTTTCAGCTCCATCCTCTGATGCTATGCGTAGAACTTTTGGAGGTGTAAACTATTGATGGGTTCTGTCAACTATTCCCCATCTAGAGTTGCCAGTTGATATGCTCCAGAACCAAAAGAAGATATGATAATATATGGACCTAGCCAGTTTGGTTCAAATTTTCCAGGCTTTTCTCTGTCTGCTTGGTTCTTAGGGTTCTGCATGAGAACCAGGTCGCCGATGTCAAACTTTCTGACCATAACCTTTTTATTGTAGCTGCGACAAAGGCGGTTTTGATATGCTTGGAGGTGATTCAGTGAGTTTTGTCTTCTTTCATCCAACATTTCTAGCTCGTGCAAGCGTGATTGTCGGTACTCCTCTTCATTAGTTAGACCCTTCAAGGAGACCCGTAGCGAAGGAATTTTGACCTTAATTGGTAAGATGGATTTAGCGCCAAAGACTAGGGTGAATGGGGTGGCTCCTATTGGCGTATGAATGCTAGTTCGGTAAGCCCACAGAGCAGGATTAAGTTGTATGTGCCAGTCACGACCAGCATCATTGACAGTCTTTTTTAGGATTTTGACAATGGTTTTATTCGACGCCTCAGCTTGGTCATTTCCTTGGGGGTAGTATGGGGATGAAAAGTGGTGTTGGATATGGAATCGCTCACAAAACTCATGGATGTCTTGGTTTTTGAACAGACGTTCGTTGTCAGTGATGATGGACTGTGGAAGGCCATACTAGCAAATGATGTAGTTGAGGATAAACTTTGATATTTGTTTGCCAGTAATGTATGTCAATGGGATGGCTTCGATCCACTTTGTGAAATACTCAATGGCGGTGATAATGAATTTATGGCCATTGGATGAGGTTGGATGAATCTTTCCCACAAGGTCGAGTCCCCATTGAGAAAAGGGCCATGGGGAAGTGATTGGCCGAAGTTCTTGTGTTGGAGCATGGACCAAATCACTATGGATCTGACACTTGGGACAAGTTCTGACATATTCAAGTGCATCTTTTTCCATTTTCGACCAATAATACCCAAGTCTTGTTAGTTTCTTAGCTAGAGTAGGACCACTTGAATGAGATCTGCATATACCGTCGTGCACTTCTTGTAAGGTTGTACATGCTTCATTGGTGTCTAGACATCTAAGGACGGTATTGTCGAAACTACGGCGGTATAGGGTGTCACTAACAATGAAATATCTTGCAAATTTCCTAATGAAGGATTTCCTTTGGTTATTGGATAGGTTCGGTGGAAGGGTTTGAGTCTTTAGATAGTCATAAATGTCCTGATACCAAGGAGAGTTGGGACCAACAAGTTCACAAACCATTTCTGACTCTGGGATATCAAATTCCGATATCAACAGCTGTTCTACTAGGAACTCAAATTGTGACACATTTTTAGGGATGTCCAAGAGAGAACTGATAGTAGCCATTGCATCAGCTGCCTTATTCTGTGCCCTGGGGATTTGTTCAAAAGAAATTGATTGGAAGTATGTTAGGAAATTGTCCACCATCTTCTTGTAAGGAAGCAACTTCTCATCCTTTGTTTCATAGTCATCATTCACTTGATTGATTACTAGCTAGGAATCCCTGAATACAAGCAATGTCTGAATTTTCTATTTGATTGCCAACTTGAGACCTATAACCAGTGCTTCATATTTAGCAATGTTATTTGTATAAGGGAAAGTGATTCAAAATGACTTAGGAATTGAATCCCCTTGTGGTGTGATGAACAAGATTCCAGCACCTGAGCCATGACCAGTGTGGGACCCATCAAAATACAACTTCCATGGTGTTGCTGGTTCCGTATGAAAGATGGACTCATCAGGAAAATTAGTTACCAATGGATGAGACACGTGGATTGGTGCATCTACCAGTTGATCTGCTATTACTTGCCCTTTTATTGCCTTGCGTTCAACATATTATATGTCGTACTCACTTAGGATCATGACCCATTTTGTCAATCATCCTGTTAACGCTGCTCGACTTAATAGGTATTTCAATGGGTCGATCTTGGCAACCAGTTATGTCTGATGATTGAGCATATAATTCCTTAGTTTTGGGCTGTAAAGACAACCGCGAGGCATGCACATTCAATGTATGTGTAATTCAACTCATAACCTATCAGTATGCGGCTGATGTAGTAGATTGCTCTTTCTTTCCCTTCATGATCATTTTGGGCCAATAATGCCCCCAGTGCTGAATTAGTGGTCGAGATGTATAGAATTAATGGCTTTCCATGAATAGGTGACATGAGGACTGGTGTTGATAGCAGGTAATCTTTGATTTGCTGGAAGGCCTCTTGACATTTATCTGTCCATACAAAGGGGACACCTTTGCGCAACAAGTACTGGAATGGGTGGCACTTATCTGCCAATTGAGCTATGAAACGACAAATAGATTGTACTCTGCCTTGCAAAGTTCTGGGTTCACTGATCTCTTTGGATGGAGGCATGTCTATGATTGCTTTGAATTTTTCCGGATCAACCTCTATGCCTCTTCGGGAAACTATGTACCCCAATAGTTTACTTGACGTGACACCAAAAACACACTTCTTAGGGTTTAGCTGAACTTTGTACTCTTCCAGTCTCTTGAAAATTTTGTCGAGTACCTTCAAATGATCTTTCCTAGTTGCTGATTTGGCCAATAGGTCATCTACATAGTTCTCCATTATATTGTGCATCATGTCATGGAAGATCATGGTCATAGCCCTTTGATATGTGGCACCTGCGTTTTTGAGACCGAAGGGCATGACATTCCAACAGTATGTACCCCATGGGCAAGTAAATGTTGTTTTGTGTTGATCCTCAGGAGCAATGCGGATTTGATTATAACTAGAGAAACCATCCATGAGGGATAGCATCTCATGTCCTGCAGTTAGGTTGACTATGATGTCAATGTAGGGAAAAGGAAAGTCATCCTTTGGACATGCTTTGTTTAGGTCTCAGAAATCTGTACATACCCAAATCAGCCCATTTGGCTTTGTCACCGGCACTAGATTGGAAATCCATTCAACATAATCTATAGACCTTATGAATCTGGCATCCAGTAATTTCTTTAGCTCGGCCTTGACCAAGAGAGTAACTTGAGGGTGCATTTTGCACAATTTCTGCTTGACTGGTTTAGCATTGGGTACTAGTGGTAGATGATGTAGAACCAGTTTGGGGTCCAATCCTAGCATGTCAGCGTAGGACCATGCAAAGTTTATTTTTCCTTCTGCAAAGAATTTATGAAGTTTTGGTTTCTCTTCATCAGTCAATGATGCCGCAAATAGGACCATCTTGGGGTCTTCTGCAGTTGAAATGTTATCCTCTATTGTGTCCTCAATAAGCATGGCCGATTTCTCCTGTTGTATGGGGAGAAATTCCAGTCCTCCATCTTTGGGTGCCTCAGAGAGATTTTCACCCGCAGATTCATCCTTTATTTTTACTATTTTATCGTCAAGAGGTGCCTTTCGGTTTTCACCTAGAGACGTTTCATTTTTTACTTTATTTTTACTTTTGCGACTAGAGGACTGAACAGTCTCACTGAAGTATGTGGTGCAGTCTAAATCAATGGAAAACCTAGATTTGTGGTCCCCACTTGGTATGCCTTCTCTTAATCCCATGAATTCGGCAATGGCCTCATCATTCTGAAATGTGTCCAGAACTGGTGGTTCTTGTTGGTCCCAATCGACTAGTTCAAGGTAAACTAATGAAATGCCATCGTCAAGGCTAGTGAATTCGGGTGAGGATGCAGACAACATGCAGATGGATTCAGTAATGTTGTAAATAAGGTTATCATCGTTCAACTCGACATCAGACTCTATCTAGTATTCTCCTTCACTAGTGTCATATTCGTTGTCGTAATAAGGAGTGAAGGTTTTAGAGCCCTAGCTATCAATATCATCTGACACTTCAGATAGATTAGATTGAGGGGGTTCAGATGATGGTTGTTGTGTGTCATGGGAAGTGGTAGTAGGATTTCGACTGTTTGGTGCCTGCTCCATTTTGAATGTTTGCAAAAATCGTTGATCAAAGGTCAATTCCCCTGGTTCGACAAACAAATCATCAAGACAACAGTCACTGAGGGATCATTCAGAGCCAAATTCCCACTCATGGGAGTCTGTTTCGGTTAGGGTTTCCCTAGTAGTCTCGACACTTTTTGAAGCATGTACTCGCTCATTTGAAAGTATAGAGGTACGTCGATCGTCATTGTTGATTGATCCAAACCCTAATCCAAGATACTTCAGAGTTTGGAAAGTTTCTATGGGTTCCCTTCGACCAGTTTTATTTTTTCCAAGGCCACTAGTACCATCGTAGCCTTTAGCCTTCATGATGTTGTAACCTTTGCCATATTTTTGAACTGGTAATGGAGGTAATGCGACTGTATCCTTATAGATCCATCATGTGATGTTAGCAAGGTCTTCATCACTCATGTCTCCTCACTTGATAAAGACTGTATTCGGTGGAACTTTAAAAGTTTCTTGAGGTTCCATTCTGAAACATGGCCGACCATATATCTTTGGAGGAGTGGGTATTGTAGTTATGCTATATGTTGTATTTAGTTTAAATTCTCCACAGCTAAGGTCCTAGATTTTGACAGTTGATTCGGTCTTAGGGTTGGTGGAAGGTGGTGGTACAGCAGAAGATGTGGATGGAGTGGATGTGGAAGATGACATGAGCGTGGAAGGGTCGATGTATTTGGACGACGAGGAGCCAGGTGCTTCTCGATTAATAGGTACTCAGTTTTCAGAGATACCCCTTAAATTGGTATAGTATTGGAAAGGGTCGGGCTCTCTGTATATGGTTACTTCTGTGCCGTCAAAAGGAAACTTGAGGCATTGGTGGTATGTTGACGGAATAACTTTTAATGCGTGAATCCATGGATGGCCAAGTAAGATGTTATATGGTAGTTCCAAATCCAGGACCTGGCAAGTTGTGTCTACAATGATCGGTCCCACTCTGATAGGGAGAGATAATACCTCATGAAGAGCATTCCTCATCATCATATGCTTTGATCTTTATGCTTTTCGTTGGATCTACGCACACATCAAAGAATCCTAAAGCCTTAACCAATTTGAGAGAGCATATATTCAACCCTGCTCCGCCATCTATTAAAACCCATCTGACTTTGTACTTGTGGACAAACACTTCTATGTGTAATGCGTCATTGTGGTTGGTTTTAGATGATGAGTAATCTTGATCCGAGAAGGTGACATGGTGTGGCATGGTGAGATATCCCACCATAGTTTCAAACTGATTGACATCAATGTCCTTTAGGACCGACAACTCTAGAAGAGTTTTATCTAGGATTTCTTTGTGCACAGGAGAAATACAGAGCAACTCAAGAATAGATATTTGCGCGGGAGTCCTTCCTAGTTGGTCAATGAGATTGAACTGACTCTTGGGTTTCCATTGTTGTGGGGTTGAGACAGGTTTTGGCTGTTTAGCAGATGAAGCGGGTTGTGATTGCTTAGTAGATGGGCCTGCTATAATGATCTTGGCTTGTCTAGGGGGAGGTGGACCAGCTATAGTGACTTTGCCACTTCGTGTAGTAGCATTGCACTGTGGTGCTCTCTTGATCGTAATGGTATTGATGTACTCATCGTCAGTTTTGACATTATTTATTATTGGTCCACTAGAATAATCGTACTTGGCTCGGGCAAAGTTAGCTTGGTTCTGTGAACCTGAAGTGGAAGCATTATGAGAACCATGATCCTATAGTGGATTCTTATGGATAGTGTGATCCGAGTTGGAGGTGAATTACGATCCCCCTACTTCGATGGTGTGATTTTCAATGAGGTCTTGGATTATGTTTTTTAGTTGTCGACAGTTGGAGGTTGTATGCCCTTTGACTCGATGGTATTTGCAAAGTGCATTGTCATTCCACCATGCTAGTTTGAATTGTCCTGGGTCATAAGGTTTGATTTTTGAAAGTTTGATGACCCCATGCTGGATGCATTTCTTAAGGACTTCTTCAATGGGTTCACCCAAATGGGTATATGTACGACCCCTAGGGAATTGTCTTGTCTGACGATATTGGCCCTGTTTGTTTTGACCATTTTGGTTGTTTGAAGGAGTATTGGGAGGATGTGTTAATGTCGTGGTTGGTCTGTTTTGTTGTTGGACCCCTTTCAGGGCCAATACAGGACTTGCAGTCTTGGCATCCACAACAGCATCATTTGTCAAATGCTCATTCTTGACCCAATATTTGTTTTTGTCAGCGGGTGGGTTGGTGTTCATGTTTTTGGAACCATATCTCAGTTCTCCCTTTGCAATAAGGGCTTTCTCAATTTGGACTCCCTTTTCCACTAATTCTATGAAATTTGTGCAACAATGTATTTGTAATGCGAATTTTAGGGGTCCTATAAGTGTTTGGACGAAAATGTCTACTTTTTCCCTTTTAGGAATTTCAATGTGATATCGACTAGCGAGGCTTCTCCATTTTTGAAAGAATGGAATAAATGTCTCACTCGAGTCTTCTTGTGTGAGATTACACAAGCTAGTAATAGAGGTGTCCATGTCAATGTTGTAGGCGTAATTGCGTATGAATTTTCGTTTGAGCTCATCCCATGTCTGGATATCTTTTTGAGTTGAGAACATTCAAGGGCTTGACCCGCCAAACTTTTGGAAAAAAATCTCATCAAGTATGTTGGTTCGTAGGCGATATCCATGCAGTTGGTTGCGAATTCGTGGACATGTTCAATGGGATTTGTCTTGCCTCTATATTTTGTGAATTTGGGTGACACATATCTTGGTGGGAATGCAGGCATGTATAAGTTCATGTCAAATGGGTATACATCTAGGTCATATGATATTTTTAATTTCCTACCTGAAATGTACATGTTTTGCATAGTTTTCTCCATATCCCTCATTCTTGCTTTGAGTTCATCTATGGTAGGGTCGTTTACGTTTCCATATGTTGGATTTCCTGGTACACCATGTGTTCTTGTCTGTTGTGCATGAATGTTGGTGTACTGTGGTGGTATGGATTGTTGCGGTACATATGACATGTGTTGTTGGTGTTGAAAGTTGTGATTTGGTGCATGTTGATGAGTGTGAATGTTGGATGAATATGTTGGTATGTGTCCCCCACCCATGTGTGTCATTATTTGAGGGATGTAGTGGCCATGACTATTATAGTGTGTTGATGATGTCATGGGTTGTGTTGTTTGGCCACCTTGTGTGAATTGCTGATTTTGAACAAGGGGGACGTTTGTGTTTGTGCCTTGGGAGATAACGACATTTGACTCTATTGTCATGTTGACATTTTTTTGTTGTCCTTGGATAAAGATACATCTTGTGGATCCTCTCAGAGGATTTTTTGAAGTACTAATGAACGGATTTGCTGAAGTTGTGTTCATGGTAGTAGATGTAGTTGTCAAGGGGGGATTGTGGTGACTTGATGATGCCCCCGTGGTGTTTACTGTTGCAGTAAAAAGAGGATTGGAATAATTTTCCCATGTTGTTGAGGAGCCAAGAGTGGTTCCATCCGATTGGGGTAGTGTTGTTGATGTTGTGGGTGATTGTGATCCCCCAATAGATGTAGCATTTATTGTATTGGAGATGTTTGGGATGTTGGATGTGGTATGCGATGTTGTTGTGGTGTCAAAAGGGGTGTTGCTCATAGTATTTAGGAATTGACCACTATGTGAATTGTTATGTGCATTGTTGGCATTAGGGTCATTTAGCGTGTTAATGTCAAATCCTTGTGGTAACTTACCTCCTTCACTCAAGAGCATAGCTACGAATCTATCTCTGTCTTGATGCACTATTGTTTCAGCAAGCTGATAGACCTCTGGGTCTTGTGTCAATGTCTCTACGTTTTCCTGAAGTAGTTGACCATTTTCATCTCTTTGCAAGTAGAGTTTGAATGTACTATTCGATGAGGATTGTGTTGTCACTAGAGGTTGATTGTCTAGATTAGAAAATGGATCGTACAAGGTCCAATTTGAGTCATGTGGAGGATTGTTGGGGTCTTGCCTAAAGTTTTCCATTTGTCTCTTTTGTTTTTGAAGTCTGGTTTCGACCATAAATGAGATTGCACAAAAAGGGAATGACAACTAAATGCAAGTATGACACTATGTGAAGTCCAAGTTCAAAATGACACCTAGAATGACTAATATTTTTGGATTTTTATGAATATGATATGCAATTTGTATGCAATGTAGGACGAGGTTATCTAAGCATTTCTAAGCTTGTACTTTGTTTTCGATTTGGACTGCTGAAGGACTTTGTGTAAATGACAAGCTGAGAAGATCTAAATGACTAGTGAGTCTTCCTAACTAGACTTTTGAGTTGGAAGAAATTTCACAAAAGACAACAATTACTAAAAGGAGGTTTGATAACTTGGTCCAAAAGGGTCTAATTTTGAAAACATTGACTTTGCTAAGGGGTGCTTAAGATTTGCCTAATCTTAAGTATGCAAAATGTGAACCTAGGGATAGTCTAATATCAAATGTATGCAACAAAAAAGGAATGAAGTATGAAACCCATGGTGACTAATGCAAACTAATGGTCAAGACTTTGAGCAATTTCAAGTTAGGTTTTTGACAGAGTCTTCTTGGTGACAGAGTTTGGCAATTGGTTGGCAGTTTGAAGACCTTAGGTTTTGGCTGTGAAGTTTTAATTTTTGATAGGCAGATGTGTCACAGTTTAGCAAATGCATCACAATTAAGCAAATGCGGTTCGATTTATAGATTGTGGATTTCTGACTGTCAAATGCGACTCGGTTAAGCAAATGTGGCTTTTCAGTTGTTAGATGCGTCGCAAAGCCTACAGATGTGTTGTTCTAAGTTTTGGATGCGGTTTATCAGAGCAGTTGCATTGCAGTAAAGCAGTTGTGGTTCGACAGATACGACTCAGTTCAGTTTCAACATGATTTTCATGTTGTTTTGATGGAAGTTTTGACTTGTTTGATGAATGTTTTGTTTGAACTATGACAGAACCAGAATACACTTGGAAAACACAGCATTTTTAATGTAACCAAACACACATCAGATAAGCACGATCCTAAAAAGGCCAATAGGCCAAGGGTTTGTATACTTGGTATAGCCCACCTATATACCCCGAATTGGTGATAAACACCTTTCCTTCTTGAGAGTGGATAGATTAGAATTTTGGTGGCATTGGCTCCCCTCCACGGCGCATTAACATCATTCGAGCACACCAAATTCAGATTCTTTGGGTAGTGACATCACAAGAATTGCTATCTCTACTAAAAGGGATTAGTAGTGAGTATCTTTGGGCATGATACTGTACCCTACACTATACCAAGCAACGGCCAATAGAACGGTTGGACACTAAGACAAGAGGTGTTTAATTCAGGAATTCCATTCGTGGGGTGTGATCCATGCGGCGAGAGTCCCCTTTCGGATCCATCTCGTCGGAACCATGCTCGTTATTCTTAGGCTTTCCCCAAGAACCCACTTTTATATACCGGCTGGAAGTCCCTTGATGTCAGGGTGCTACCGGTCTGAGTCGTCCTGGGGTGAGTACTTTTTCCCACCAGAACAGGCCCAAGTTCTAGAGTCAGTAACTGTTTCTCTTACACCCAGGATTGCACGAATGTGCAAGGGGAGAGGATACTCTGATATACCGAATCGTGAAGGGTAAAATAACAAAAAACAATGGGTCTAGTTTTCTGATCACAAGGTTTTCGCCAAGTGAGAGCATACTCACCTACCATTCCACAATCACAATCAAGCATAAAAGACATGATTTCATTTTATATGCACCAAATTTAAATGTTTGCTACTCTAAGAAAACAAACACAAAGTTTGTTTATTCCTTCTTTGACATGTGAATCTGCAAACAATGAATATTAGTAGTCTCTTATGCAATGGTCTTCGACAAACGAATGAGGATTGCCACACGCTACAAGAAAAGATTAGTAACACAAAAAAAAAAAAATCTAATCTAGTTACCATGCAGGAATAAAAGAATACAGAAAATAGAAAATCAGAAAACCAGAAATCATCAAAACCTAAAAATCTGAAAATCAAAATGACAAAACCAAAAGAAAATTTTACTAGACAAATGCGGCATGACAGAGCAAATGCGTTGCTCGCATCTTCGAATGCGGCTCGTGAGAACAGATGCGTCGTTCTGGTCATTAGTTGTGGTTTTTCAGAGCAATTGTGGCTCTTTTGTTCTCATATGCATCGTGACACATCAAATGCGTCACAATGTTTTTAAAAAACACTTGCGGCGATCCGTACCTGTACCTGCAAAATGACAGAAAATAACAAAAAGCTACAAAAATAGAAAACGCACGAATGGAGATCACCACACGCTACAAGAGAGGATTAGTACCACAAAATTTAATCTTAGCCAACTTTCAGGAATAAAAAGAGTATAGAAAACAGAAAATCAGAAAACCAGAAATCAGAAAAATGCAAAAATCCGAACATAAAAACCTCAAAACTGAAATGAAAATTTTACCAGATGGATGCGGCTTGACAGGGCATATGCGTCGTTCGGGTATTCGAATGTGGCTCTGGAGAACAAATGCATTGTTCTGGTCATTAGTTGCGGTTTGTCAGAGCGATTGTAGTGCTTTGGTTCTCAGATGCATCGTGACGCATCAAATGTGTCACAATGTTTTTAAAAAACACTTGTGGCGATCCATACCTGTACCTGCAAAATGACAGAAAACAACAAAAAAAACCGTACGAAAAACAAAAAAGACAGCGTCAGGTTCACCAATGTAATCATGGGAAAATCAGAATTGTTAGAGGGGTTAGCACAATAACATTAAAATTCCAATGAAATAACAAAGCACAAAGGAAATCAATATGAAAACAAAAGGAACTATGTTACCCTAAGTCCTCATCTTCCATGGTTGACCTTTGTTACACCTCCTAGCTTGCAGTAAATAAAGATGCCCTCAGATTTCAAATGAGCAACTATGACAAATGACAAAGCCCTATGCAAGTGTTGAAGGATTTGTATAAAAGAAATGACTTCACACTAAAATGACAATGACTGCAAATGACAATGACCATAATCTAAAATGGACAGAAATGAGCATGAGATAGCCAAAATAAGAACAAAATTGCCATTTTATAAAAACTGCAATTTTGAACGTGTGGCCAGGATGAGAAGATGACAAATACCCTATAAATCAATGGTCAAGATTAAATGTTGCAGTGTGAAATAGGCTTAGGTCAAAATTAGGGAAATGATAAAGATGAAGGGTTGAGATTGAATTATAAAATAATTCAATCAAGGCCTGAAATTAAATGAGATGTCAAGAGATAAGATTTGATTTGGAAGATAAGATTGGCAGAGACAAAGAGGTTGCTGGAGAAATTAAATAATAAAATTATTTAATTTAGGTGACCAATGAATAATTAAATAATAAAGATATTATTTAATTATAGAGGAATGTGACCAAAAGAATTATTTTGAATTAAATGATGATTTAATTCAAAATTCAAGAGAGTGGACTAAATTAAATACATGGAATTTATTTAATTTATGAGAGAAAAGACTAATGAATAATTAAATAATTAAAATAATTATTTAATTATAGTAAAAAGTGGACAAAAATTAAATAAATTAGAATCTATTTAATTTTAGAAGGAAGGGGACCTAATTAGTGACGTAATTAAATAAATAAAATTTATTTATTTAATAATCAAGAAGAAACAAATGACAAAGGGGAATTAAATAAATTAAGAAATTTATTTAATTAGAGGAAGACCTAGGTAATTAATGACGTATTAGATAAATAAATAACATTTATTTATTTAATAATCAAGGAGAAATGAATGACAAAAGGGGGATTAAATAAATTAAGAAATTTACTTAATTAAAGGAAGACTTAGATAATTAATGACGTATTAATTAAATAACATTTATTTATTTAATAATCAAGGAGAAATGAATGGCAAAAGGGGGATTAAATAAATTAAGAAATTTATTTAATTAAAGGACGACTTAGATAATTAATGACATATTAGATAAATAAATAAAATTTATTTATTTAATAATCATGAGGAACAAATGACATGAATTAATTAAATAATTATGAATTATTTAATCAATAGTCGAATGTGGACCAAGGACATAATTAAATGACTTAATTATGCTAGGACGAAAGTGGTAAAAATGAATCTTGCAGGCCTAGGTCATTTTTAGGTGTCTATAGAGACTATCGATAGTCTTCATCATCAATCAATCCCTTCAAAGAGACCCATAGGGAGAGGATTTCGACCTCAATGGGAAATATAGCTTGGATCCATAGACCAAGGTGGATAGGGTGGCATTAGTAGGTGTGCAAATGCTTGTGCGGTAGGCCCATAGGGAAGGGTTAATTTGGAGATGCCAGTCATGACCAGCGTCATTGACAGTTTTTAAAAGAATTTTGATAATTGTTTTGTTAGAAACCTCATCTTGATCATTTCCTTGGGGATAATAGGGCATGGAGAAATGGTGTTGGATATGAAAGCATTCACAAAGCTCATGGACATCCTGATTTTTGAAGGGATGACTGTTGTTTGTGATGATTGATTGTGGGACACCATACCGGTAGATTATGTAGTTGAGGATGAATTTGGAAATTTGCTTGCCAGTTATGTAAGTGAAGGGAATGACTTCAATCCATTTGGTAAAATATTCAGTAGTGGTAATGATGAATTTATGGCCATTGGATGAGGTAGGATGGATTTTTCCCATGAGGTCAAGTCCCCATTGTGCAAAGGCCCACGAAGAAGTGATTGGAATAAGCTCTTGCGTTGGCACGCGAATTAGATCACTATGTACTTGACATTTACATGTTCTCATAAACTGAAGAGCATCCTTTTCCATTGTTGACCAGTAATACCCAAATCTCATTATCTTCTTAGCTAAGGTTGGGCCACTTGAATGAGATCTGCATATACCCTCATGTACCTCATGTAAGGTTATTCATGTTTTGTCAGTGTTGACACATCGAAGAAGGGTATTGTCAAAGTTGTGTCAGTAGAGGTATCACTGATGATGGTGTAATAGGTGGCTTTAAAAATAAAGGACTTGTGTTGGTTGCTAGAAAGGTTAGATGGAAGTGTCTGGGACTGGAGGTAATCATATATGTCTTGATAACAAGGTGATTTGGGACCAACAAGCTCACAAACCATTTCTAATTCAAGAATATCGTAAGCGGGAACCAAAAATTGTTCCACTAAGAACTCAAATTGTAGCACATTGTTGGGAATGTCTAGGAGAGACCCGATCATAGCCATTGCATATGCTTCCTTGTTTTGTTCCCTAGAAACTTGCTCAAAGGAAATCATGTGGAAATATGATAGGAAGCTATCAACCATGCATTTTTAGGGCATCAATTTTTTGTCCTTGGTGTCATATTCTTCATTAACCTAGTTAATGACCAACTGAGAATCGTCAAAGACCAGAAGTGTTTTTATTTTCCATTTGATAGCCATTCAGAGTCTTGTGACAAGTGCCTCATATTCAGTGACATTGTTTGTGCAAGAGAAGGAGATTCTGAATGACTTAGGGATATAGTTCCTTTGTGGTGTGATGAATAATATTCCTGCTCTTGAGCCATGACCTGTGTGAGATCCATCCAAATAGAGCTTCCAAGGTGATTTCAGTTCTACTTGCAAGATGGATTCATCTAGGAAATTGACCACTAACGGATGCGCACCTTGTATGGGAGCATATGCGAGTTGATCTGCTATAAATTTTCCTTTTATAGCCTTGCATTCCACATACTATATGCCATACTCACTCAGTATCATTACCCATTTTCCAAACATCCTATCAATGTTGCCTGACTGAGGAGATACTTCAATGGATCTATCTTTGCCTCTAAGCTAAGTGTGTTTTATGATTCAATATGTAATGACACAATTTCTAATTAGCGAAGACAACTGTAAGACATGCATGTTCAATGGATGTGTAGTTAAGTTCATATCAGACCAATGTGCAACTGATGTAGTAAATAGCTCTTTCTTTCTTCTTATGGTCATTTTTCCCAAGCAATGCCCCCAGTGCTGTAGTGGTTGTTGAAATGTACTGGATCAGAGGTTTTCCTCAATGAGAGGCATTAAGACTGGTGGTGTCAAAGGATAATCCTTGATTTGTTGAAAAGTGGTTTGGCACTTGTCAGTCCACACAAAGGGGATACCCTTGTGTAGGAGATATTGGAAAGGTTGGCATTTAGCAGCTAATTGTGCAATGAGCTAGTGGATGCCCTGCAGTCTTCCCTATAATGTTCTTAGCTCACTGATTCCTTTTGGTGGAGGCATGTCCAATATTGCTTTAACTCTAGTGAGATCGACTTCGATGCCTCGTCGAGAAACTATATATCCCAAGAGTTTTCCTGAAGTCACCTCGAAAACACACTTCTTTGGGTTCAAACCGACTCAACACCAACTCCAACCGCTCCTCATAAATGGTTCCAAACCAAATTCAAAATCCCATGCATGAAATGAAGATCAGAGGCCAGCAACCGTTTCTATCTTAAATGCTTGCTTGGGCGCCATGACAGTGAAAACGATGGTGATTTGAATGCAACACTATATTATTTGATTTTGATTTGGTTTGTTTTAAACTTAGATTTTAGACTTTTAGATTTTTAATTTAAATTTCAAAATTAGATTTTATTTTTTAGTTTGTTTTAACATAGCATGTATTATTTCATTTTGATTTAGTTTATTTTAAGTTTAGATTTTAGACTTTTATATTTTTTTAGTTTTAGAATTTTAATTTAAATTTTAAAACTATATTTTAATTTTTTCTTTATTTATAATTAGATTAGGTTTAAATTCAGTGTTTAATTTACATTTAAAGTAGCTTTAAATTTAGATTTAAATTTAGATTTAGATTTGAGATTTTTATTTTTATTTTTCTAATTTAATTTAAGATCAGAATTTTCTAATTTGGCTAGGATGTAGATTTTTAGACATAATTTTAGCTTTTTCTAATTTAGATAAGATAGTTAGATTTAGGTATTTTAATCTACTTTAGATTTACTATTTCATTCAGATTTAGAATTTTTTTAGATTTTTATTTAGTTAGATTTCCATTAAATCTTAAATTTTAATAGATTTTTTTATTTTATTTTTAATTAGATTAAATTTGAGATTTTTAGAATTTTTTAGTAGATTTTTAGATTAGATTAATTTTTGGATTAAGTTAGATTTAGATTTTTCTAATTGAGTTTAGTTTTAGATAAATTTGGTTTTATTTTAGATTTTTTACTTTCATTTTGATTTGATTAATTTAACTTAAATAAATTTCTTTTTAGTTTAAATTCATGATTGCTTTAATTAATTTTAATGATTCACTTTGATCTAGATTCATTGCATTAGTTTAATATCTCGATCAATTTTAGTTTAGATAGGTTTAATCTAGATTAATTTAGATTAATTTTGGATTAACCTAATTAGGTTTAGATTAAATTTTACCTTTTGCTATTTATATCATTGCCATTTTATTTTATTTTATTTTAGTTTAATTTGGTTTTATGGCTCATCATTGACTTCTTTTTTGCAAGTTCACATGATCATATTTGAAAATTCAAACACTAAACCTTCGCTTGTCAAAGATGAAAAGTCAAAACTACTAATCGTGTTTTGTAGGGCTCTTGCTTTAGTTTGCTTTATCCTAATTAACTTTTTCCAATAGAATGATTAGTGGGCCTAAAAAGAACTTGAGTGCTTGAGTTGACATCATAAGCAAGTTTAAAATTTACAAGAGCTTGCATTGTCTTGTGGCTTGCATTTTTTTTCTAGGTGCATATGCTTTTCTCTCACGCCATTTGGCAATCTTGAGAATCATAAACACCTTTCGAAATTTTGTATAACCATCCACACATTCGGATTTGGGTATTAAAATGAACATTCTTGTTTTCACTTTTGTGTAACCCTGATTCAATAATACAAGTATCCTCTCCCCTTGTGCACTTGTGCGATCTTGGGTGCAAGAGAAACTATTATTGACTCTAGGAATTGGGCCTTCCTTGGTGGGAAAAAGTACTCACCCCAAGGTGACTAAAACCGGCAACAAAGCTCTTTAGTCGAGCTACTCCCAACCAGTATACGAATGTGAATCCTAATGGAAAGTTTAGGATTACGAGTGTGGATGTGACACAAATACAAATTAATTCCCTAAAAACCTGTGGAGTGTAACCTCTATAGTTGGAATTCCTCCTTATTGGAGCTAATCTTGCCTCATGTGTGGCCACTCGAATGGGAGACCGAACTAAAAAACCTTTGTGTAGCATCCAAAAACCCTTTCTATTCATTGGTGCAGCAACGGTCGTTGCCAAGGCATCCACATTCTCGTAATTCTTACTAGAGGTGAAGAGCTTTTCATGGGAGATTTATGAGGGCTCGAAGCTTGGTTGACCCGAAAAGTGAGTGTTGTGGAGGGGATCTAGTGTGGCCAAGCTTCTAAGTCACCCACTAAGAATAAGTGCAGCTAGGGAACCCATGTGGAATCCAATGGATATAGTCCTTGCCTAACCTAGGATTGTGCTTGTCTTCGTTGTGCATTTTTTTCAACATTCAAGGATAAAACATTGTGTTTTCCAAGTCTTTTCTAAAACAACAAACAACTAAACATTCATAGACCTAGAAACACACACTTTCAAACTAAAACAATCCTAAAAATCTACCAAAATTGCAAAGAAACTGGACTTTCATTCACACTACGACACATTTGCTATTATGTGCAACACATTGGCCATTTGCTATCCTAGCCAATGCATTCACCATTTGCTATTCCAGAAAATCATACCATTTGTAGCAAGATAGAGAAGGCCAATGGAGGTCATTCAATGGAAGCTTGAAGATTAGGTGATGTTGTTGTAGACACCTAAAAATGGTTTGGAGAATCTAATTAATTAAATATGATTTATTTGATTAATTAATCCTAAATTCATCTACTTAGTAAATAAATAGAAATATTTATTTATATTATGTTCACTATTTCTTCTATTTTATCACATTATTTTCCTCTTAATTAAATAAACAAAATTAAATACTTTGTTTTATTTAATTATTATCATTATTGTTTCCTCTATACTTTATCCATTAATTCTATCTTAAATTAAATACACAACTTCAATAATTTGTGTTATTTAATTATCTTATCATATTCTTCTTTATTAAATGGGCAAATATCAAATATTTGTTTTATTTAATTAAATATCTCTTTTTGCTAATTTAAATAAACCAAAAATATTTAAATAAAAGCATAAATAAAATCCCTCTATTCACTCACCAATAAAATTAGATTTTTCAAATCTAATTAATGCAACTGGCATTCATGGGAAAAGCCTTAGGGACAAACCTGCAGGAAATCCTCTTAATCTTCTACCTCAAATAATTCCTCTCATCTTGCTTGGTGTTTTCATGGGGAGGCACAAGCTCCCATGATCAGCTCCACCTTCTCATCTCATACTATTCAAAAGCCCCAAATTGAATCTCAGTTTCTGTTGTGTTACCCTTGTGCAAAAATGTTGCCAAAAATCTATATATACAGCCTTCTGAAGCATCAAAATCATCTGAGAATTATCATCTTTTATGCAAACTTACTCTGCAGGAATTAGTACTCAAGCAACCAAGCAATCATAAGCATTAGCATTAGCATTTTATTATCATCATAGTATCATGGCATTAATAGATTTCATATCACAGCAGGATCGTTAGTTTTTACTGTAGCTTCCATTTAGCAGGTTTCATCTTAGGATAGTTTACAGTAGCTCCATTTCTTTTAGAAATCATTAGCAGTCATCACATCATTGCATTTAGCATCCATTCAATTCTCTCGATAGACATTTTAAACAATTACGGTGCTTACAAATATGAGAGCTTCTATAATTTGATAAATCCTTGGAGATAGGAGACAATGAGACACTTTTAGGCTTTTCAGTGTTTTAAATTAGTTTAATTGTTGATTAATCTTGATAATTAAGAGGTGTATTTAATTGTATTTAGTTTACATTTTCCACACTTACATTTTGGTGCCCACCGTGGGGCCTAACCCCATATTTTACAAGATTTTTCTGAAAAGCGTCATACAGGATTTTGGGGTGTTTATTTTAGCATGATCGAGAGCTTTTTTAGTGCTTATGAAGAAAAGTATAGCACTTTGAAGGACTATTTTAGCACTTCTGACCTTTGTTTTATCACTTCTGGTTGTTTTAGCGTTTTTGATAAATTTTGTAGCACTTTTGACCTCTGTTTTAGTGCTTTTGATAAATTTTGTAGTGCTTTTGCATCTGTTTTAGCACTTCTAATGAATTATGTAGCACTTCTAACCTTTGTTTTAGCACTTTGACAGTCAATCTTAAAATGACCATATCTTGGTCATATGGAGGTCTTTTTCAAAACTTTTTTTTTTGAAATGGGATAGAATTTCATAAGATATGAAATGGTGTAGTATTTCTCACTTTTTTTAGAGTTAACATTTTCAATTTTACATTTAAATTCAAATCACATTGTAACTTGGTCTAAGTTTTAGGTTTTTTATGCTTAATCATTCATCTAACCCTTATATCTTCTTATTTCTTAATCTCATCTAAAAATTTTGAGCATTTATTACAATTTTTAAGAAGAAAATGGAGCATTGAAGTGAAAGAAAGTATTTGATATCCATTGTAATAGTGTTTTCAAACTCTCATGGGAAAATAACCCATCATATGTTATTTTCCATTCATGATTTAGGACCAACTAGCATTACTTTGGGCTTAAAATTAACCATCTACACAAGCTTTGTCAAATTTTCTTAAAAAGAACATTAGAAACTCATTGGTTTTTGGATTTGGACTTAAAATGAATCAATCTAGGATAGACACTTCCTCAATTGGTTTTAAAATGAATCAATCCTAGGATAGTCACATTTTTAATTGGACTAAAATTTATCAATCTAGGGTAGTCACCAAACTTTTCAATGTGGGTTTAAAATTTACACCATGTCTTTTTATGAAGCAACATCTTCACATAGATAGAAAATTATAGTTTGGGCTCTAAAAATTGAACAACTTGATTTATGTGTTTGTGTGGTGATAGGAATATACTCTCCCCTTAATTGGGTGATCCAAAAAGCCAGACTCATCCTTTTTATGCATTCTCCAAGTTTTATTACATCCTTTAGAAGGCCTGTCGTAGTGGGAAAAATTAATCACCCTACGGGAACGACCTAAGTGGGTTCAAACCAAAGCCAAGTTTTTCCACCCCACTATAAAATTTAAAGAAAATTTGGGGAAACCCACTTTTGTCGGAAGTGTGCAAGATAACCATCCCCAAAACCTTTGTTCTAAAGGTTGGGAGGTCTCCTGAGGGATTTTATTATTTCCGCTCTGAACAGAAACCCTTTCTAAGAACCTAGTGTAGTATCCAACCGAGTCAGTAACCAAACATTGTAATACTTGCAATGCAAGGGGAGGGAAGAATCTTCCCCCAAGAAACTCACCATATAATTTCCAAGGACCATTTGCTCAACGGATTGAGAAATATAACCTTGAGTACACACCTAGAAAAGACAAAAACACAGGCGCCCTCTAGGGGGTGACATGGCTGTGTGAGTCGACACAATTTTAAGATGTGAGTTGTTGAGTATAACAATGACCTTTTGACTATTAAAAGTGAGTCTGTCTAAAGTTTTTTATTGTTATCAAACCAGTGAAAATACAACCATGCATGGTTCTTTTGAACATTCACTATCTATTTAGATTATAGCTCTTAAAAACAATTGTCTTCATTTCAGTGTTGTGTATTCCAAAATCATTAAAATCCAAATAAAGATCATCCAAAACAAAAGAGTCAAAACACAATAAAATAGTTAAATTTATGATTAGGGATTAGAAATCCACAACGTTTTTCAAGAAATCCCTCACAAAAAGAGTCAAAAAATACAAAGAACAGGAAATTGAAACTCAAACCACCATGGCTAAAATAGATGAGGATCAATTGAATTCTTTATCTCATCAAATGAAAAAACTTCAACAACAAATCTGTGACATACAAAGGGAAACAACCATAGAGAGATATCTTCTACCAGACATCTACCCATATCCTCTTGACCAAACAATGAACATGAGACCTTCTTCACCAAAAACTACATCATCCAAGTTCAATGTCGTTGAATTTTTGCAAAAGTTAAATAAGCCAAAATCTAAATCCTCAAACACAAATGATATTGAGCAATCTTGTCATGTCACACATTTATCTCCATCCACCACAAGCCAAAATAAACCTTAAGATTATTTCACTCAAGTTAACAATTCCATCCAATCATCCTCTTCTATCATATCTTCAACATCCAATGATTCTTGTCAATATCTCAACCAAAGCATGCTAGCATAGACTCCCCTACACATCAAGATCAAAATATTCTTTCCACTCCATCCAATGATATCAAAATTCCACAAAATATTCCAATATCAAGATCCCATTCTCAAGAATCTTATGACGATCCCCTCCTTTCACTTTTCATCCAAAATAATTCCCTTCAAGATATTCTTTCTACAAAATCTCATGATTCCCTTCCTCATCAAGACCAAAATATGCTTTCATTCAAGGATACCCTTTCATCTCATGAAGATGATTATCCTTCTCATGATCAAGATATGCCTTTCATAGCACTTCATAATCCTTTTCCAAGTCAAGATCAAAACACCCCATCATCCCCATTTCAAGAGCCTATCACACCTATTCAAGATATCCATGAACCCCACACCTATAAATTGGGATCCTCCACATTTATCCATTATGATTTAATTTCAACACCTATCCTCTCATCCATATCATATCCTCCTCAAAATGGACTCGCATATTGTTTCACAAAAAATACATATCCCATTGGTAAACAAATGTGTCAAAGTATGAATTACAAAGGAAAAGGATTAGGTCTTCATGAGCAAGGTATCCTAGAACCCCTTTCTATTCAAAGAAACCGATATCACCACAACATTGGTTATACACCTAAGTGTCCTAGTCCATCCAACCTACCATCTATCTTAGGTCCTCATCCTAATCCACCAAACATTCCATATATCCTAGGTCTTCATCCCAGTCCATCAAACCTTCCCTCTATCGTAGGTCCATATCCTATTTCTCAAGAACAACAAAGGCACACATCCTTGATTCCCTTTCAAAATTCTACCCACATTAACTCATCCATAATACCTCCATATCATTCATCTCCATCCACTCCTCCCGTTGCTCTTGGAAGAAATTTGGGTGCCAAATATCAAAAGCTTCTATATCAAAATCCACATGTATCAAAGGATCAACATGTCTCCTCAAAGAGACATGCAAAAATAAAAGAAAATTTGATCCAAAATCAAAAGAAAAATTTAAAAGGCCACAAAGGCCCATCAAAGCAAAAAGGAAAATTTCAAAGACCACAAAGTTCCATAAATCAAAAAGAAAATTTAAAATATCACAAAGGCCCACAAAGAAAAAATCAAAGTCAAAAGTCATGTGGATTCCTTAAAGTCTCATAGAAGCAATAAAATCTAAATTGGCATCCAAATTTGTTAGTCCAAAAGCTTCCTCCAATTTTCCATCTAATAACCTATCACCTTCTAAATCCATTTTTCCTCCAACACTCCACCACCCTTCAAGGTGTGTGCCAATGTTGATCTTTCCATCCTTTCCATCTATCCATCAACAGGCCTTCCAACCTCCTATCCATTATCCAACATTCATCCCCCATCATTCTCCTTTAATCCAAACCTTTGCATAAGTCCTTAGATTATTCCATCATATCATTAATCTTCCAACATTTAGGATTCTAATTCCCATTGCCATGGTTTATTAGAGGGATATTTGGTTGTGAAAATTTATCCTTAATTCCTTCCTCCATCTCCCTAGCAACCATATCCTATCTTCCATTTTCCTCTTGCACTCTACACTTAGGGACAAGTTTTGTCCATCTTATCATTCATGGTCATTATCCTTTCTATGCTCATTCCTTACATTTCCACCTTTGATCTTGACAAGGTTAAGGATCTTCTTGAACATCATATATCTTATCCTATACACTTTATCCATATCTTTCATCTTCTCCATATTCCATCATTCTTATTAAATACATCCTTTCTTCCTTTCATCGGTCTTGATGAGGAATAGGGGCCAAATACTTGGGCCTTGTGTCTATTTATTATCTAGTGGATCTTGATCATCACCATTCATTATCTTTATCCTTGCTTTCTTCCATTCCATATCTCCTAGCTTATCAAAATCCATGTCATCATGTCCCTTTGTAACCTTGAATCTTATCATGCACATCATATTTGAGCCTAGCTACAAAACATTATCCAATCCTCATATATTTTTTCAATCAATCATCAACAAATCATCAATCTTATCGTAATTAGGGGAATCAGTGATCCTAAGTACTTATCGTCATCATGCCTTATGGAATCAATCATTCCTGGCATCTTAATCAATCAACCATTATCATCTTTTAACAAGAGATATGTTGCTTGTGTGACATGTTTTGCAGTAAATCTTTCATTTTGATATATCATTTATCCATGGTTGCATTAGCCCTATTGTGGGGCATTTTGTTCCTTCAATCAATCATGTCATCTCATTTCATCTTAAATATCTTGAAAAATCCAAAAAAAAAAAGCTAAAAAATCCAAACAAATCAAAAAAATAAAAAGACAGAAAAATACAAAAAAATACAAAAAAATAATTCAAAAAGACAGAAAAATACAAAAAATAAAATAAAAAAGATAGAAAAATACAAAAAAATCAAAAAGAATGAAAAGGTGCAATAAAAACATATAGTGAAAACCAGGAAATAGGCACTATTTGTGATTCAAATAAACTCTCCCATCTATTTGGACACATGTCATGGTCATTACTTCCACCATCATTTTACATCCATTATCATATCATATCACATGGTCATATCTCACCCTGGCTCAGGGGAAACATAAATCTCGAGCTTACCAAAATGGACAAAAGCAACAAAAATAATGATCGAAACATGACCCAACATGAAACATCAATCACCATCAGAAACACATTGGACATCCATATCACAACAAAAAATCCAAAAACAAGTCAAAAAGGTTAGTCTCAAAAAGTCAAAAACATGTGTCTATGTCAGTTGAACTATGTGGTCTCTATGTGTATAACATAGGCAAGGCTAATCTTTGATCAACCCCCAAGGCCCCTAGGATAGGTCTTTAGGTTAGTTTGATTCAAAATATCGAAAACACAAAAACATCACAAAATTAGGATGGATGATCTAATCTGAATAAGTGATTGAATACTATAAGAAAATGAAATATATGTTGTACTTTTTTTTATCATTATTATCATTTCTTTGGAGCAACTCAATGATGTATTGAACTAGAGAAGCTAGGAACAAGAAATGGTATTTTCTTTGTTTGCTATCTGTGAATAAATCATAATTACTGACTCAATCGTCATGGGAAATGATCTACAAAGTATCATGGATGACATTCCAATTCACATAGGAAAGTGGTTTATTCTTGTTTGTTTTACTCAAGAAATGCTCAGGTCATCTTGGTTTAATTTTAATTTGATGCTTGTATTCGTTTGCAATATCAAAAATCATGAAAGTAGTACTCAGGTCATCATCAGTTTACATTATACCATTGATGCTTGTACTCACTTTCAATATTTTAAAAGCTCAATGATGATACAAAAGCACAAAAGTATTGTTAAAATGCCTATGTTTACATATAGATTTTCATAATAAAGGTAGATTGCATCCATAATAATGTCATATCTGCAGAGTATTTGATACAATTTTTTTTTTTTGAATCATTCCTTAAATAATTATCTTTTTTTCATAATAGACTGAGTATGCTTGACAATTACAAACAAAACATCATGATCATATAGTTACATCATCATAATCATTTGCATATATTCAAAACATTTGAATCATCATTTCATCATTCAATCACTTCAACATCTATATATCCATATCATTCAATTATCCTCAAAATACATCAACATCATAACTCATTACATTCATCCATTTGTTATATCACATATTCACATATAATACATCCATTTGATAATACAGTCCATCAATTTATTGATTCATGTATCATTCCACATTTTCATCCATATATCTACATTTACATCACATATAGTATATCATCTAAACACATCAACCCATAATCATAAATCCATATACATCATGTATCCATATAAGATGCATCCATACATTCCCATTAGTTGCATCAAAGATAGAACAACATCATATCAAAGTATACCATCATAACAATAAAACCATCACATAGCATATAGAACATCAAAAGAAAATGCATCCATCGAAAAATCATATAAAACACATAATGGACCATAAAATCTACTGCATCTCATATATATCAAAATTACAATGTCAAGTATACAATGATGTCTAAAAATGAAGAGAGATAAAACATCAATAATGGTTGTATATCAAAATAATCAAAGTACATCATAGACACAATCATGTGCTGCTGGCTCTAGATGGTGTAGGCATAGCAAGATGAGGACCCCTACCACCAGAGGAACCAGGATCCCTGGGATCTAGGGGTAGAGGTTGCGTAACACCTGCACTGACAGTCCTAGATTGTGACCTGTCAGAACGGGACCTTGCATAGCTAAATCTCTACTTAGAAGGCACTGCATCATAATACCTCACTCTATAAAACTCAATCTCCTCACTAATGCGAACAACCTCTCGCATGTAATCTACCAAGGAGGTACCATCTGCTAGTGTCTGTAATCTATCGACCGAAGCCTGAGCACCCTCTGCTACAAACCTGACCTCATCTTTCTCAGCTGTCAATGAAGTAACCTAAGCCTGAGCACCCTTTGCTGCAAATCTTGCCGCATCTCTCTCAACTATCAATGTTGCAATATGTGAGTGAGCTGTGACTAACTAAGCCTGCATAGCTAAAAGAGTCTCTGCATGCAACTTAGCTTATACCTGCATTTGAGCTTGAGCCTGCTCTAATAAACCTTGAGTCTAAAGAAGTTGCTCCTGAACAGTCTCTAACTACACCTGAAGACCTGCTATCTGTAGCCACACTGAAACATCTCCCATAGCCTACCTCTTAAGAGGCATGGTCTCACCAAGAAAATCTAAGGCAAGGCCTGAGCCAACTGCAGCCTCTCCACTATCAAATCTCTCATCTCCACTACTCTTGCCACCAACATCCTCCTCACCACAAACATCCTCCTCCACACCAACATCCTCCTCTACCCCAACATCAACCTCAAGCTCAACATCTACCTCACCAACCACATCAACATCCTTTGCCTCAACTCCTCCAACATCCTCTCTCCTTTGTCTCCAACCACGAGCAATAGGAACATCCTCCTTTGTAGGTAATGGGACAAGCTCATCTAGAATAGTAAGGTGTGGAAATGGATGCAAAGCACAATACTAAGCATAATCTGCTATAAGAGGAGTCTCAACAATATCTAGCTAAATTTCCCTCACAAATGGTTGTAAAGCTTGAAACTCCTGAACTATCACTACATATGAAAAACAAGGCCCCCAATCTGTTGTATCCAACTGCCAACGAGCATAGTGAACGACACCCTGGAGCATACCCTGTACCATCCCATACTGTCTGTAGACACATTTGATCAAGAATCTCTCTAAAACCCAATGAGCATGACCAATCAGGATCATTGACTGACAAAGAAATGGTAGTTGAAAATCATCATCATCCCAATGATCACAATCTAGGTAGGGACACCATGTCACATACTCTATGTCATCAATAACTCTCCTCCAATACTCTAACTTACCCAGTTTAGACTGGGTAAACCAATGAGCATATCTGAATACATAAGATCTCCTAGGTGGCCTTTGTCTAACTAGAACTAGATGTGTGATAGCTATATGCTCCCATGCCCATACCTGAAGCAAAGTAATGCTAGTCGATAAACTCCGTCCACTAAGATACACAACTGAATGCAAATCATGATATAACTGGGCAAGCAAACACATGCCCCAAGCAAATTGGGTGCCATGAACAACCATGCTCTCCAAAACTTGGCCCCAACCAACTGAGAATCCCTTAGACCTATGATCAGGACTAAGGAATCCACCAATGAAACTAGCAAGTACTATTGGCAAAGTGGTGTATGCATCAACCATATCATGCAATGTAATCCACTCTCCTACAATACAATCATGCTAAAACACTCTACGAAGAGCATCAATCCCACCCTACTCTCTCGAATCATATATGGCAACATCTCCAACAATAAGAAGCTACAGAATCCGCCAAACATCCTCTAGGGTGACTGTCATCTCGCCAATAGGAAGGTGAAAGGTTTTGTGCTCGCTATGCCACCTCTCGGCTAAAGTTGTCAACAAACCCCGATTAATCCTAATATGGGGTATGTAAAGAAGAGGATACAATCCACAACATGTGATGATAGTTGTCTCAGGCTGTGCCAACCTAGGAATGAGATCAAATGTCCAAGGGAAACACTCTCGAATATGAAGGTTTCCCAATCGCTCCTATTATCACAACAAAAATCAAAGTCAATAAATTCATGTCAATCATCAAATAACATCAAGATACCATATCAAATCAAGTCAACTCTTGGTGAAAATTCTAATAAAATCTCATGAGCACACATCAAATCAACCTCACCTATCATGAGGTCATCATCAAAACATCAATTCAACCTCGCTTATCATGAGGTATGTCAATTCTAATTATTCCTCACCTATCATGAGGATAATTATCATGAGAACAAAACATCATACCTCACCTATAATGAGATCAAAAAATCATGTATTTAATTAGACAAATCGTTCATATCAAACCAACAGCTGATATGATCATAAATCAAGAAAATCAATAACAAATTGAAGAAAATCACAAGACTTTGCTAAAATGCACTTAGAAGGACACTAAAAGGGCTAAATCAAAGACATGTGCCATTTCAGCAGATAAACGTGCTATTACATCTAAACAAAGTGCCATTTTATCAAAATCACCATTTTATTTGGTCAAAGTGCTAATATTTTTCATAAAACTGCTAAAACTCAAAACTCCCTAAAATAGAGAGTTAAAGCTCTACACAATCCACTCAAAGCACTAAAAAATTGGAAGCGCTAAAACATATTATGGAAGTGCTACAATGGCTAACTGAAGCGCTAAACTATGAAAAGCACTACCCTAACCTATGGATGCGCTAAAATAGACTTTTGAAGCGCTAAAAGACTAAAAGCACTAGATCATACCCTAAAAGCTCTACAATGGAATTAAAAAGCACTACAATAGAAAATAAAAAAGCTAAAACAGGTTTAAATTGAAAAATCTAAAAAGTACACCAAAAATGAAAAAATGCACGAAAACCAAGGAAAAATTATGGACATACTGGAGGTTCGAACACGACCGGCCATTGATGTCGTCAAACATGCTCAAAACAGTGAATGTGATAGGGAATTGGCATCTTGCTCCACGTAGCACAAAAATCTCTCTCACAAACTTTCAAAGGTCACAATCTACAAATGATTTTGAAAAAGACCTTTTTAACCTTTTATAGATTATTTAAAAGGGGAATTTTTTAGATTAATTTAAATTTTAAAAAGGGGAGATTAATTGAAATTCATCCAGGACCACTTTCTACATCAATTGTCGGGAGATAAATTATTTCATCACCAAATCTTCATTAAATTTACATCAAATCATCAAAAAATCATGAAAAATTGTAAAAAAACCAAAAAAAAAAATTCATTAATTTATCTCCCAATGGGGCATATATCCATCAATCACCTAAAAATCATGCGTGGGGCATTATGAGAAATTTCTCATTGATACTAGCAGTAGTAACACAAAATTTTCTTTGAAGCAATGCGTAAACACATCACTTCAAAGAGGGGAAAAATGTAGACACCTAAAAATGGTCTGGAGAATATAATTAATTAAATATGATTTATTTGATTAATTAATCCTAAATTCATCTACTTAGTAAATAAATAGAAATATTTATTTATATTAAGTTCACTATTTCTTCTATTTTATCACATTATTTTCCTCTTAATTAAATAAACAAAATTAAATACTTTGCTTTATTTAATTATTATCATTATTGTTTCCTCTATACTTTATCCATTAATTCTATCTTAAATATACACAACTTCAATAATTTGTGTTATTTAATTATCTTATCATATTCTTCTTTATTAAATGGGTAAATGTCAAATATTTGTTTTATTTAATTAAATCTCTCTTTTTGCTAATTTAAATAAACCAAAAATAGTAAAAAAAGCATAAATCAAATCCCTCTATTCACTCACCAATAAAATTAGATTCTTCAAATCTAATTAATGCAACCGACATTCACGGGAAAAGCCTCAGGGACAAACCTGTAGGAAATCCTCTCAATCTTCTGCCTCAAATCTTTCCTCTCATCTTGCTCGGTGTTTTCATGGGGAGGAGCAATCTCCCATGATCAGCTCCACCTTCTCATCTCATACCATTCAAAATCCCCAGATTGAATCTCAGCCTTTGTTGTATTACCCCTATGCAAAACTGTTGCTAGAAATCTATATATACAATCTTTTGAAGCATCAAAATTATCCAAGAATTATCATCTTTTATGAAAACTTACTTTGCAGAAATTAGTACTCAAGCAACCAAGCAATCATAAGCATTAGCATTAGCATTTTATTATCAGCATAGTATCATGGCATCAATAGATTTCATATCACGTCAACATCATTAGTTTTTATTGTAGCTTCCATTTAGCAGGTTTCATGTAAGGATAGTTTATAGTAGCTCCATATCTTTTAGAAATCATTAGAATTCATCACATCATTGCATTTAGCATCAATTTCATTCTTTAGATAGGAATTTTAAACAATTACAGTGCTTACAAATATGAGAGCTTCTGTAATTTGATAAATCTTTGGAGATAGGAGACAATGAGACACTTTCAGGCTTTTCAGTATTTTAAATTAGTTTAATTGTTGATTAATCGTAATACAATGTTTCATTAAGAGGTGTATTTAATTTTATTTAGTTTACATTTTCCACACTTACAATTGTTTCAATATTCTTATGATTCTTATTTTCATTGTGCTCCATTGTTGATTGGGATATAGTTTATTATTGCTACTTAAAATAATTCTAAATTTTTTATCCTATCTACATAAATATCTATTTTGGATTGTATCTGTCCTAGTCCCATTCCTTTTGTTACAAAATAAGATGCATTCCTTTGGGTCTGGACCAACCTGGTAGTTGGTTAATGTGCTTTGACACTTGATTTGCATTGTAACATGTATATCATATTCTTTGATTTTCAATATCATGTAGCATGTTGATTTGAGCAAGGAGGCTATGTTTGGTCCACATTTCATTCCTCTCCACCATGGGAATATTTTTCTGGTGACCTATTTCAAATTGTATTTGGCCAACTTGGAAGACTATGTATACATTGTGTTTGGCCAACCTAGGAAATTATGAAAGTATGGAATGGTATAAATAAGAGTTGATTTTGTTCGATGAAATTAAGCGTGATGAATGCAAATCTGAATATTCAGACATTGTGAAGTGTTCAAAAGTGTATGACTAGAGGAAACAGATAGTGAGATTCTATCTATTATTGTTGGTAACAATTCTTTCAATGGTAGACTCCCTTTCATCATTCTTCTATTGGCAGTGAGTCATTTTCTGTAGGCAGTGAGCCTTTCTCTTTTGGCAATGAGCCTTTCTCTTTTGGCAATGAGGCTTTCTCTTTTGGCAGTGAGCCTTTCTCTTTTGGCAGTAAGCCTTTTTGTATCTTTGGTTATAATAGTCAAGCAGTGATCCCAATTAGCAGTGAGCAACTTGGCAGTGAACCCTTGTAAAAATCACCTTAACTGGTGTCAACTTAACCGATGTTTTATAATTGAGAATTAGCATTCTCTGTGGTTTTTCCCTTCTTAGGTTTCCATGTAAATTTTGGTGTTCTTTGTGCATGGTGTTGTTGTGTGCTTTCATATTCATTTAAAAATATCTATTTGACTTAAGCTTGCTCTAGATTAATTAAAGTGAAGAAAATTGTTTGATGATAACTGATTCACCCCCCCTCTCAGTTATCCAGACTGTTTAACACTCTTTAGCTTTTGTCCATCATGTGTAAGTGATGCCTAACTTTAAAAGGATTTGCATTCTTGTGAAAGAATTATTTTTTCTCAAGAACATTCAAAACACTTCTTCTTCCAAGTTGGAAAAGTGTTATGGGCTTGGATTTAAAATTATTTCTAAAATTGGATATAATATAAACATGGAAAAAATGATAAGGATCAAGTAAAGTTTATACTGTACTTTTCTAAAAAGCATTTAGGTTTCCAATCTTCATCCCCATCTTCATCTCACTCTCCATCATCTATTGTATTCATGTCCTCTTGTGGTAAGCGAGTGATTTTTTCTTCACAAGAGAAAGGAATGTCTCCTACTAATTATCCTATTTATGAGCAAGAGAATATTTTTTTGAGGCTCCTCAAATCCCACTTGATTACTCTTCCTCCTCCAACACGTAAGAATTTTTTTAGTAATAACTCATTTTTTTCATATCATCAAGTGCATGGTCATTCCATAAATGAATGTCAAGCCTTGAGTAGTAAAATATAACAACTTCATGATTTTGGTGCTCTTCCATGTGATGATGATCCTAATCCTTCTAAATAATAATGATCTCTTATATGGTGTTGCTCCTCACTATGTGAGATTTTTTGCTTCATGTGTTTTCTCATAGCCATTCATGGTGGTACAATCTTAAGTGCAACCATATCTTTTTCCATGGTAGCAGAATGATAGTCTCTAGTGTGGTTGTTCTTGTCTCTACACTTAGGGGGAAAGGATAACTAGTTTTGGGAGGTGTGTATTCTTTTCAAGGATCGTATCTTCCTCTCTCTTTTTCCATAAAATACCAACATAGAAAGTATGTTGAAATTTTAAGAAGGGGAATATTACCCCTATCCATTCCATAGATGTCTTGTGAGATTTGAATTATTGACATACCCCTTTGGTGGCGGTGTTTTTTATAGTTCCCCCTAAGGCATGGTTATCAAATTCATCCCCAATGACATTAAACTTTGTACACCCCTTGGGTGATTTTCATCCCTTGTGATGTTAAATGGTCACCTATGATGTTAAACTTTATGTGCTCCCTAAGGTGTGATTTGCAAGAAAATCCATGGATTTAGCATAACATAGCCTTTTGATTCATGAACATGATCAACTTTTAACATGGACACCTAGCATAACACACCTTGCATGCCAATGGAGCCATGTGTTTCATGAGTTATTTTACATCCTTATGATAATTTCATTTCTTTTTAAACAACATCTTCGATGGATGATGTGTGGTATTGTTAATTGATTCTAATTAAGATAGTTCCAATATTGTCTATAACCTTTAGTCAAAGTGCAAAAACATAAGAATTAAAAAATTGAAGGAAGACCAAGTGTTAAGGCACCAAAAGGGTAGGAGGTTTCTTTATTTTTTTACCCCACATAGAAAAGAGAAAATTTAGAATTTCAAGGAGAGAAGTTTCAAGAGTGCAAGGAAATAAGGATGCAAAAAATAGAAAATAACACTACCTGTAGAGGAAATAAAGAAGGTGCATGGTACGTTGCAAAGACCCAAGGAGGTTTAGACCCACATTACAGATACTAGACCAGGCAGAAAGGTATAAAACATTTCAAAAGGAGAAATAGAGTCTAATAATTCACACTCCTTCCCACATTTTATGTCGTATACACTCTACATATTATTTGTTCTCTTAAACATTTAAGGTTTTTTCTTAAGATATCAAAGGAGTGGTAGAGATACTT
Organism: Sequoia sempervirens; assembly: GCA_007258455.2. Lineage (NCBI taxonomy): Eukaryota > Viridiplantae > Streptophyta > Pinopsida > Cupressales > Cupressaceae > Sequoia > Sequoia sempervirens. Next base: position 322,726,352 of record VDFB02193867.1, read on the forward strand.
GATTTTATTATCATAGGGATCTTCTAAATAATATATAGGTTCATGAAAGGAAAACATGAAAACCCTGTATATTAGACTGTCATGCATACAAATAAGATTTGACTATGTATGCTTTCAAAGGTATAATTTTGAGCTTATTTTGCAATGGGAGGTTAAAAAAAATATGTATTCTAACATGAAAGATCTAGATGCATGAAAATTGAGATTGGGAAGAATAGTGAACTTAGCTACTAATGTAGCCCATGCCATAGAATATCTTCATTATGATTTTTCCTTACAACTATTGTACTATAACACAAAACTTAGCATTTTTTCTTTTGAATGAGGACATGATGGCCTGGGTTATAGTTTTTGGTATAGCAAGATACCGATGTATCATGCATAGATTTAGTTTATTCAGCCCTATAGCTCAATGATTGTTCCATATGCCATGTTTTCCCATAATATGGGCTAGCTTAGAGGGTTTCTACATAATGAGATTTGTATAGTCATGGAATTTTGTTGTTGGATCTGAAGTTACAAAGAATAGGAGAGAGAAAACAAAATGACAAGGTGATTTAAACCACTATCAAAGTATTCTATGTAAACCTTTTGTCAAAGTATTAAGATTGATAACTAAATAGAGGAAATTTAAGCCACGATCATAAAAGTATGGGATAGACTGTGAATGAATTTCTTCAAGTCTTAAGTATTAACTACAAATGAAAATGAAAGATGCAAATGATAGTGGAAAAGAGAGTGGTTTACGATGGTTTTCTTAAGTTTATCCCAACATGCTTTATCTGTTGATTCATTAGAGAGTTTACTCACTACAAGATCACAAAAACATTTTCTAGTATCTATGTCACAAATAGTTGGAGGTATGTTATTATAAAAGAGCTAGATCATGTAGGGTTACCTTATTCATGGAAGTTTCCTTGTCAAGGGGCTTACTTTTGAGGGTTTCTTTATTCACAACTATAGTTAGTTTTCTCTCCATAAATATGTTTATAGTACTCTTGGACACAATAATGATGGCTGTGACTTAATTTACATTCATATGAATCTATTTTTCAAGGTATATAGAGAATCATAGGGGAAAAAATTCCTTTTTGAGATCACTCTACATGACATAATGTTCACTATGGAAGTTCAATAGTTGTAATGGTAATAGTAAAAATAAGACATTCACAAAGGAACCAACATTGAAAGGTTCACAACATTATGGAGACAAGAAAAGGTATACTTTCATAAAGGATGGTAAGGAGATGTATAACAGTGCTAAAATATTATGAAGAAAAGATAATACCATTTAAAGAATATGAAGATGGGATAGTCATGAGTAGTCATCAAAAGATACAAGAGAGTCATTGGGCCATTGCATAGTGACAATTTTCTATCACCTCATTATTTAAAAGAGATACAAGAACCACATTATTTTCATTTGTTGAAGGTTTGATTAAAATAATCTTTAAATATTTCTACGACATAGGTTAAGATGGTAGAAGGATAGTCTTTAGAAAGTATTCCATGATAGTCCTTATGACTATACTTGTGAGAACTTATGTTTGTAAGACCTTTGTCAACTTTGAGGACAATGAATAAGGTTGATTAAATGAAAGTTAAAGACATGCATGATACTAGATTAAGAACAATGGAGAGTCTATGAGAATAGCATGATGGTGAACATGAAAATAATAAAAGGGATACACAACTACAAGAAGGTCATATAGGGATAGTATATGATAAAGCTTCAAGAGATGTCAGTCCAAACAAGCATGACTATCATAACAGTGTTGCAAGAAAATTATGAGTAGCCAAACATAAAGATAGGGTCTATGGAGTTAATCTTACTAGTCAAGGTAAAGATGTTACAAATCATCTAGTATAAATGCACATTCATATGGAGAACATAGTTTTATAAGAAAAGGTATAGAAATTGCATGACATCAAGGAAAGGATAGTCCATAATAACATCAACATTTGATAAGACACCATGTTAATGAGCTATCTAAGGATATCTCAAGTAGTCATACCAAGAAAAATTGTGAATTAAAGTAGCATAAAGATAGTTAGTCACTTTTGCATAGTAAATTCATCATAAAAGGGAAACAAAACTATGAGTTAATGTAGTGTAACCATTGTTGTGTGGTTACCACATAGAATTGTAGTATGAGACTCATTTAATAGTGGAAAATTCATGCTAGTTAGAGTTGCATAATAGTTCCTTGATAATGAACATACTTTTCTTAGTCAGGGATTAAGGACAGTGAAAGACATCAATAGGAGCATCTACAGACCTAAAGTTAAGAATTAGGAGATTCCAAGCTTTAAGAGTGCATGGGGCATCACAAGGATAAGTAATGCAAAAAGAGATGAGGAAATTATAGGGGAAAACCATAGAAAAGAATAAATCCTAGACTATGGAAGAAAGGAGAGTTTTATATTAAAGCACAGTAGCCAAAACCACATGAGGAAAAGCCTTTATAATGCTATAGGATAGTAACTTTAGCAATGAATGACAAGGTGTAGTAGGTAACAACACAAAGGAGTTTGAAATATCTTGCATCACTCCTCAACAACTCCACACAGATAAGTTTACAATGAATAGTGGTGTAAAAGAGAGTGAAATATCTTGAATGCATGATAATGGCATGAGAGATTTTGGTAGAGCAAGGTTATATAACAAGAAGACACAAAATAATTAGTAACTATTTTATAGACTATAGAGTTAGTATAAAGGAAGGATACCAAAGAGGAAAAGGGAGAAAATAGATGCATTGAGAAAGAATTAAGGGTGATTCTCATAACAATCACAGTCACAAAAGTTAATCCAAAAAAGACTTTGCAAATAGAATGACACAATTGGACAATGAGAAAGATATGGACTATGGAAGGTTGTAATAGTGAAATGAGGATCTTAAAGACATGAGATGAGTGTCAAGTATTAGCCCTAAAAAATCTCCTATGACCTCTTAAAGCTTTGACCATTTCAAAAACCACTCCCACATGTCCTATTAGCATGCAAGTAGTAGTTGGTCACAACAATTTAGAGTTAAGGATAGTTTCAGGTATGTAGAGCAGTTTTGGTGACCTTTAGTAACAGTTCTAGATATCGAGGGGTAGTTACAAACATCTAGGAGCTGAAAAAGCTATAAAATTCAAGAATCTTCTATTGCAAGAATAAGTAGTTGGTTTTGTCATTGATGTCTATTGTTGGATGGGATTTGTACAAGAGTGTGAGAAGTTGATTCTATGATTAGTTGCATTATTTTGTCATTAGTAAAGCTACCAATATCAACCTTTAGTTTTGTTGTGATAAGATTTAGTGATCTATGGTTGAGTTGCTATTGGTTCAGTTATCTTGAGGAAGTGTTGAAGATGATGATGATGTGTATTTGGTGCTTAGTTTCCAAGTGTTTTTGAGAAAATTTGATAAAAAGAGGAAACAATGTGTGGTAGGGATTTTTTTGGTTTTTCTTTGCATTTATTCAAAGTTGAAGATCTTCTTGTGCAATTTAGAGATGTTGGTGATAGGTGTTCATAGGTTTTGTATTCAAGAATTGGTGTGTTGGATCACTGTGAAAAAGTTGTGTTCACCAATGTGTGACTATGTTTTGTAGAAGTGTCTGCGAGAAATCTTTCTGCTCTGCGTTTCTCCATAGTTATGTTTCAGGTCTTGTAAATTTAAATGAGTGTGTATTGTGTTGGTATTTTTCTTCAGTAAAGATGGTTTTTGAGTTATAATGTATGGAAGAGTTGTTTGGAAGTACTGGGTGTGTACATTATTCAAATGAAAGTTGTTGTGAAGGAGTTTGTTGGATTTTAGGTGTTTATGGAATATTCTAGAGTATTTTCAGGTGACATTTATTTTCTACAAGTTATGGTTAGATCAAAGGAAGCATGTACATAAAATTTTAAAATGTTTACACAGGTATTAACCAACCTTGGTGTTTACACTGCTTGTGAAGATGCTTAGTTGTTTTTGGAAGTGTGGTATGGCATGTAAGGATGGATTTAGGTCCTATCTAAAGATTTTTTGTGGTCCACCTTCATTCCTTTCCACTATAGGAATGTTTTGGTGCTGACCTAATTTGAATTTGTACATTTGAGGTGCATAACCTACCTTGGAGAAAGTTTTAAGGTTTAATATAGTATAATTATGAGTTGATTTCTTAAGGGATGAAAAGATAGATGCAAGAGACATGTATGATGCAAATTGTAGAGTTGTAGAGCATGAAATTGAGAAGTGCAGTGTGAGCTTTCATGTGTTAGATTACTAGATGCAGTGACAAGAAGGTGTTTTTAATTCTTCAATTAGGCTAACAAGGTGTTGATGACATTGTGATGGATTCATTGTTACATTCCAATGATTTTATCTATGTAACACTTATTCTTTTTCTTCTTTTCTATTATGGTAGTGATCCATTCTCTTTCTAGGTAGCATGTTGTCTGATAGCAAGTCCTTGTAATTAGTATTGATATTACTTATATTGTGAGCTAATCCTCACTATGGTTTTTCCCTTCATGGGTTTTCCATGTAAATTTGGTGTTCTCTTGTGTATGGTGTTAAGTTATTTTAGTTTTTGTTATTTTCTTTTCATGCTAATTCATCATAACACATTAATGGTTTATTGAATGAATGTGGATATGAATGTTAATGAAGGTTTTGAATTTTTAAGGTAAAAATGATTCACCCCCACCCTCTTAGTTGTCTTGTGAATTCAACATCTTCTTCTATCTATGCCTACTTGGAGCCTTTGGTGAATCCAAACAAGGAAAGAAGTTTTCAAGTGTCCAAGTGGAGAGACAGTCAACTCTAAGAGGAAAAATGAGCATTTAATAAGTCGTAATGTTGGTCCTATCTTTTCTCCAATGTAGGATAGACAAAAGAGAACCAAAACTCATTTTGAATTCAATTCTTTCACTTTTGAAAAAGCATTGTAAAATTGAAAAAAATTTCTTTCTCCTTTTTTGTGTATGGTAACTTCAATCTTTTAGTCTTGGGATTGAGAACAAAGCATTGTAATCCCTCATTTTCAGAGTATTTTCAATCAAATAAAGATATATTTCATTCTTGTATTTGTAAAAGAATATTCTATCAATAAAATGAGCACTTTTTTCCCTTCAAATTTTATATCCTAGTTGTGTATGTGAGGTACAATTGATAACATTTTTGTGATTTTTCATATGTAAATCCTTAAATGAATTTCCTATTTCCATCATCTTCAAACAAAAAAAGATATATTTTTGTAGGTTATTTCATGTGTCATAGTTCAAGCAGATGTTAGTTGTGAAGAATATTAGATTATCTACCTTCTAAAACTATAAAAACATGGACCTTTCAATGAAACACTGATATATGGATATATCAAAACACCAATGTGTGCACAAACACCCTAAGATATTGATTAGTTGTATGTCAAAACAGTAGTACCAAGTCTGAGAAAAACACATTTTTGGTGCACCACCCACATAGCTAGTTTCATTTTTATGTTATTTTTCTACCCTTTTCCATTAGTAGCAAAAGTAGAGTAAGTTAGGACAGGTGAACACTAAGGGAACCAACCCTCTCTATAGATTATTTTCCATCATAGGTGACCCAAAACCTAGAAAAGATCCCATGTTTAACTAGTAGGTTGAGTTTTGCAACTCAATAAGGGTACATACTTAGTTGATAACCGGTATTTGAGACAAATTTAAGATCGAGGTCTCTTTTCCTTACCAACTTAAATCCTTTGAGTACTGACCCTTGTGTTTATCTTTTATGTGTCTTCTTTGTGTTTGCATCATGTTTGTTTATTATTTTGTGTTCTTTATGTTATATTTAGGTTGTGTGTCTTTGTCGTGTATGCTTCATGTTTTCCATGTTGTATTGCACATCATACATGTGTGTGTTCTCTTTTCGTTATGTTGTCTTTCCATAGTATCTTGAATCCTTTGGGCTTGCATGCTTCCCCTAGATTTATCGTCATCCCATCTCTTCAATATTTGGATAATTGAACCCCTTGACATATTCTTAATTTAATGTGATTCTAAGTGTAAGTTCATACTCTCACTAAAGTTGGGGCTAAATGTAGCATAGAAAATTGTCACCAAGTGACAATTGCACACTATGTTTTTCTCCTTATTTGTGTTTGGACCTAATTATGCATTAATTTCCCATTTTAAAACATTTATCTAGAAACCAAACATGGGAAATCAAAGTAGGCATTTAATATTTTCCCCCAAACACTTTAGATCTCTAAAAAAGCAACAATCCAGTTTAGAGTGTCAGACACTCTAGACTACCTATTGAGGCTCCAAATTTAAATATGTCAATGTCAATAATTTAAATTATTTGAAATTTAAACTTTAATTGTTAGATAGATCAAGATTTATTTTTTGGGAAATTAGAATTATTGCATATAAATACAAAGTATTATCATCATTTAATCCTAACAATAAAATTGAGCAAGAGAGAATTTTAATTGAGAAAATCAAGTGTCCTATAATAGTCCAGAGATAAAATTTAATAATTATTGCAAAAAAATTTCATTCAAGCATCATGTCAAATTTTATGAGTTTTTTTAATGTTTTTCACGCATTTCATTTTGGAGTACTAACACTTGTAGGTCTTCAAATCAAATCAAGTCAAACAAAAATTGATCCTAGAAGGTGAGGAGTGTGACACCAGTCCATCAAGGAGAACAGATCTAAGTGGTGAGTTGTGGGAAAGTGTCAATTCATCATTTATTTATCATTTAACCTTTATCCCTCAAAAGGATAAGCTCTCTTTTATCATCAACTTTATCATTATGGAGGTAGAAATACTAATACAGGGTTTGACTAAGGAAAACCCCTATATGGCACAACTCTTCCCCTCTCTTCATGTGTGCATGTTACTGATCTAAAGAGAACTGGAGGAATATTTAAGACAATTTTCTCATTCATGCATCAAATCCTTATAAGTTGACAACTCATAGAATCTTCATTTTCTTAGCAATAGATGAAGATATGATAACCAAACACAAAAGGAAGAAGCTATAGATCAAGAACATTAGGATTGTGAAAATAGTTTAAATAGACCTAGGCCCTCAATCTAGGGCGGTCCTTGCTCCCTAGACCACCCAGAATCAACTTAGATTCAAATCATAGGTGCATTAGTGTCTACCTTCTACTTTTCTAGAACTTAAATTTTTTTGTGTATTTTCAATCTGTCACAATTCATATCAAAACAATGCATTTTCATAGTTTACCTAGTTACATCATTGCATCAAGTTTTCAATTCATCAACTCCACCACCTCCACAAAAAGGAATCTAGATCCAGATTTGGTTGATTCACCTTTTAGGTTGTAAGTCAATCTCATATCCTTGTGATTCTAGATTCCTCCACATTGTTCTTCGAAAAGGTTGATGTTAGTGATATATTCATTAGACCTAGGATCTCCTTTTCCAACAAAATAATTACCATGGCTTAAAAGGAGGATATGAATGTATAAAGGTTAAGGTTAATGACATCTTTTAAAAGGGAAAATTTTCTTGAATGTATTGCATCCAATGTCCCTACATCAAAGACCTATGCATATTAAAGACATGAAATGCCAATTATGAGCACGGGGTTGGAATGACACAAAATATAATACTTTTACTTGGACCTAAATATGAGGGCATTTACTTGTTTGTTGATATAAGCTCATAGAAAAATGAAGCCATAAAAGGAGGCAACTTATGCACTAAAGAGGACAACCACCATATTCATGAAGAATATAAAATAAAGTATGGTTCAAAAGGAAAGTCATATGGATGAAAGAAGGATAGTAAATAATGAAATGAAAAGAAGATAGTACATTGGATAGTGCATGAAGGGAAAAGGACAATTATAGTCCTATGAAACATCAAGAAATGATAAAATCAAGTTCCAAAATGATATTCTCATATAAATGATAGTCTCCATGATATGGCACTCCAAAAGGAAAGGAAATGGATGAAATTCATGTATGAATTTTGAATAGAATATGCAATAGGATTATCATAAGAGTTACACAAGAGGAGATCACAAGGATAAAGGTAGAAAGAGTAGATGGTGATAAGAAAGGTATAGTGGTGGATTAAAAGAGATGGAAGTCCAATAATGACATGAAAAGGAGCCATCCCTAGTCAATCACTTATTGACTATTCTTTCAACCTATATGTTTTGGTATGAATGAAAGAGTTAATCCTATTATAGAGAAATAAAATGAAAAATTAGCCTAATGATATATGAATGAGATATCAAAGGACACTTAGTATCCATCATGGAAGGAGAAAGACAAGGTGATTGGTTAATACTAGTAACTTAGAAAACTTTAAAAATGCATTGAAGGAGCTTATCCTATGCCCTCCAAGGAGTCTTAATCACATAAAAACTCTCCCACATTCCCTATCATCATGTAAGGGATAGTTAAGGCAATTTGATGGAGTAAAGAGAAATTATGGAGCAGTTGAGGTCAAGAGGGTGGAAAGGACAACAAGTGGAGCTTCTTAAGGGAATTTTGAAAGCATCTAGGAGCAGTTCAAACACTTTCCAATTATCTAGGAGTATAGTCACCAATTGGAACACAATTTAAGGAGCTTGAAGAAGTTAACCAGGTGCTTGAAGAAGTTAACCAACCCACTTTAGAGGGACCAAGTAAAAAAAAATCCTTGGGCATGCAAAGTAGGTTGGCCTATTTTTTAGCTTTATAACTTAGTCAATTTTAGTCCCTATATGCTCTCCTATGTTTGGGATGGGATATAGGACCATTAGGATAGTATTTGGAGTTCTTTATTTCTTGTTCTTTGAGATCTAGAGGAAAAGAACATAACATTTTAACTTTGATTTTCTTAATCACAGTACTATGAAAATATATTTTGTAACATATTTCAAGTAAAAAGATATATTTTTAGACCCATTTTGATGTAAGAAACTCATTTATCCAATTAAATTATCAAATTGTTCCTTTTTTATATGTTGTTTTATGGTGTATATGAGAAAATTATGCATATCTTTTTGTGTTTATCAATCAACAATGGGTAAAAAATCATACCTTCATGTAGATTGTAAGTTGTGCAAAACATGTACAGAACTGTTGAGTTGTGAAAACTCACATTTTTGTCTAAACAGTGAGTTACATGTATCCTCCTTGAAAAACACTCAACATAGGTAGAAAATCAAGAGTTGTGCAATAAAAAATAGAGTTTTATTGAAGATTGTGCATCAAAGAACATCAAACATAGGTCATTTCAATTTGGTTCATCACCTTCCTAGTTATTTTCAAGTTCATTTTATCATTTTTCCCTCACTCTTTTCCCAACAAAAGAAGTAGGTGGTTTAGTTTAGGTCAAAAATCCAAGGGAATCGACCCTCTCTAGAGGTTCTTCTCCACTATAGGTTACCCACAACCTAGAAAATTTCCCATGGTTCACTATTAGGTTGAGTTTTGCAACTTAGCAACGGTGCACTTCTAAGTGACAACACAAACCAATGTTGGAAATAAAAAATAGATGTACCCATACTATCAAGATAGTAGAAGATTTCCACATGGGGTTAGAATTACATTAATTTATACTATGGAGAAATCAATATTACATTAGAAATCTAGCTTAAGTTTAAGTATTTCTCATTTAAAAATATTAAACCAGCACTACAAACTAGTATAAGTTACATAGGTTTGTAAATAAGCCAGAAACAAGTTATCTTTTGTTTCTAATATCCTTACGATTTTTCAAAAACCTCTAAAGCCTTATTTTTTTTAACAATAACTAGAATATAGAAACATGCACAATTGCTACTCTAAATTTTTAACTTTCTCTCCATCTTACTTAGTTTGAGTTTACAATGTATTTATAAAGTGTTACAAGTCCTTGGGAAAGTAAAAGACTAAAAATGAATCATAAAACTAAAGAATTGTCAACACCATAATATTCTAGGACACCAAAATGTTCTAGAACACCAAAAATATCATATATGAATTTATCATTTTAACAAAATAAAAATTACATTTTCACCCAACAACTTTACAATCACCACTTACAACAAATATCAATTTTATCACATTGTTACTCCAAATCCCCCAATTAGCTATATAGCATCCATCATTATTGACCTTTTTTAAAAACATAATTCAATAAATATGCATGAATATTTAAGCAAAATGGTATTGGAAGGATTATCCCATATATGATTTTGGAAAGTATTTACTTCCTTATGTGATTGTTTTTTGATAAAGTTATTTTCTTTGACATGATTAATTATTTAAATTTAGATTATGTATTTATTATGGTTATCTAATAAAGGTACTAAGGTATTTTGTGGAAAGTGTGTTGTGCAAGGATAGGTACTCTAGAAAGGTGAAAAAGGTATTGGTGTTTAAGCATTTCACATAGGATTGAATTTTTTGGAAATGATTATTTCCCTAAGAAAAAATGATGAGAAATAATGGAAAAGTATGGGAAGGGGTTGGAAACATTTCAAATGGTAGAATGCTTAGATTTTAATTCATGTTGGTTGAATTAATGGCCAAGATTAAAAGTCCATAGGTTAAAGGATTAAAAATAGAAAAGTTAGTGGGGCTTAATTAGTCTTATTTATTTGATTGATTGATTGATTAACTTGAAGGAATTAGAGAATAAGATTAATGAATTAAATTGATTTAATTAACTTTCAGGAGGAAATAAGAATTAATTGTGATAAGAGTAATATTTAATAATAAATTATTTAATTAAATATGAGAATATGAGATAGTGGTGGATTATGGGAATATTTAATTAAATAATTAATTATTTAATCAATTATCGGGGAAATGATGAATTGGGTGTCAATAGTGAATTTGAGGTGTCTATATAATAATTTGGAAATATTTTGGAATATATTTTGAGAATATGTTGAATTGCAAGGGTTAGGTTCTCAATTAGACCTATAATGGGACTATATTTATGATTGAGAAAAAAGTAAAAGATAGCAAGCAAGTGTACAATAGACCTAGGATAGTGTGATCTACTAATGCTTTGATAAATGCTACATTAATGCTCTCATAAATTTTCTATCAATAAGTCCTAGAGTTCTTTGAGAATGATAGCTCTTGATCTCATTCAAATGAGTAATGAATCTCTTTAAATGCAACAACCAAATCTATAAATTAGCTAAACATGTGTTAATCTAGATCATAATAGCTAGTAAAATGGTTAGCAAAGAGAAAAATTGATTTTTGAATTTTTACGATTTACACATTAGATTCACAACTACAAAATTAACTCTGATTGAAAGTCTACACCCATAGATATAATCTGAAGTAATGAATAATAAACCTAAAGATTAAAAAGTAATCAATAAAAAATGATGATAGCAAGAATCAAAATATATGGGATATCATAAACTTACAAAAGAATATACCTTATAAATTAATTATTATATATTTTTAAAACTAATCAAAATAAAACTAAAACATAAAAAAGAAAAAGGCATGCATACAATCTTCACTATGCATGTGCATACAATCTTCACTATAATAAATATACTTGTAATTAGTTTGAAAGATTCTAATTGAAAATATTTGGAATAGTCAATGGACTTTTAGTTTGGTGGTAAAATTGAATGGGTATGAATGAGTCCATTAGAGATGAAATCTTTTTAAGTGCATGGTTTTCACATCATAAAAGATAAAGTCAGAAAAAAAAAAAACTTTAATAAGATGCATATCCCCTAAAAAAAAAAAAAATGGGTAAGCCAAAAGACCCTGTCGTCATATCAGACAACAAAAAAATATTATCGATCTGTTAAAGTATCTAATTTGGAGTTTTCTTCCTTAACTCTGCCATCCTTTATCAATTCATAGCAGGGCTTAAATTTGATGGTTGTATGGCCGTATTTAGAGATTTTTGCCGTAAAATACAATCAAAATTTTAAGAACATTGTATAAGATGAAAGGAGAGATTTTGGATAGACTGTCAAAATTTATATAGAATTATAGTGATATATATATTCGATTTATAGATAATTTTACTTACATTAAGGTATATCATAATGTTTTAAGGGCACCTTTGAATAGATAACCGTCATTAAAAAATTTGTTGACAGGCAAGGTCGACCGTCAAATTTAAGCCATTATTCATAGCGATGTGATAGAGTGAAATGTGCACAAAGATCCCTATCTTTCAGTGGATGGCAGCCTTCACATTTTCTTCGTACGCGGAATAAACTTTTCACCAAAGGCTTTCCAATTTTTTTCTAATACGAATGGAAAGTTAAAAAGACTTCTGTGATAATGGGGGGCAGCTGGACATCCACTTGTTCTATTTTTCTGGTGAAAGTCTACGTTGGGTCCTATTTTTCTGGACACGATGCTGCTTCTGTGCACAATTGTGGGCCATGGACATACTTTCCCTTCATGACCGAAATTTATAGGCGTTGGCCTTTTCTTCTGTCCATTCTGAATGCTATCAAGGAATACATGTGTTCACGATGGCTATGCATATAAACAGGCCCGTAATGGTTAATATCTTGATGTGTAGTGGGCATGTCAATACATTTATTCATTTAATGTAGTATAACAAACAATTAAATAAATATAAAAAATATTTTTTTTAATCATAATATAAGGTATAAAATAAGAAATTAAGATATATTGTTATTATTATGATTTTATAAATTGGTTTAAAGGATCAATGAAATTTGGATTAAAATGTTACATGTCAAATGTTAATTCTTCTAAATCTGAAGACTTGCACTTCCTACTAAAAGTGAGATTTTTTGTTGAACTCTTTCAAAATAACATTACTTGTTCGTGAGCTTCTTGTTGAACTCTTTCAAAATAAAATTACTTGCTCGTGAGTTGCACCTTTAGACATGAAACAAACATGTCACCATAAACTTGGAACTAATGACGAACCATTATATATATAGGAACTTGGGTCTACTAGAGAACACATCACTAGACATAAAAGGTCTAATAACTTCATCAATGTAAAGTTTGGGTCTATATACATGCAAACCTTCTAGACTTGAAACAAACTTTTATTAAGTGAAATCTATAAGGCTTTTGCATCAAAAAATTTTCTGTCGTGTTTCTTGCATAATTATGTTGCTCTATAAAAATGAGTTGAGTAGATATTTGAAGTCTATTATGCCCATGTTTGGTAGCCTCAAGACTTTCTTTAATTGAATTTTAGAGGTGGCCTTGTCTTCAAAGCTCACATTGTTCCATGCGTGTGTTCTTAATAGACCACAAAATATTACACAATAGAGCTCACTAAGTGGCCTTGATTCCATGGTATTTATACTCTAAATTTCATGATTGTAAAGTAGTAATCAAGGGAATTGAGGTTTAACATAGTCACTTGATCATGGAAGGAATCAAAAGTAAGCACATGGTAAGCTATATCAACTTTAATCAATCCGTTGGCCAATTCATAAGTTCCCTAAAGATAAGGGAGTAGATACAATCCCATTGATTTGATTACTTTGACTTCATTATTGTTTACAAATTCATGGAACTGTAAGATCTTTGACATGGGCTTAACATAAATTTTGATCTATGTTGCTTTTAGGTCCATCCAATAGTCTCCCTAAACCTCAAAGCTAGATAATGTTCAACATAAGAGAGTGACTTAATCAAGGTTGAGTGGATATTCCAAATCTTCAAGAAACACTAGATGTACATAAGTTACCATATTCCAATGAAGAGAATTTGAACCAAAATTACACTCTGACATGTGTCCCTTATTAATTTTATATCATAATAACTTAGACATGTTGATACAATTATACACTAATTAGTGGCATAGATTTTATTTCTAAGCATTTGTAATGAGAGCACTATCTAAATATGAAAAACTTAAAAGAAACACAAAAAAATATTTAAATGTGGCAATAGAGAGCAAGGTACAAAGTGTAGTTAGGTAGGGGCTAGATAATATTTTTATTTGAAAATTCTAGCAATAAAAAGCTACAATCAGGATTAGATGACCCATCTCTCTCTTCCCAAGGGAGAGATATACATTAATGCCTATTTCAAGTCCTATTGATTTAGAGTAAGAGTAGCTTAAGGCTAGGGAGATGCATAAATTGACCAAGAACTTCTTAATCTCAATATCATGTTGTCTACAAGGCCAAATTGCCAAAGAATTGAATGGATGGTAGTCTTGATTGATTTACTTATTCATAGATTGTTTGCTTTGTTGTGTCTAAGGATTTCAAATTTTAAAGTTTTTGAAACTATTTAGAGTTGGGAGTACTGTATGGTGATAATTTATTCATCTAATAAAGTTTGATATTTCAAAGGTCACTTACATACTAGAAAGATCAATTTTTCCTTTAAGTTGGTTGCTCTAATTGGGCATTGTAAAGCTTAGAGGTATAATATATTATTAGATTGCTACTAAAGAAACCTAGGTCAAAGCTTATATTAAGTCCACATCTAAGAACTTAAAGCCATGAATTTATAATTCATAGCAATTCTAGAATCATTGAAACAATCAAAATATAGCCCCTTCCTTGTATCTAAAGAAATCATAGATTAGTGTAAAGGACAAATAAAATTTGAAAGAGATCAACATGCATCCACTCTTGATTCCCCAAGCCATTGTCCATGTCACTACCATGCCACATATCAAACCATAAATCACTTGATCACTAGTATATAATATTGAACTTAAGATTATAAATGTCACAAACCTAAGACCACTTGCTAGTCTCTATTGTGTAAGCTTTGTGGATTCCACTAGGAACATGCACATAAAACAAAAAATGTGAAATTTCCTATAGATTTCATTTAATAAAAGTGAAAATCTATAAATCATAATTTTCTCATTTTATTTTAAATGATAAAATTAGCATGGAAAAGGGGCCCCAACCCTAGAGTCAAAAAAATATCTTAAACAAAACCCAACACAAAGGAAAACAAGCCCTCAAAAGAGAAACAAGACACACATGCTTATCGGAGAATGAACAACAAAAAAAATTAAAAAAAATAGTAGAGAAACAACAACACCAACAACCAAAAGAAACAACACCCAAGACCCAAGCTTATTTGATCACATCCCAATTCTCCAATTGAGCATCAAGCAACACCTCCCAATATTATTTGACCTATACCTTCTTCCCTTTTTGTTGTTGGTTTTGGCCAACTAACAGTCTTTTCCTTTACCAAGTTTCATTCTCTACTTGTTGATTTTAGAGTTGCTCATGGTAGTCCCCATGGAAAATTTCAACATTATGCCCTAAGCACGACATAGGAAGGTTGCATATAGTCAATTTCATTCTTTTGATTTTGTCATTGTTGGAATTCATCTTGTTTTATATCCTTAGTTATATTTTTCTACAAAAGTCTCTAGTTGAGATCTAGCATGAGTGGGAAATTCCTTCTCACTATCCATTATTTCAACTTTATCTTCCTTGTCAACCACCTCTTTGTTTTTTTTAAGAGGAACATAGATTAACTCTTCTTCCTCATTCAGGTTCTCATCCTCATCATCTTCATTACCTTCTCCAACATCAATTTCATCATCTTTAACTTTAGTCTCCTCCTTATCATTTTCCTCTGTATCATCTTCCTTATCTTCATCATACAACTCCTTTACATCGTCACCCAACTCCACCTTAGTGTCCTCACATTTCTCTTCTATAGCCTCAATCTATGCATACACCTCCTAGTCCACATTATGGATATCATCCTCAAAATCCACAAGATGAGGGAGGAACTCCTCATCTTTGAATTCATCCTCATCCTTATTTGAGAAGGAAGTATCTTGTTTACCTTCAGTATTTGAAGAAGTACCCACAATAGGTATATTAGGTAATTTGGTAGATCTACGACCCTTAGAAGATAAGGTGTTCTTGTCTACAAGGATAATAGCATGTTTTCCCCCTTCAACATTAGAAATATTGTTGGGCCCCCATCATCGTCAATAGAGTTTAACTTTTTATTTTTGTATTTTTCCTGACTTGATCACAAAGGGGCTTTCCTTTTAGTGGGGGTGGCATCTTGGATATTCAAGAATTCACTTTTAATACTATTTTTTGTAGAGGGTAGTGGGGAGAATTTTCTACCAACATTACTAGACCCTTTTCTCTTTTCAGGGGAGATAATTTAAAGAGGTCCTTCAACATTTCAAGACTAGAATTATTAGATGGCGCAAGGGACACCTCCTTGATTTTAACAACCCTTTTCCCCTTAGACTTGGTGCCCAATCTAGTGCTCCCTTTAACAAAAAAAGGAGAGGTTCAATCTCTTATATTTTAGCACTACTTTACCTAAAATAAGGGTTTTTCTTAGGGATCATTGAGAGGCTATATTTATAGAGGGCCATAATTAAGCCTTGATGTAGGGGAGGATAGGACCCATTCATGATGCATTTTTGAAGAGAGGAAAATGGGTAATAAGGGATAATAACCTTAGACCCATGTTGAATACATGATTTAAAATTATAAAATGGTAACCATGAATATTTTGAAACTCCCCTTCAAAAGTAAAATACTTTATTATATGAATACTTACCAATCCCCAAGGAGCCATTAATATTTCTCTATTGTAGCCATTCTAGAAATTCACCAACCTTTCCCCTTTCTCAAGGAAGGCATCAATTAATTTATCATAGTTAGCATTGCTCTTCTTCTCAATGTGCTCTCATTCACACTTCAAACTAGTAGCTTTAGCAATTAAAACATTTGTGACCTAGAAACACACACCCCTAATGGACTCAACACCTTGCTACCAAGAATTGACAAATTTAGAGGCCAATTTGTTGTTAAACCCTTTCATGGCCTTGAAGAAAGGGGAGCAACCCCCTTTTTCAAAAATCTCCCAAAGCTCCGAGTTTTGCATCAAAGCCTCACAAAATTGCGGCTTAGTTATTTTATGAGGGTCATCCATCTTTCTCTTCACAATATTGTTACTATCAATACCACAATTAAAAAAACCTTGGAATTCCTTCTATTACTAGATATGAACTTGAAATAGGTAAAAAAGGGATCAATGATAACAATAATACAATATTTTCATCTTTTCTTATAAAATATAGAGATTTGAAGTCCCATCAACCACCACTTGTCTTGACTTCTATCATCAAGAGGACCATTGTCATCTCTAATATTCTCCCCTTCACCCATAATAAAATGCTTATTGTTACCAATCTCATAAATACCTTGAGGCATAACATTACACATGGGAGAAGCAAGGAAAAAAATCTAATACAATCTTTTGGAGAACATCATTAAAAATTGAGCATGAGAAAAGAATTAAAGCCTTGAAAGATAATTAAGAAAGAGTTCCATCGTGGCAGTATTGATATCCACGTTATTTAGAAAAATAAAGTCATGCAAGTTGAAGGCCACATCATCTTTTGTCCCAATGTATAATAGACAAATCATCAGCTTACTTGGACTCATTTGAATTTTATCTTTCCTTAGACACTTTCTCTTTCACTAAACGTGGGAGATTAGAGTAAAGCCAATAATTATAGTCATAACAACATAACCCTTCATTGGAGATAGCATCAACAACTAAGTTTCCTTCTCTAAAGATATGATTAATTTTGGTTTTCTAGAGAATCCCATAATCATACTTATACAATCATCCATCATGTTTCTGATCCTCCAAGGAGACATTGAATTACCTTTAAAGATTTGGATAATCAAATTTGAATCACCTTAAATCTCAACATTATAATAACTCTTCTACATTCTTGTTAATCCCCACCATGCAATAGTAGCTTCAACCTCATTATTGGATTTTCTACCAATATATTTTCCAAACCTCTCAATCAAGATCCCCTGCTCATCTCTTATTACTCCTCTAGCAATAAATTCTCTTTTATTTCCTTTTGAACAACATCAAAGTTTAGTTTTTTCCAACCTCTATCAAGTAGTTTCTATTTAATACTTTTTCTTAAAATAATTTTTCGCACTTGAGCTTAGTTATATGAGTAACACTACAATATTTTTTGTCCCTAAGATCCATATAAGAAGGCATTTTCTTGGCATAACCAAAAATCAAGGCATTGGTATTATCCTTTAGGTTATGTTGAATACTTTAAAAGACATCATTGTTGTTTCTTGAGATTTCTCTAAATTCCTATTATTTATTTATTTTCCATATACCCCAAGAGATAGAAGGAGGGTCTACTTCCAAATTTCTAAAGTCACAAATTAAGAGAGAAGGCAAAAATCCCATGCCAAGAGGCAACAAAGTCTTTTATGGTCATAGGAAATATCCAATCTAAGCTAAGGTTCTGCAACACCTTAGTCAAAACATCTCTAGAGAAGTCATAGTGGAAGAGAATACTTCCACTATTTCCTCCTCCTTATAACATAGCATACAACTATTAACCACCTGAAAGCCTCTTTTTTTCAAATTCCCAATAGAAAGGATTCTATTGTGTATAGGTGTCCACCAAAAGTAGTTAATCTTAGGAAGTAATCTATTGTTCCAAACCATATTAAAATTAAAGGAACAAGCCTCATTCTTGTTATCCAAAAGGAAGTAAGCTAACCCGATATAGAAGGAGCCAGATTAGCTCACCACCCAAATGTACTCATCTTTTTTATTCAAGGAGCAAAACTAAAAAATCTCCAATTATTTTCCCAAGTTTCTCAATGTCTTACTGCTACCTTCCACCACTTAGAATTCTTCTTCCAACAATTTGTTCCCAAAAATTCTACCACTTAGGATTATGACCATTACAATCAATATAATTATTGATATTTTCTCCATTCTATCTAATAAGAAACACTTTTATGTTATCAAAATTTTCAAGAGAAGACAAACTCTGACCAATAAGAAAAGAGTCATTCCAAAAATTATTTCTCTTCCCATCTCCCACTCTCCAAAACAAGCCTTCCTTAATAATATTTTTGACTTTAAGTAGGTTGTTCCAAACAACCAAACCCTAGGGGATATTGAAGGAAGACAAGAAGCAATAGTAATCCAATCTTTTAAAATTTTTGGCTTTAAGGATAATTCCCCAATATTTATTGTTTTGGATGAAGTTCCAACCCACTTTCACTAGAAGGGATTTATTAAACCATTGTAGTTTTTTTATTCCTAGCTCACACTTCCTTTTAGAGTTACAAACCTTATCCTAGCTGACAAGAGAACTATCATTTTCCTTACTACCAAACCACAAGAATTTATTTTAAATTGTTTCAATTTTTCTAGCCATGTAAGCAAAAATTTTGAATAGAGAGAGGTAGTAGACCATAATATTTTGGAGAGAAGCTTTCAATAATTATAGTTTTCTAGTTTGACTAAGAAATTTTTCTTTCCAACCAGCCAACTTATTTTGCATCTTCTTCATAATACTAATCCAAACATGGTTTGGAAGTTTCTTATTTGATAAAGGAATTTGAAATAGGTAGCAAGAAGGTTAGCAATTTTACAACCAACAATTATCATAAATTTATCTTTAAGAGGGGGGTCAGTATCAAAGAAGTAGAGAATGTTTTTGTTGAAATATATATACTAACCTAATACTTTTGCATAATCATCAAGAAGAGTTATCCAATAATTGGATTCCACGACATAGGTAGCTCCAAAGAGGATAGTATCATCCACAAATTATTGATGCAAAGAGGGGGGCTGAGAGGAAGCAACTTGGATCCCTTTTAGTAACCCAACATTAGTAAAATTTTGAAGATTTATTCCTAGAAATTCAACCACAATAATAAACATGTAAGGAGATAGAGGTGTCTAAGGGATATGTAAGGAAAGAAATGGTGCGTAAACAACTTTCCTAATGTCAAAACCATAGGGAAGTAAGCAGACAGTACTTTTAATTTTTCAAATTACAATCCACTTAAGACACATGAAAGATTTATAGAAATAGAGAAGATACTCAAAGACAATGAACAATAGATTTACGTGGGAAACCCTTTTGGGAAAAAACCCACCACACCAAGTTGAATCTCTTTGTATTACAGTAACAATAATTACATACAATCAGAGATACAACTCTCTAGTATTAGTTCACAGTAGCTTCATTCACTATTCATCCAGTTACAAAAATGCTCTCAACAATCTGATAAAAAAAACTCAGAATCGATCTGCTTTTATCTCATCACATTTTGATTTTTTTTATCTTCTGTGCATCCTTATCCACCATTTCCCCATCATAGAAAGTTTCCTCTTGAGCATTGATTTTTCCCTGCATGTTGTTCAGCTGCAGTGTTGCAATAGTTGCAAAAATCTAACTTCCATCCATTCGAATATCGCTTCCTTTGATTGGTCCATGATGCTCCACATAGGATGGTCAAAGGCATTCAATATTTGTTGGAATATCAGTGCGACACTAATAGTGTCTCCCCAATGCCACAAAGATTTCATATCGATATTGGCATAGGTTCACAATCGACATGACGATATAGCGAATGCCATGAGACATACTGAAGCTGCCAACATCCAATGCATTCCTATCAGCAAGATATTTCTTATTGGCTAGACTCATACCAATGCTCACAAGTCACAACGACTTCCACTTTGCCATCAACAAGACTTTCCATTTTCCAAGAGGTTTCGCTGGGTCTCCCCAAGTTTCACCGAAGCACCTAACAGTTGGCAAGACATTCGTCTTTCGCCAAGACCTCCCACCGATTCTTCATGTTGTTTCGTAGCATCCACCAGTCGGCGAGACTCATCGCTTTCACTAGGAATTCATACCATGGTCCTAAGTCATACCAAGTACTCCAGTCACTAGTCGGAAAGACATTCGTCTTTCGCTGAGACCTCCCATCGAGTGACCAAGTCTTACCAAGTTGGAAAGACTTTTGTCTTTGTCAAGATGACATACTGAGCACCAATGTCTTGCTGAGTCGGCAAGACATTTGACCTTTGCCAAGACCTTTCACTGGGCAAACATTTCATACCAAAGAATATCGATGAGACATCCTTTGTCGCTGGGAGTTCTCCCCGAGCCCTTTGTGCTACTCTGATGACCTAGTCGGTGAGACTCCCTTCGGTCATTGGGACTTCATACTGAGCGGTCAAGTCACTCTGAAGACACCAGCTGCTGAGAGTCTTCCTGAAGCCCGATAAGAACATATTGTTGGCCAGAGGTCTCCATTCGACAAAAGGTCATAGTGAATGCTTCTTGTCATAGCGATAGTTCATTCGGAAAAACACCAACCTTGTCTTAGCGACTTGGAACATTTCAAAGGATTCATAATAGTTAGTCGGCTAGACATGATTAATGTCACAACGACTTTTCCCTCCAGGAGTTACATGTCAGTATGGATTGAGGAAAATATTCCAACAACATCTACCACAAGGGAAGAACTCCTTAGGAACTCCATTGACTAACATTGACCATTTCAAAGGCATAACACAAGATTTAATGAGCTTCAATATTTTTCCTTTAAATCCAAACTTTTGTAGGACAATGTAGCATCAAAAATTGTCACCCTTGATAATTTCACACTACCTTGACACCCTACTTTTATTATAACATTAATTATAATAATAATTTACTCATTTTAGGGTCATATCAATATAATATATTTAAATCCCCATCACCCCTAGAAAATTGAGCCAAAAAGAACTGGTCACAGGTCTGAGGATCCCTAGACCAAAAAGAATTTTTTTAAATATTTGAAAACTTGATTGGTGGCCTTTTGTAATTTGAAAATGACCCCAGGTCAACCTCTACCCAAAAAGATTCATTAAAATGTATATATAAACATGTTTTCCCTCTCATTTTGAGGTGGAAGGAGGCAATTATAAATGAGAAGTTATTATGAGGAAACTATGGAGAAGTAAATTGAGTGCTCCTCTACATGTTATCTACAACAAGCTATTGTATTTTGGGAACTAACCTTTTGTAGGTCTATCAAGAAATCAAGGCATCTATCAATAAACTTGTAGTGCAACACCTCTTTGTCAAGGGTTTTCACATCAATTTAACAATATCATTTATCATGTTTATCAATTTAAGTCAATTATTGTTGTTTTGGTCTCTGCCTAGCCTAGGGAATGCCCTCTTGATCATCACCAATAATTGTACTGGAGGTAGAAATACCAAAATGGGGTTTGGCTTAAGCAAGCACCAATACAACACAATCTTTTCCCTCTTTTCATGTGCAGGTCGGATCCAAAACTTTTGTAAACAGATAATTATGGTGAAGTGTAGAGTAGACTATAACACAAATCATACTTTCAAATTTCATAAACACATGAACCTAGTCTAGGGGACCCCACACCCCTAACTAGCTACTTCAGGATCAATTTTTCAATGTAGGTTCCTCTATATCTCTATCTCTCATATTTCAAGTTGCTTTTTAATTTTATGCTTTTGTCTATTCAATAAATTACATTGTCAAATCTAGGGACACATACCAAATAGGCTAGCTAAAACAAAAATAAAATTTATCATCCTCACAACTCAATACAACATAAACCCTGGGAGGTTGGCTCTTCCTTGTGACAATAAGCTAAGCATCAAAACCATAGTTGGTTTATGTTTTGAACAATGTTTCAAGTCAAAGTGAAAAGGAGATAATCCCAGTTAACCTAATTGGATCTAGGATCACTTTTCCTAATCAACATATAATAGAAAAAAGGACCAAGACACTCTATCATATTCCTTAGATATATCTAATTTAAACACTATTCCAAGTTTTTAAATATACTCATGGGTAGACAAAACAACATAAAAAATGTATCTACCCAGAATAAACCATTTTTTATTAGTAGATATAAACCTTTGGAGCACAATTCTAAGTCTATTAAATATCATTCTAGAGAAGATCTTGTAGATCGGGTTGCATAAACTGATAAGCTTGCAGTCCAACATAGAAGTGACCTCCATTTTTTAGGAACCAAAGCAATAAAAGTGGATTTTAGCTAGCCTAGAAGTTTAGGGAAAGTGCAAGAAGTTGGGTCCACAAAGAGGGGAAGTTTTGGCCAAAACTAAAATTTCAAAAGGAATGGGTACCCATTTTAAAAAAATGGGTACCTATTTTGAAATGGGATCTTGAGCCTAAATCCAAACGAGAACCCATTCTACTTCAAGTACCTATTTCGAAAAGCTATTTACTTTTTTAAAAAATAAACTGTCAATTCATTTTTACCTACAACTTTCACGGCTAGAGAGAGCAACCTGACAAAATGGGTACCCATTTTGCAAGCCATCTATGCCATCAAATTGTGCTTGCCACCTCCTCCCTTCAACGTACTAAATTTTAGCGACCTAGTTAGTATTTGCACTTTTTTTCTTTATATTTGTAGACACCTAAATTTGGACACTTACATTTGTCCAAATTTATCCCTTTTCGTTGAAATATTCTCTTATTTGCATTAATTAAGTAATATTGCTATTATTTAATTAATAACCTTAAATTCTTCTAAATCCATAAGGTATCTGATTAGTAATTAAATACCTTACCATTTATTCCCCTTTTCCTCAAAAGAATTAAATAAATAAGATATTTATTTAATTCCTCACATATCACATCCTCCATCACTTTTCCTTAATCCTAATCCACCTCCTAATCCCATCATTAGGGATGTGCACATGTCTAATCCATGATTAGGATGTGTCACATCCTCCAACTTTTGCAAGTTGGTTCCTAATCTTCAAAAGCCACTAACTATCTTCTAACCATTGATTAACTAGTCTAATCAACCCCCCTTTAGTCAACTCTCCCTATCCCCCAAGAAATTTTTAATTCCTTTTTGTCTTCCCCATGTGAATTTAAAACTCACTTTTATTCCCCCAAAGCTCTCTTGTTCCCCATGTTGATCATTGAGAGGTCACATCAGTCACATGGATTTAAGAACCTTCCATTATAAGGACCTTGTCTTATCCACAAGGTACTTCCAATCATGTGAATTTAAAATTCACATTTATTTCTCCAACCACTTCTCTCATCCCCATGGTTCCTCACTTGTCACCATCACTCTCATCCCAAGGTACTTGTAAGTACCTCCACCTCACATGTCCCTTTTCCACATCACATGTCCTCTTGACATCTCATCTTCCACATGGAAAGATGTGAGGGCTTGTGAGTCCTCAACTCACGACAACCCTTCATCTTGCCCATGTTGGAAAAATCTTGACTGTTTAAATCCCTAGAGGCCTTTCCCCCTAAAATAGAGGATTTTTGGCTTCATTTTCTCAAAACACATTCAAGTCTTTAGGAAAATTCAAATCTTGAGCACTCAACTACTACTCTCATCCACACCATTGTTGAATCCTTAAGCTCTTGCATCCATTTTGTTCATCAATCCAAATACCCACATATCTCATTTGAATCCTCATCACATCTAGATCATTTTACACCCACTTTTAACACTCTTTCCATCAAGGAGCACACACTTATCAACAATCAAAGGGCTAACCAAGGAACAAATCATATAAGGTATACATATAATGTTTTTCATCTTTATTTTGTTTAAGTTTAACGTAGCCCAATCTTGAGGTGTTGAAGTGTTGTTTGATTTCTTTTGCATTTTCTTTTGCATCATTTAGGATAGGTAAATAATGTTGCATCACATTTCTGGAACACCTGGTGGGACCCACAAACAGGTCCCTTTTTTCACGTTTGTTGTTGTTTGACATTTTGTAGGTTCAAGTTGCAAAGAGGCGACTCCATAGATGACAGAGGCAACCTCACGCTTGGTTGGGTGACCCTACCCTAGGTTGGATGAACTTGCCCCAACTCTGGAAAACCTGCCCTCAATAGTGGTGAACCTTCCCTCTAGAAGAGAAAAATTTCCCCAGAGAGGAGAAAACCTACCCTATAGAGGGGCAAACCTACTCCACAAAGGGGTGAACCTTCCCTACAAAGGGGAAAACTTGCCCTAGACAAGGGAAAACCTGACCAAACATATCTTTTTGTGAGGTAAAATAGTGGTTTAAACTTCATTTCTAGCTTTCATTTCTTATCATTTTAAGGTACTAAGCCCCTAATGTCATCTATTGGTGAGTGTGTCTACCTTTTTCCTAACATTTTTGCAACTTGTTTCACACTTTTCGAAGATAGGAGATCAAAACTACTAACACTTTTCTTGTAGAGCGATCGTTCTCGGTGTCTTTAGTTTTTTATTTTGTCATTTTTACTTATTAATCTAGGCACATAGATCTAATTAGGGGGATTCAACATATTGTTTGTTGTGTTTGAAAGTCCTTTGTGTCACTCAAGGGGCACTACATCATCCAAGCTTTCCCCTTGCACTTCGTGTGAACCTGGGGAGTAGCCAAAAATAGTTAGTGTTCTCTTTTTAGTGGGACTTACTTGGGGATTTCATCACCCCAAGGGATGATCCCAACCATGCATACCAATAGGGTATATAAAGGGGGGAGAGCCAAAGTTGTACCCCAATCCAGTCACATTGTGTCTGGCAGAGTGTCGAAGCTAGGGTAATACCTAGATAAGACATGAAGAGTTGGTCTGAGCCTTCAGTATCTCATTGGAGTTCCTGACTCACACTTGTAGATGGGCTAGTGTTCACAGTTGGGCCTCACATACCATGTGTATATCGAGGACTCCCTAGTTGCTTTGTTTAGCCTAGATAGAGGACTATGTTGGTCATACCCTTTTCACTAATCTTAGGACTATGTTGTTTGTACTGTCTTCTTTGTGCAAAACCAATGAATTTTCATTTAGTCAAGTCAACCTTACCTTCTACTTGTTGTTTTTTGTGTTTTTGGTCCTTTGCCATAGTCGTTTTCACCTAAGTCAAGTTTAGGTTTGTGGACTGAGGTGAACCTACCCTAAATAAGGGTGAACCTACCTTTTGTCTTAGTCATTTCCCAATCTGTGTTTGTCAAAATTTCCCATCTTTCATTGAATAGGTGACCTTGCCCCAGAAAGGGGAAACCCAACCTTGAACAGGGGCGATTCTACCCTATGTCATTCAAACAGCCATCAAAACATCCAGTTTCACCAAGTTGGGTGAACTTGCCCCAACTTGGGTGAACTTGCCCCCTAAACAACCAATTTCACCTTCCATTAAGTCATTCCAAGCACTCATTTTCCCATTTTGAACACCTATTTTCCTATTCTGAGTATTCGTTTTCTCGTTCTGCGCATTTGTTTCCCTGTTCTGAGCATTTGTTCCCCATTCCAAGCATTCATCTCCTTGATCCGAGCATCTTCCTCCATATTCCAAGCACCCGTTTACCTATTTTGAGCATCCATTTCCCATCTATCTCTCACTGAATAGGCGACATTGACCTCAACTTGGATGACCTTGAACTAAACTTGGGAAAACCTTACTTTAAATTGGGTGAACCTACCCCAACTTGGGCCAACCTTCCCTCAACTTGGGTGAATTTTCCCCAACTTGGTTGACCCTGCCCCAAGCTGAGTGATTTCACCACCCAAACAACTAATTTCACCTTTTGTTCAACTATTCTACGCATCTGTTCATCCATTCCAAGCATCCTTTCATCTATTCTAAGTATTTGTCCCCTCATTCTAAGAATTCATCTCCCCTCCAAAGCATCCATTTCCTCATTTCGAGCATCCATTCCCTTGTTTCAAGCAGTCGTTTCCTTGTTCCAAGTATTTGTTTCCTCATTTTGAGCATTCGTTCATCCATGCCAAGCAACCATCTCCTCATTTTGAGAATTTGTATCCCCTTTAGAGCATTCATTTCCTCATTCTAAGCATCCATTCCCTCATTTTGAGAATCCATTTCCTCATTTTGAGTATCTATCTCCTCATTCTGAGCATCCATCTCCTCATTTCAAGCATCCATCTCCTTGTTGAAAGCATCCATTCATCCATTTAGTGCATCTGTTTACTCATTATGAGTATCCATTCATCCATTTCGAGCATCTGTCTCCTCATTCTATGAGTCCATCTACCCGTTCCAAGAGTTTATTTCCCTGTTCCAATGGTCTAAAAGTAGATAGGTAAACTTTCCTAGTGGATAGTCAAACCTGCCCAACATATAGGTGAACTTTCCCAATGGATAGGTGAACCTGCCCAATAGATAGGAAAACCTTCCTAGTGGATAGGAAAACTTTCCCAGTAGATAGAAAAACCTACCTAGTAGATAGGCGAACCTAACCTAGTGGATAGGAAAACCTACCCAACAGATAGGTGAACCTGACCCAACAGATAGGTGAACATGCCCAGTGGATAGGCAAACCTACCCAGTAGATAGGAAAACTTTCCTAGTAGATAGGTGAACTTTCCTAGTGGATAGGTGAACCTGACCCATAGATAGGTGAACCTAACTTCCATCCAATCATTTGCATCTTCCGTTAATCTGTAATCTGCATTTTGATCCATCTGCATCATTCTTTCATCATCTAAATCATATAAGCACACCTTAGAGCATCTCTGATTCACATATCCATCATCGTTTTCTCAATCCAAATCCTCTAAATTTCATTTCAGGTTATTATCCAAATTGACCTAAGTGTCTGAATTTGATCGTCATCATCCAAATCTTCTTAGGATTGTCATTTGTCCTGAGTTAATCATTATCGTCAGCCTAATCAATCCACTTTCAATCTCTAGTTGGATTCCATGCCACAATCATCTATCTATCCTTTGATCCAATCAATTAGCATCCTAAGTTACCTAGGGTAATCTCTGAACTTGGTTTAGAATCCCTTTCATTATCATATCTGATCCATCATTTTATCTTATCAATCGATCTTATCCAATCTAATCCAATTGTATCCCTATCAAATCACCTTCGACCCAATCAATCTACTTCCATCTCAAGGTAGATTTGGTGTCGTAATCATCCTTTGGTAATCCAATCTGATCGTCAGTGTCTTGCATCGTCTTGTCAAACCTCTTAACTTGTTTAGAGTCAATCTCATCACATCATCGCATCATCCTAATCTGAGCTTCAATCCAATCTAAATTTGAGCTTCAATCCAATCCTAATATGAGATTTAATCCAATCCCAATATGAGCTTAACCTAAACCTAGATTTGAGCTTTAGTCCATCTACATCTAAGATCTTCTACTATCAAAACAAATCTTAAGATCCCTTCTTCCATCTTCTTCCAATCCATCCTATTTATCCTTTCATCACCTTTTCCTTCATTTTAATTGTTTGTTCCCATACCTTCAATCCATACCCATCCAGTCTAACATCATGAATCCTTATCCTCCATCGATGCAACCAAAATAATTAGTCAAGGGGAATCCTAATTACATTGATGATGATAACGAAAGTCTTATTGATCAAGAGGTATATGACATAGATTCCCTTGATGTTATCATTTCTAGTAAGATTTCCCCAACTGCTTTCCAAAATTCAACTACCCCTCTGATCTATCCTGTTACATCTTCATCCACACCTACTAACGCTCCTTATGCTACATCTGACAAAGGATACCCATTATGTTCCCCATCTGCATATTCATCATATCCAAGTCATCTACGTCTTTCTCTTATCCAACACCCACATCCTCTTATCCTAATCTACCATATCAATACTCCTATTCCAATCCCCCATCCATTTCCCCCTATCCTAATCCTCCTTACCAGTCTTCCCATCCTAATGCAACATCCACACATTTTTATCTTAAACTTACACCACCATTAACCTATCCTAATCCAACATCCACATCTTCCTATTCTAATCCATCATCCATGTCCTCCCATATTAGTCCACCATCTCAATATTCCCATCCTAATCCACAATCCCAATACCTCTACTATAATCCACCACCTGCATCCTCTTATCCTAATCCACCACCTGCATCTTCTTATCCTAATCCACCATCTGCATCTTCTCTTCCCAATCCACCATCCACGTCTTCCTATCCCAATCCACCATCCTAATCTTCCCAACCAAATCCTCCTCCCCACTATCCTTACTACAATCCACTAGCTGCATCCTCTTGTCTTAATCCACCATCCATATCCTCCTATGTCACTCCCTCTTCCATGCCACCATGTCTTAATCTCCCATCTACTCCCAATCCTACCTCCAATCCCATTCCTCCATCTAATCCTAGTCCTCCACCAATACCTCATCCTTCTTCTATTCCTCTCACCCCATCTAAGCCTAGAGTGTGCACGATTCTCACTTTAGAAGTTCTCCAAGGACTAATGAAAAAGAAGACATCCCCAAATCCACATCATGAAGTCATGGAACCATGTCATCCCAATCCATCATCCACGATCATTAGTGATGAGACCCTTCTCCATCCAACACCTATCATTGTTGTTACCACCCCTAGCACCACTCAAACTTTTGAAACCATCACACCCATCGAATCCATTGAAAACCCATCTCCTACTCTGAGAGTCATTGAACCCATTGAGGACAATAAAACTCCATCACCATCTTCTACTCCTAGATCCACTCAATCCAATGAAGACACTCAAATCCAATCTAGTCCTCCCACTCCTAGTATCACTGAGATTCATTCCCATGAACTTCATGAATCTTCCATCCTTCCATCTCCCCCATTTGATGAGTCCCTCCAACACTCCATCATCATGCCACCCACACAAGATGAGTCATTCCAAGAGCTTGATCCAAAGCATACCAACATATCCCTTCCTCTCGATCAAGATCCTTCCATCCCCTCTAGTCCACCTCAAGATCATAGTCTCCCATCCATTCCATCCTATGATCCCCTTGTCACTCAAGATTCCACCACTCTATCTCATGAGCCCTTATCTCCATCTCCATTGCATGAGCCCTTATCACCTAATCCCTTTCTTGATCCGTTACCACTCACTCCTCCTGATCAAGATGCTATTACCCCATCATCTCCATCCCATGATCCTCCATCGTTGCCTAAACCTACTATCCCCACACCACTTTTGTATCCCCTTGGTACTCTTACATTCTTCCATGGTGGTCTCCTTGCAAAAGAAAAACAAACCATATATACCACCCATCATCCTCTGTCTAATAATGGACTCCCATCATTCTTCCAGAATAACAAAAATCCTATCATGGATCCAATGCTCAAGAACATGAACTATCAAGGAAAAGGTTTAGGCCTTCATGAGCAAGGTATTTTAGAGCCCATCGAGGTCAAAGAACGCTCCTATATGTGAGGTCTTAGATGTACTACTTGCAAATCGCAATCCAAAAATGTTGGTACAGCCTCCACATACCCTAAACAATCTTCTTCTAAACGAATAAGAGGCTCCTCCCATCACTCCACTAGATCATTTTCTATCATCCCACCTCCATCGTATTGCCTCCAAGCAACCATCCATATTCCTCCTTCATATGGTCCATCCATTTTGGGTCCTTACATCCCTCCATCCACCATCTCCCATCCTTCATCTACTCTATCCATTTTGGGTTCTTATGTCCCTCCACCCATTACATCTATTTTGGGCCCTTATATCCCAAAATCACCTCCTCCATCTCATCCTATTCATTCTTTCATCCATCCATCACCTATCCATGTCACCCACCATAAATACCCCACTCTCATGTTCCCTAATCAGGATCAACAAAGGAATGTACCTACACATCCTCCATCCACATATCATCCCAAAAATCCTACCTCCATCACTCCATTCATGTTTCCTCCACATCATCCATCTCCTTACACCCATCCCATTTCTATTAAAAGCAATTTGGATGTCTAAGTAAAAATGCATAAATCTAAACATCCATATGAATCTAAGGCTCCTCATGTCCCCTTAAAAATACATGTTGAAGAAAATAAAAATCAAATCCAATATCCAAATCAAGCCCATTGGCCACAAAGGCCCACCAAAGTTGCTAATCCAAAAGATAATCATACACCCCTTCCATCTCCTAAATCTATTTTGGGTCCTTATGTCCCAAAATTCACTATGCCATCTCCTCCACTATCCCCACATCATCCATCAATTAATACTCCTATCATTTCACATCCACCACCATATGTGCCAATGTTGGTCCTAAACTCATCACCACATCACACACCTACCTCCTCATTCCATCCATGCATTTTCCAACATCCCATCAATTATCCCACATATCTCCCCCATCACATCCCTTTAATCCATTCTCTTGCATAAAACATTTATCCTAATAAGGTTGTACCAACATCAAATAGTCACTTCACACATGGGCTCTTACTACCTAGTATGGAATTTGATGCTTGATTTCATCTATTCTCTTATCACATCCACTTATCCAAAAAATCCAAAAAATCCAAAAAAGTGAAAAAAAAAAGTCAAAACAAAGAAAGATAAAAGAAAAGAAAAAGTAAAGAGAAATAATTCATCCAATGGTGAAAACTTGGCAAACAAGTGCCTTGGAAAATTACCATGATGAAAACCTGGCAACCAGGCATCATGTGTAAATCCCCCATCTAGTTTACTTCCGTACTTGGGGGCAATTACATTCCTTTCACCCATATCCTCCATCCGACCTATCTTACACATTCTGCTTGTCATATCACACTTATCCCAACTCCTCCATCCTCCATGTGATCTTGATATTGATAGGGGAAAACATATATACATGCTTTGGACATCTCTTGGAATACATCCCCCTCACTGTTACACTATCCTATTCCTTATCCACATCCATCTACCTTCTTTGTCCACTCATCATGCTACCATCAGTCTTCCTTCCTTATCTAGACATCCAATCTATAACCATCTCCCCCCTCATCCACCCATCATATCCTCCTCCATTTATCTCCTTTATCTTCCCAACCACTTGTCTTCCATCCCCCCTATCTCATTGTCTACGATATATCTAGAGTTGGGGCATCTACCACCTTTGTGACATAGTCCTTGGACACAACCTTCATCAATCTTATCATCCCTCCATCTCCCCATCCTTATCTTCCTATCCATCCAAAAAATCCCTTCCATCCCCTCATCCTTATCTTCCTATCCATCCATCCAAACAATCTCTTCCATCTTCCCCATCCTTATCTCCTTACCCATCCAAAAATTATTTCCATCTCCCCATCCTTATCTTCCTACTCATCCATCCAAACAATCCCTTCCATCTCCCTACCCATTCATCTCTATCCTTATCCCATCACATCATCCCTTGTCATTGATATCTAACTATCGGCTACTTGTAATCCAATCCAATGCCATCTATCTCATCATCATCACTCCCACTTCTTTCGCACATATTTTCAATTTCTTATCACTTCTCATCACTCTTCTATCCATCATATCATCCTCCCAATTCATCTTTTGATGCTTTGGATAACTATCCCATCCCTGAGCTTCATGCAATCATCATCATCCTATCCAATCCACAAGGTCTATCTTGTCTCATCATATCAATTTCATCTTTTTATCCACTTATCAGGGTCTTCTCATCATCCCTTATCCATCGTTTGTCTTTGGTCTTTTGTTGAACTACATTGACCCTGCACTTTCATGTAGGCAAGGTCGATCATTTGATCTACCCCTAGGGCTACTTTTTTTGTCTAGTCCTTTTCGTTCATCGTCACGGTCTCCATCATCCTCTTCCCAGTTCTATCCATGGTTAGTTGTCATCCTTTTATCAAACTACAAGGGCTCTACACTTTCACGTAGGCAAGGCTAATATTTGATTGGCCCCTGAGCCCCTAGGTCTGTAGGGTGTGTGATTCTTGCATCTCATTTTTTGTGCTGTGTCATCAAGTATTCCCTTATCTAGCTAGTTCTTCACAAACGAGATCCCCTAGTATCATTAGATCCAATTGGTTTTGAATATCCTGCATCATATCAATATTTTAGTTTAGTATCCATCTTTGGTGTCAATAAGATGTATCCTTCCTAGTAGACCTCATCAATCCCATCCATCCTCTCAATCCTATGGCAAAGGATATTTGCAATTCATTGTGATCTTTTGATGCTTTTGGCTTTTGTTTATCATTTGAGCTCCCTATCATAACTTGTCAAGGTCTCCATGATCTCTCATATTATAGTGTGTTTTGGTTGGTTAACATAGTGGAATATCTTGATCTTTCTTTATGTTGTTGTTTTCTTGGTTGTCCCACGTAGTACCCACCAAGATCCTTGAGGTCTTGTGTTACATTGGGGTATCCTTTTGTGCTTGTGGTTATCCCAATACCTAACCCAACCAAAGTCATCATGACTTTGGGGTGTTGGGATAGCCTTCTTGTATGTTTTTTTTTTTATGCATTAGACACTAATTCGCCTTGGGTTTACATACCATGGAACCTGGTGTCTTATGCTATAGTATAAATCAATGCTCTAAAAATGGAAAATTGCATTAAGATTGCATTTCATGATCAATTTTGTTTCCTTTGAACATATTTTCCTCCATCATTTTCATCCTTTCATCCATCTCACATCTAGTTCCAATCCTCATCCATTCAATCTAGCACAACTCATGTAATCACATCCTCAGTCTTGTTCCTAGCCTTGCTACAAACCTTGATCCAATATATAATCATCATCTTCGTCATCATAATCAGGATGTATCCTTCCCTATCCTTTGGTTTTATTTTGGGATGCATCCTTCCCTCATCATCATCAGGATGTATCCTTCCCTATCCTCGTGTTGTTTCGAGATATATCATTCCCTCATTGACAACACTCCATCCATCATCAATCCATTTTAGGCTTGTAGCTTGACTGGGGCAACATCACCTTTGTCCTTAAATCCATTTGTGCTTCCCAATCTCCTATCACTTATCATCCTCTCTATCCATCACTTTGCATCATCATCCCCATCTACTCTCGCATCATCTCATCTATTTTGAGAGCACGCCCATGTTCTCTTGAACCTACATGTCCTCTCAAGGGGGCATCCTCAATCCCTAATCTTCATCTTCACTTCCATTATCTCTCTTTCTAGTCACTCCTTTGATGACTAGGGATTTTTTTTCAATCTAACCATCTTCTTTCGGGTTCTATGTTTTAATATTCTTTGAAATGATGCTACTTCATAACACCACCTCTAAGAGGGGAAAAATGTAGACACCTAAATATGGACACTTACATTTGTCCAAATTTATCTCTTTTCGTTGAAATATCCTCTTACTTGCATTAATTAAGTAATATTCCTATTATTAAATTAATACCCTTAAGTTCTTCTAAATCCATAAAGTATTTAATTAATAATTAAGTACCTTACCCTTTATTCCCCTTTTCCTCAAAAGAATTAAATAAATAAGACATTTATTTAATTCCTCACATATCACATCATCCATCACTTTTCCTTTATCCTATTCCACCTCTTAATCCCATCATTAGGGATGTGCACATGTCTAATCCATGATTAGGATGTGTCACATCCTCCAACTTTTGTAAGTTCGCTCCTAATCTTCATAAGCCACTAATTGTCTTCTAATAGTTGATTAACTAGTCTAATCAACCCCCTTTAATCAACTCTCCCCATCTCCCAAGGAATTTTTAATTCCTTTTTGTCTTCTCCATGTGAATTTAAAATTTACTTTTATTCCTCCAAAGCTCTCCTCTTCCCCATGTTGATCATTGAGAGGTCACATCAATCACATGGAGTCAAGAGCCTTCCATTATAAGGAACTTGTCTTATCCACAAGGTACTTCCAATCATGTGAATTTAAAATTCACATTTATTTCTCCAACCACTTCTCTCATCCCCATGGTTCTTCACTTGTCACCATCACTCTCATCCCAAAGTACTTGCAAGTACCTCCACCTCACATGTCCCTTTTCCACATCACATCTCATCTTCCACATGGAAAGATGTGAGGGCTTGTGAGTCCTCAACTCACCACAGTCCTTCATCATGCACATGTTGGAAAAATCTTGACCATTCAAATTCCTAGAGGTATTTCCCCCTAAAATAGAGGATTTTTGGCTTCATTTTCTCATAACATGTTCAAGCCTTCAAGCAACTTCAACTTTCAAGCACTCAACTACTACTCTCATCCACCATTGTTGAATCCTTAAGCTCTTGCATCCATTTTGTTCATCAATCCAAATACCCACATCTCTCATTTGAATCCTCATCACATCTAGATCATTTTGCACCCACTTTTAACACTCTTGCCATCAAGTAGCACACACTTATCAACAATCAAAGGGCCAACCAAGGAACAACTCATACAAGGTATAAATATGTTATTTTTCATCTTTATTTTGTTTGAGTTTAATGTAGCCCAATCTTGAGGTGTTGAAGTGTTGTTTCCTTTCTTTTGCATTATGTTTTGCATCATTTAGGTTAGGTAAATAACTTACCCTTTATTCTCCTTTTCCTCAAAAGAATTAAATAAATAATACATTTATTTAATTCCTCACATGTCACATCATCACTCTTCCTTAATCCTAATCCACCTCCTAATCCCATCATTAGGGATATGCACATGTCTAATCCATGATTAGGATGTGTCAGATCCTCTAACTTTTGCAAGTTGGTTCCTAATCTTCACAAGCCACTATCTGTCTTCTAATCATTGATTAGCTAGTCTAATCAACCCCCCTTTAGTCAACTCTCCCCATCCCCTAAGAAATTTTTAATTCCTTTTTGTCTTTCCCATGTGAATTTAAAATTCACTTTTATTCCTCCAAAGCTCTCCTCTTCCCCATGTTGATCATTGAGAGGTCACATCAGTCACATGGAGTCAAGAACCTTCGATTATAAGGATCTTGTCTTATCCACAAGGTACTTCCAATTATGTGAATTTAAAATTCACATTTATTTCTCCAACCATTTCTCTCATCCCCATGGTTCCTCACTTTTTACCATCACTCTCATCCCAAGGTACTTGCAAGTACCTCCACCTCACATGTCCCTTTTCCACATCACATGTCCTCTTGACATCTCATCTTTCACATGGAAAGATGCGAGGGCTTGTGATTCCTCAACTCACCACAACCCTTCATCTTGACCGTTCAAATCCCTAGAGGCCTTTCCCCCTAAAATAGAGTATTTTTGGCTTCATTTTCTCATAACACATTCAAGTCTTCAAGCAACTTCAACTCCCAAGCACTCAACTACTACTCACATCCACCATTGTTGAATCCTTAAGCTATTTCATCCACTTTGTTCATCAATCCAAATACCCACATATCTCATTTTTAATCCTCATCACATCTAGATCATTTTGCATCCACTTTTAACACTTTTGCCATCAAGGAGCACACACTTATCAACAATCAAAGGGCCAACTAAGGAACAACTCATACAAGGTATAAATTTATTGTTTTTCATCTTTATTTTGTTTGAGTTTAACGTAGCCCAATCTTGAGGTGTTGAAGTGCTGTTTTCTTTCTTTTGCATTCTGTTTTGCATCATTTAGGATAGATAAATAACACTGCCTCACAATATTTAAATTTTTTTTTTATGTAATTATGGTTTAAAATTTAATTATATAATGTAACATTTAGGGTTTGAAACTTCATGGCTTATAATTTTTTTAATTTCATTTTTATAATTAGGATTAATTCTATTCCTTTTGAGTTCAATAGCTTGTGAACTCCTTTAATCCCGTACTATATTCTTACATCTAATAGAAAAAAATGCACACACTCCTTTGTTTCCTCAAACAAGAATGAGCTCATACTCATAAAGAGGAAATATTTAGGTGTTTCATTTTCCATATCATATCATTCCCCATTCATGCCTACCATTATAAATGAATGATCACTAATAATATGAATGGTCACTAGTATTGGAAAAACTAATCCCTTCTATGGAATTAAATCACCACTACCACTTTCAACCTCTTGGTTGGCATAATAGTCCCAAAACCCTTCATAGGTTCTAAAAAGAAGTAGCTATAATATCACAATTAATTTAATCATTGATTGTATAACCCTAGTGTAGATTAAATATGGATTGTGTATGCTAGCTCTTTACAACTCTATCCTAATAATTTTCTTTACTTTAAATGTTTAGAAAGTGCTAGTATATATGTTAATAATGATAAAAGAATTAGAAGAAATAGGGTATACAACATAAAAAGAATAGAAAATACCAAATGTTACTATTGAAAACCCTTCAAATGAGTGAAAAACTCCAAGAAGAGTATGCTACTCACATCTCATCAATATGCTACAAATTATTCTCCATTTTATCCTTTACAAATTATTTATTAAGTGTTACAAAAATAAGATTCCAATATAGTTTGGAAGAGCTTATTTCTCTAAATTAATGTGTAACTATAGGATCCTATCTCCAATAAAATAGGTGTAATAATTGTGACCAAATAATATACACATTAACTCCAAGATATCCTTAAAATTTGTAGAAAAGATGTTAATTGAGTACTTTTTCAACCTACTATATTGAGGCACATCCACCTTATCTCTAGACATCATCATATAAGTGAAACATTCACTTTTTTTCTATTAACTTCAACATCATCATCACATTAAGGAAATAGGGATAATAAGTATGTACCTTTATATCCCTCCCAAAGAAACTATTTATTAGGATGAAATTCATGATTAATATATGAGTTAGGATAAATTAATATCAATTTTTTAGCAAACTTGAAATGAAATTCATACTAATTATCAACCACTAAAGGCCCAAAATTTGATTTGATTATAATATACCACTAGGGTCTGAATTTTCTACCTTCACCTTTTGAAACTATAAATATTTAGCCATGAAGTAAGTTACATTTTCCTTATTTTTGGGCCAAAAAAGCATTCTTGAACAAATTGTGCAATATTTTTTCTACTCCAAGGTGATTATGAGATGGTGTTTTATGTGCCTCATATATGATTATATGCCTTAAATTTTTTATTTTCTATGACATAAATGCATCTCTAATATCTTGATAATCTTTTTAGATCAAAATAATATCCTCTTTTTTCCATTTCCAATTTAGATGAAGCACTAATTTCCTAATAAAATGAATCAAATTTCTACTATTCAATAATCTTATTTCTCAATTTAAATTGTAGACTAGTTATTTTAGGAATATGCTATCATTTTATTAACTTATCATGAACATTATTTTCTTTTTCTTTGATATAAGAGATCTGTCAATATCAAAATCACAAAGTAATTATATCCATGTTCACTTGATGTTGCATGTGGTCTACTTTTATATGTTTAATTTCAATGTGTACAAAAATTATAAATCAGTCCAAATTCATGTTTTACATTTATGTTAAATTTGAATGTGTCTAAATGATGTATTTTGAATGTGTGTTAGATGTAATTTTTATTTTAAACTGTACATTATTTATTGATCTCTTTGAAACAAGTATCAATTTTTTTTAAACATTTTATTTAAAAAATTAGTACATTCAATGCTTCATGTTATGTAATTAGTTTGTTGATATTTTTCTTATAATTGCTTAACATGTAGTGGTCCTTGATGCATCAAATACCATCAACTAATGAGTTTTTGATAGAGGATCTTTTGCATAACCTGTAGCCGAGCAAAACTCCTCACCTCCACACTCTCCACCTCATAGGCCCCCACCTCGAAACCACCTACCCATCCATTTGATGAGGCTCAATTGTGAGCCAAAATTAATGCAAACACAAACATTATTCAAGAAAAAAAAATTGATAAAAAATGAGACTAATATGCTCCCCCATCTATCATGATTTGCATCTTCAATGCAAGCTACTATTGACTCTGTTTGAACCATTAATGCAAATTTAGATAGTTTTCACTGATGGAGAGAGGAGAGGAGAAAATTTTATGCAAATGGACTATCATATAGAGAGATCCTAGATCTCCACATTACCAAACAAACCATTTCCCCATATTTCATTGTCCCTCATACCAATCAACCAATTCCTCCAAATAAAAAATGAATTTCAATTAGATGGTGTAGGCACCCTCAGATAGCCACACAATTTTGGGAGTGATGGTGGATGGTCTTGATCATCCACCACATGCTAATTGTGAGGTTCCCCTTTATTTTTTGAGAAAATTGTGGGCAGAGTTTGAGATGGTTTTAAAACCCAATTATTGTGCATATACAAATGTAGATTGGGAAAGTTGTACATATGAAAAAATAAGTACAAGTGGAGGTTCTTTCTTTCTTGGAAGAAAATTTGTTTCATGTTTGAGTAAGAAGCAAGACTTAGTGTCATTATCTACTATAGAGAACAAATATATTGCAACATCATGTTGTACACAAGTATTGTGGATGAAGTAGATATTGAAGGATATTAGAGTATCATATGATGAATTTATTTATATCTTATTAGATAATACAAGTTCCATCAATATCTCAAAGAAACTAGTAATTCATTCAAGAACAAAACATATCTCTATATGATATCACTTTCTAAGAGAGAAGGTTACACAGAATGAGGTGAAGCTAGAGTATGCACCTACAAAGGATCAATTTGAAAACATTTTTATAAAGGATCTTCCAAAAGATACTTTTAAGAATATCTAGTAGATGTTAGGGTTTATTGTCCCTCCTTTCAACTAGATGCATAAGAGTGTGCATATTTCCAGGGAGCATTCCAAGATACATTCTTAGTCACAAACTGATGTTGAAGGCTACCTCTCAAGTGGAGTAGGTAGTGGTGTTTTTGATTGGTGTAGTCAGGTGGAGCATATCTTGTGCGCCTAAGATGGAGAGAGTTGAAAAATAAGAGTAGTGTAAAGAGAGTGCAAAAAGGAGTAAGCAAAAGAGAGAGTTGTGAAGAATGAGCGGTGTAGTGTGTATAGTAGTAAGAGTTGTATGGAGAAGAATAGTGGAGAGAGAGTAGTTGCTTGCTAGTGTTGCCTAGAGAGAAGTGTGCAAGTGATATCAAAGGGGAAGATGTTTCCCTTTCCCATTGATGTCAAAGGCGGAGAGTGATGTTTAAAAAAATCCTCAAGATAGGCAGAGAGAATGGTGTCTAAAGGACACAAGGAAAAGAATTATAAGAGATGCCCCAGTTAGGGGAGTATTACTTGATGCAAAGTTAATTTTAGTTGCTTTTATTGATGGTTTTTTATAGATGGTGTTTCCATCAATGAAAAAATGGGGGATTGTTGGAAGATTGTTGGTGTTTTCATTGATGTCAACCTCTAGTATAGTTGGGGAGATTGTTGGAAATTATTAGTGTTGTCATCAGTGTCAAGTATGGATATGTTGTGGTTTGATGTCACCTTGATGTCAACCTCTAGTGTAGTCATGATGAGAAATTTTGGTGGTATCAAGTAGTGTTGCAAATGTTGTGGATGTGTTGAGAAGGTGCTTGTAATGTTTCTAGTGTAGTTGATTCACTTGGTTTCCAAGTGCTTTTGAGAAAATTTGAATAAAAGAGTGTGTAGTGTGACAGAGGTGTGTTCAATGTTGTGCTTCACATTTCTTCATGGATTAAGGTATGCTTGTGCATTTTGGACATGATTATCAAAGGTGTTAAGAGGTGTTATATCTAGAGTTTCAATTTCTAGATCCTGCAATAGTGGAAGATGTGTTTGACAATGTGTTTTCCTATAAGAAGGTTGTTAAGGAGAAATAAGATTTCTCCACATTTCTCCAAATTGAGGTTTCTTGTATTGTATATTTGGTAACATGCTTATATTGTATGTATCTACTTTCACTTATGGTTTCAAGTGTTTAGTTTCTTTGCAAGTTCAATTCTTGTGTTGGAGTTCAATGGTAGTGCATCCTAATGTGTGGGATGAAAGTATTCTTTGTTTTAGGTGGTTGTGGAAGTATTACAAAGTAGTATGTTGATGTTGGAATATTACTAGATGATATGTGATGTTGTTGTGTGGTCCACATGTTGTTTTTGGACCTGGAGAAGCATGTATGTGGTCACTTGTAGTGTTAATTTAGGTTTGGCCAACTTGACGTGCTAACACTGTTTGCAGAGGTACCTCATGGATTGTGGATGAGATGAGTAATGTGGTGTTGTATATTTAGGTCCTATTTAACCTTGGGAATGGTGTACCTTCACTTATTTTGCACCGTAAAAGTGTTTGGTGCTGACCTATTCAGTGTTGCACATTTGAAGTGTATAGGTTTGATTCAGGCTAACCTAATTGAGATTGTTTAGGTTACAGATGGTATAAATGCAAGGTGAATTGTTGGAGATCTTTTTGGAATGTGTGTGGAAATTTTGAGATGTGAATGTGATCAAGTGTGGTGATTTGAGTGTGAGATTAATGCCTATGAATTCAAATGCAGTGAGAAGGTGTTTATATTTTAATGTGCTTGAAGTTTCTAGAGGAACTGATCCAAAGGTTGTGGATGACATAGTGTTGCAATGGTGGATCTTCCTATTTCTCTAAGATAGAGAATCTCTATGTAATAGTTTCTTCTTTCTTTCTTTCTTCTAAAAATTTAGTCCTTTGGGTAGTGAGCCCTTGGTAGTGAGCCTAATTACATTTGATGTTGTTATTCATATACATGTGAGCTAATCCTCACTGCGGTTTTTCCGTACTTAGGGTTTTCCACATAAATATTGTGTTCTCTTGTGCATGGTGTTGTTATGTTGTTGTTTCACATTTTTACATAAATTTTGATAATGGTTTGAATCTTAATAAGGAAATGAATGTTTTAATGTACATCTGATTCACCCCCCCTCTTTGTTGTTATGGTATTGTTTCACATGTTTACATTTTTTTAATGCTTAATGAGGGTTTAAATTTTGATAAGGGTTTGAATGTTAATAAGGAGTTGATTTTTTTAATGTACATCTGATTCATCCCCCCTCTTAGTTGTCCCTACTTAGGGTTTTCTAGATAAATCTTGTGTTCTCTTGTGCATGGTGTTGTTATGTTGTTGTTTCACATGTTTACATTTTGTTAATGCTTAATGAGGGTTTAAATTTTGATAAGGGTTTAAATTTTGATAAGGGTTTGAATTTTAATAAGGAATTGAATGTCTTAATGTGCACTTGATTCACCCCCCCTCTTAGTTGTCATGTGCATCTAATATTGGTGTCCTAGTAGAACACTTTTATGTTGATGATTCTTTAGTTTCTATGATTTATTTTTAGTATTTTTTAGTTTCCAAATGATTTATAAAACTTTATAAATGATTGTAAACTCAAATTAAGTAAGATGGAGAGTAAATTGGAATTTAGAGCAGAAATTATGCATGTTTGTGCATTCTAGTGATTTAAAAAAAATAGTAAGTACCTAGGTGTGATATGTGAAAAGGGGGTTTATGGTATAAATCACACCTTCTCCTACATCACAATGGAAAAAATGAGTGCACAAACACCGACTTGGCTACTAACCTCAATGGAAGAGCCAAAATGATGGATCAAGGTGTTGGTTCTTTCTTAGGGGGATTGATTGATTGATTGACTATCAGTTGACTTAATTTGAAGAGGAAAATGTAAATCTAGATTAATTATGCAACTACAAAAAATTGTTATGATTTTAGAGAATCAAAAAACATAAAACCAGAAAAAAACTACAAAGAAAAAAAGGGTAGACATATGCTCAAGTAAAAAAAACACATATGATTCATATGCTCCATCTACCTCCATGAAATATTAATAGATCAGGTTAAAAAAACATATGTTGTATATACTCTATCTATGAAGTAATAATAAAAAATCCCACATTGGCTTATTAATACATAATCTACAGACAACCATTGAATATCAATGAAAGTCACTAGTAAAAACATGGGGATGAATTTTGGCCACACGTAATGTGATGATGTAAGATAAAAATGAAGTAGACTTGTATTAATTTGTTATTCTACAAAACTAATTCCATAAAAGGATGTAAACTTGTAAATGTTTGGGAAATAGAATTGATGGAAAATGGAATTTAATTATAAACTCACTAATGGAATCTATCTCTTTTTGTATAATCTTTCTTAAGATATTTCCTACATTGCATACGTCATACTTGAACCCAATGTTTTGGGATTGGTCAAAAACATTCATATCAAACGGAAACCAAATGCTCCTTTTTTAGGGAAAAATGGATATATATTAAAAAAATTGTAAAAGTAATGGAAAATCTTATGAAATAGTTGAAATTCCTGAAGATGGCCTTATCATTTAAAATAAAAAAAACTGATCGTAAAGGCTACTATATTAGGTAGTTTGAAAATGCAGGGAATTCTTTTAATGGCCAATTGACAATCACAAAGGCGTTGTAATCTCACTAATCCTAGAGAATCCATGGTGATCAATTATCAATATAGTGATGCATAGTAGGGTGGAAGGTGTCAACAAGGTCTCAAATCAACAAACTTTACAATTTAAGATTCTTTACACAACAATTAAAGAGACTTTCTTCACAAAATTGACACTAGGCTTGTAAGAGCAACAAATAGGGTATTTTTGACATAATCTAAAAAAATCAAATGCATGATCTAAATTTTTTTTTGGATACCCATTATGGCATTATATAACATATCCAAAACTTATGGGTCATTGTTTTGGAACAACACCTTCAAAAATTTGCTGCTACACTTGAAAAAGGCCAAATTAGGCTTGTTTTAGAGGCTCCCAACTAGGTTTTCACAACCCCAACCTAAAAAAACCATAAAAATAGCTCATAAATTTCTCCTAGGGTCTTCCCAAACATTTCTAATCATTACAAAGAACTCCTCAAGATATTTTTATTCAACTCTAACTCTTAGGCAACTTTTATGTCAAAAATATGAAGTTTTCCAACTAGGGCATCACCAAATCTTCACCAATCTCCCTCCCCTACTCATGCAAACAAAATTAGCACAAAAAATAACCTATTTACACCCATTCCATGGATTTTGAGGCCAATTCATTGGTGGAATAGAGAGGAAATCATTTTTCTTGCCTCAAACCAACCCTAGACTAGGTTTTCAAACAGTTATTGGGAAAATTGGTCTCACTCAAATCTTGATGAAAAATGATGAGACCAGATGAAAATGAAATAATATTCAGTTCTTCATCAATCCAAATTCATAAACAATAATTCCTAGGCCATACCAAAATGTACAAGCTGTTGTAGCAACAATTTTATGCTTAAAAACATAGAAAACAAGGTTTTTATTATGTTCAATCTCCAAATCAACTCTCATAACTTTTTCTTTGACCATTACATGGCTTATTTAAGAATTTTCAATCATAATAAACCATTTAAAACTTACCTTTGAACCTCTAACCATTCAACTTCCCCTTTTACATCAAAAATGCAAAAAATGCAAAGTTGCTTTGACAATTTTTGCAACTTTTTGCAACATTAACAAGAATGACTCAACAACCCACCTATTAACCTAACATTGACTCAAATACATATTAATTGGTATAAATTTACCTTATTACTATTATGGTTTGCATCTTTTCTTTTATAAATCAAATCTTTATCATGTAATTAGAGAATTCTCGAATAATAATGTTGCACATCTTTTTGCAATATCTTCTACTTTTTTGTTTTTCTCTTCTATGGAAGTTCTTTTCAGTTTGCAAATCTAATCTTGGTTTATAATGTGGTATCAAAGCCTTGATTTGCAGCCCCTTCTCAGATTTCTGGAGAGATTCATTGCAGAGTTTGTTCGAGATTCCTCGAGGGTTTCATACCTTGAGTTTGTCTCTCTATTTGGGTGCTCTTGTACGGTTGCTTTTGGTGCACGTTGGAGGAAATCTGAGCTCATATTCGAGTCTAGGGCTATCAAAAAAGTCAAGATCAACTTTTGTTTTGCCTCAATCCAACATTTTATGCCAGAGTTATGAGGGTTTGAAGATTTGCCAGATCTGGGAGTTGTGAAGCTTCTGGTGCGTTTTCAGGAAGATCGAACCTCGCCATCAGATCTAGAGTGTCCGAGAGATGAAAAATGACATATTACATGCCCTATTTCGGCATCCGAAGCCTCTGAAGTAATTTTTTTATTTCGAAGGTCGTACGACCTCTGTACCACCCTGTGCATGCATTCCAAAAATAAAAATAAAAAAATCAGGTTTTCTTGCATGTAAAAAATCTATTGTGTATTTTTTGAAAAATCAAAATTTTGCTTTAAAAAAATTAAATAAAAAGCAAAAGTTTAAAAAAGAAAAAATCGAAACAAAAAGGATGATTTTTTTTAAGGTGGGGGTGGATTTAATGGAGGGTACCGTAGGTACCCTCCCGTACCCTGCTGTCGGCTAATTTTTGTACGTCGGTCGGCATACTGCCTGTCGGTGGTGGCTTAT
Organism: Sequoia sempervirens; assembly: GCA_007258455.2. Lineage (NCBI taxonomy): Eukaryota > Viridiplantae > Streptophyta > Pinopsida > Cupressales > Cupressaceae > Sequoia > Sequoia sempervirens. Next base: position 322,771,217 of record VDFB02193867.1, read on the forward strand.
AGCCGACCGACGGTATGACAGTACTGCTGCCGGCAATACAAAGGCTGCCGACCAAATTTTTTTTATTAATTCTTTTTTAAAACAAAAAAAATTATTATTTGTAAAAAAAATTTATTGTTTTTTTTTTATATTAAATTTTTTTTTTCTCTAATAAGTCAAATTGTGCAAAAATGCCGACAGTCAGTTGACCGTCAATTTTAAGCTCACAATTTTGCTGCGATGGCCGTTTGGACGTCAACTTTAATGGCTCACTGTGTTTTTCCCCATTCTGGAGCAGTGTTCACGAAATCGGGTGTATTTTTTGCAAATGATCTCCCCCTTTTGCAAACGAGATACCGTTGGAAAGCTGATTCCGATGCCGATCCAGTGGTGCAAATTTTTTTTACCACATTTTTTTCCAAATTTATTTTTCAGGCCTTTGAACTCAGATGTTGTTGTTTTCACTTCTAAGGGCACATCTTTTGACTCGGTGATCTGTGTTTCATCATTCTTACGGTGTTGGAAAGCTGATTCTGTCCTCTACATAGATCCAAGGTATATTTCTATTTTCTATTTATTCATGTTTGTATGCTCTCATTTTATAATCGGTGGGTTATTGTAATAAATGAACTATGATAAAGTTCCATTCAGGGGGGTTTTTTGCATATCCATATCCATTTTGATTTGTTGGCAGCTCGTATGGGTATATCTGGTCTCCTTGTTCTTTTGGCCACATTTTTTCTCTTGCTTGACACATATCAGATTCACATCCGGTTCACACTTTAGATTGAGAACCTATGGTTAATGATCCACATTGGATCCATCTCAGTTTGAGGGCCATGTTTTTATGGTTAATGTTCCAAAGTATTCATGGTACTTCTTCCTATGGAAGATTTTTAGTCACAGTTTGGCATTGGCATTGAGATACACAGCTTCTAGATTATGTCATCATCTCATCTCCTATTCCTTCATAGATTCCAGGGTTGTTCCAGTTTGTGATTTTTCCAGTGTTCCATGGCATCAGATCTATTGTTGCTTTATCATGATTCCTTGATTCAATCAGTGACTCTCATCTGGTTTTAGTAATAAACAAAAGTATCTTTCCTTGCTTTCCAAAATCAGGTTCCAGTGTTACTCCACAGTGTTCTTCCAGTGCTTCTTTGCAGCAGTCATCTCATTGTAGGGGGTTTTTTCCCACTGGGCTTTCCTTCTCTACTTCATCATTGCATTTGTACATGAGTACCTGATCAGGCCTTGTTGTCGGGACTCATCTTTGCATAATAATTTTGCTTCTCCCTAAGTTGCACTTATGGGGGGGTGTTGGTGTAATTAATATTTAATTACACTTTGCATAAGTTTACTTAGGCTTTATTTAATTCCTAAGTTTTAGGTTCTTATATTTATCTTTTGAGCTATCTTGTTGCTCAAGATAAGATTAGGGTTTGCATATTTTTATAAAGTAAATATTTATCATGTAATTATAGAATTCTTGAATAATAATGTTGCACATCTTTTTGCAATAGCTTCCGCTTTTTTTTTTCTTCTCTTCTGTGGAAGGTCTTTTCAGTTTGCAAATCTGATCTTGGTTTCTAGCAATTACCACAAAAACATAACTAAAACACCAAAAACACAACATTAGACTCTTTTATGTATCATGAAGGCCTCTGGTTCCCTACACCATATTCCCCAAGAAAAAATTACTCAAGTCTCCTTGAGGATAGTGCAACAAAGGAATCATGTTTGATCACATCATACTCTGACCTTCAAGAGGAATTATCATCTGGTAAACTCTTCAAATGGGCCAAAAACTAAAAATATGCATCATCCTTTGTCTTGTTGAACTCTTTGGCATTTAGGTTATGCTTCAACTTTAGTGACCTATTTGGTGATTGATCCTTGATTCCTTCCCCATCTAAAAACATTGTTGAACCTACCTTAGCACTTGCAAATATACCTCCTCCATCCTTCTCTTTCACTTTAGATTCATGTTTGAACTTACTCTTCTACCTTTGTAGCTTATCTTTTATCTTGTCAAGTCCTTCCTTTCCATCTCTTCTATCTAATATTTTGCCCCAATGTTTGCTGCTTCCTCAAGTTTACCAACCTCTGATATGAAAGAATTTGAATGACTACTATCCTCATTTGAAATCATTGAATGAATCACCTCTCTTATCCTCATATCAACAAACTTCTCAATTCCTTCCTGAATCCCCAAAATCAATTCATCCTTGACCTTCAACAAATTAGATTATGTCACCAATTCTATATCACTTCCCTCCAAAATTGAATCATTCTTCAACCCTGTTGTCTTAGTATTTTCATGTTTAGTGGTGGCTGTAAAGTTCATGTTTCCCTCTTCATCTACCTTTATAAACTCTTTCCTACCAACCATCATCACATTGGCTGCTTTAGTTTGTCCTTTATCATCTTCTTTCAAGGGTGTCAAAGTAAAAAACATTCCATCCTTTTCAATCTCATAGGCATTTCTTCTACCATCATACAAAGCATGCCTATCAAATTTCCAAGGCCTTCCTAGCAGAAAATGACACACATCCATAGGCAATACATCACATAGAACCTTATCCTTATACCTTCCTATATTGAACTCCACCCAAGCTTACTCATTAACCAAAACATACTGACCCTCATTCAACCAAGAAACTTTATAAGGAGTATCATGTGGTATTCTAAGCAATCTAAGTTTCTCAACCATCTCATTAGAAACCATGTTATCTATGCTTCGTGAATCAATCACAACTTTACATACCTTACCCATGCACTTACAAGTGGTTTTGAAGAGTTTCCTTCTTTGTGATGGCTCCTTTTCCTTTGATGTTTTGATGAGTGTTCTCCTTACCAATAGTGGTTCTCCAAATTCTGGAGCAACATGTTGTGATGGAAAGTTTACACTCTTAGTATCATCTTCTTGCACCAATTGTGTTCTTCTTTCACCTCCATGTGAACTACAAGCGTGACCTTCATTGCAATGCCATGCTTGGTGTCCAAATTTGTTGCATTGATAGCACCTTCCTGTGAATCCTTGTGAACCTCTTCCTTGACCTCCAAATCTGCCTCTAAAACCTAATCTACCTCCTCTAAATCCACCTCTCTAATTAACAACTTGTTATTTTTCCTTGTTTGTATCTTCTTTACTTTCATAGGAATCCCTTGGAGTAGAAAATGAACCTCTTCCTCCAATATTGTTGCCTCTGCCCCTATTTTTTTTCTTGCCTTCTTTTAAGTTTTTCTTCTACCCTTATTGTCATTTGATAGCACTCAACCGTCCTTGGATTTTCCAAAGTTAAATCATATTGAATGTTGAATCTTAATCCACTCATATATCTAGAAACCTTCTCCACTTCATCCTCCATATGACTTTCCCTTATACTCAACTTATAAAATTCTTCAGCATAGGCTTTGACATCCATTTCTTTTGGTTCAGACCTTGAAGTTTCTTAAACATTTGAATTGCATAATCATATGGTAAGAAATTACCTTTAAACTTAGCCACCATTCTATCCCAAGAAATAATTTTTGACTTACATCTCTTTCTTCTTTCAAATTGCTCATAATCCCACCACAATAGTGCATGACCCTTCAACTTTGTTATTGCAATCTTTATCTTTTTTTCTTTAGGAACATCTTCACATTCAAAGTAATGTCAAGTGCTACAATCCAATCTAAAAGTTCTTCATTATTCAAATTACCTCCATACTAAGGAACATCAATATTCACCTTGGGTTTATCTTCCTTTATTTCTCTCAACAACTTAGCCATCCTCTGATCATCAGGATCCAATTCCTCTTCCCCTTCTTCCTCAGTCTCCTCTTCTTCTTCAGAGTCACTCTCATCACCCATGAATGTACCTCTTTTCTAACTTGTTTCTAGAGCATAAATCCTCTCCTTCAACTCTCTCATCTCTCTAGCATGCTTTTCCTTCAACTAATTCACTTCCCTGGCAATGGTTTTCCCTTTTGGAGGCATTTTGTTCACCTTTTGCTTCACACTTTCCTTCTTATTTCACACTTTCTCTCTCTTCTTCAAATTAGACCTATGCTCTGATACCAATTTGATGTAGATCAGGGTGGAAGGTGTCAACAAGGTCTCAAATTAACAAAATTTGAAATTCAAGATTCTTTACACAAAAATTAAAGAGACTTTCTCCACAAAATTGACACTAGGCTTGTAAGAGCAGTAAATAGGGTATTTTTTTACATAATTTATAGGAAATGAATCCAACCCATGATCTAAAAACTATTTTGGATACCCATTACAGATTGTTATAATATATCCAAATTTTATGGGTGATTGTTTTGGAACAACACCTTCAAAAATCTATTGCTACACTTGAAAAAGATCAAATTAGGCTTGTTTGAGAGGCTCCCAACTAGGTTTTCACAACTCCAACCTCAAAACACCATGAAAATAGCTCATACATGTCTCCTAGGGTCTTCCAAAAAAATTTACATCATTACAAACAACTCCTTGAGAGATTTTTATCCAACTCTAACTCTTAGGCAACTTTTATGTCAAAAATATGAAGTTTTCCAACTAGGGCATCATTGAATCTTCACCAATCTTCCTCCCCTACTCCTAAAAACAACATGAATATAAAAAATAACCTATTACACCCATTCCACCTATTTTTAGGCCAATTCATCAATGGAATGGAGAGGAAATCATTTTTCTTGCCTCAAACCAACCCTAGACTAGGTTTTCAAATAGTTATTGGGAAAATTACTCTAACTCACTCAAATCTTGATGAAAAATGATGAGACCAAATTAAAATTAAATAATATTCAATTCTTCATAAATAATAATGCATAAATAATCATTCCCAAGCCATACCAAAATGTACAATCTACTGTAGCAAAAATTTTATCCTTAAAAACACAGAAAACAAGGTTTTTATTATGTTCAATCTCCAAATCAACTCTCAGAACTTTGTCTTCGACCATTACATGGATTATTTAATAATTTTAAATCACAACCAACCATTTACAACTTCTCTTTTAACCTCTAACCTTTCAACTTCCCCTTTTACATCAAAAAATACAAAAAATGCAAAGTTGCTTTGACAATTTTTGCAACTTTTTGCAACATTAACAAAAATGACTCAACAACCCACCTATTAACCTAAAATTAAATCAAATACATATGAAATGGTCTAAATAGACATCATTACCACAAAAAAATGACTCAAACACCAAAAAAACAACATTAGACTCTTTTATGTATCATGAAGGCCTATGGTGCCCTGGACCATATAGTGTCTACAGAAGATTGATTGACAAAGAATGCATAATTATAATCAAAGGTGACTAAAAATAAACCCAAAAATAATTATTTATTTCCAAAATAGAATTAAACCAACCATACAATGGATGGCAACCAACACACTCAAGGAACAACAGGTAAGACAAAGTTTCCAGATTTCAATAAGCTACACATAAACAAGGGAATCAACCTTTCACAAGGCAACACCAATAGAAATGTTCATTGCTTAAAATTAAAAATTTCTCAACCACCATCAATAGGGAAAAATTGAGTTGATGATATCAAAATTCTGCAACAAAGGTAATAACCATAGAGAGCAAGTACAAATAAACTTGTGTGTTGTAGAGAACCTCAGCTCCCCTGCCAACACTCTCTATTCTCCATTGGCCAATACAATTAGAAAAAAATTCATTAACTTCCTCACACCCTTGCCAACATCGACCTCCTCTCCCAAAGACAATGTGTGGTATCCTTTTCCAAATCAATTCGTTGGTAGTAGCATAAAAATGTTTGTTGTCTTTTCCTTGGAAATAAAAACACTTACACACAAAAACATGGGTGATGCTTGTAACTGGTATTTTTTTCATTTCATCCAAAACAAGGAAAGCACAATAGAAATCAAGAGAGTAGTTTGTTTCCCTTCCTATGCTACCATGTCTCAACAAGAGACAAGAAAACTGACAATAGAAAGAAAAACCAAAAGAAAACCAAAATAAGATCAGAAAATCAGTGCGCCTACATCATCTTCCCAAAATTTAAAAGAAACAAAACATGAGGATCACCCACATGGACATGCAGGGGTTTGAAAATGCAAGAAATTCTTCCCAAAATCTCTATAAATGCAAAGAAAGGCAGAGTATTGCAGAAGATGAAAGATAAGACAAAAGTTAAATGCGAAAGACAAAGCAAAAGAATGCATACACTAGCTTAGTTATCTTATTCAATAATATATCTAAATAACACAGAGAGATATCTTAGTGGAGCAGTTTGATTTTTCGGAGTGAAATGCTTATATTCTTTTATAGATAGGAGTTTAAGATATCTAATATATAGGAGACTCACAAGCATACATAACAAGAATTTTTTTTGTAAGGCTAGTAAAGGCATGATTCATAAAGGTCATCCTATATTAGAACTGATCAAAATATTCAAGAATTATATGTTTTCATATCTATTTATAAACATTATAGCACAACATGTGTTATTTTTCAAAAATTTAGATGAAACTTGTTAGTTGCATTTTTAGTTCATTTTGTATATACCTTAAATATCATATATAGAGAGATGTAGAGAGAGATAAAGAGGGAGAGAGAGGGGGGAGACAAAGATAAAGAGGGAGAGAGAGAGGGGGAGACAAATAGGTAATAAAAAAGAGTAATGGAGAAAGATAGGGAAAGGGAAAGAGATAGAGGTGGGATAAAAGAAAGATAGAAGGGAAGACAAATATAGAGAGAAATATGGGAGAGGAAGATAAATTGAGAGATAATGAGAAACATAGAGAAAGAGAGGGAAACAAAAATATAAATATATATCTCTCTCTCTCTCTCTATTTCTTCCTCTCCCTCTTCTCTTCTTCCATCCCCCCTCTCTCCCATACTAATACTAGCAGTCGGGTGCACAAGCATGCAGCGATTAGTCAATAGGGGTCCACTGCAAATGGCTATTCAATGGGAAGTAAGAAAAAAACCTTTTTTTCAAAATGCAATGTGAAATATAAATAATCAGTAATATTTTCAATTGTTTGATTGAATAAAGAAAGGGAAGGCATGTTAATAAGCCAATATGAAATAACGTGAGGTTAGTTCATAGTAGGAGGTGAACCTTATGATTTTAGACTTTACTTAGGATAAAATAGGTGGAGTAGATCATAATGAAGAGAGATTTTGGAAAATAAATTTATATATTATTATGGATAATTAGATGGATAGATCAAGCATATTGATACATATGTTTTAAAGTTAAAGCCAACCTATGTGTGCATTGAAAGATATCAATTTGAATTAGCTAACTTGAACATATTATAAATCACTTAATTTTGGTGTAGAGATTATTTTATATGTCTTCATTTAATTTGAGCATTGTAAAGCATTTTAAACCTCATGTTGTTTTCCACTTGTCCATTCTTATCTCACACGCAATGCATGTGAGATTAAGAACCATTTACATAAAATGAAAAATTGATCTTTGTGTTTCCACATCAAATTTTTTTAGTTGAAATTTGATTATGAAAATGTAAAATAAAACCATGTAGGTCATGTTAAAAAAATATTATTATTTGCAATGTACCCATTAATTTTAATTTTAAGTAATTAATCATCAATAACCTTTTTTTTATTAATATGTAATATTTAATAATTTTACTTACAATAGTTATTTAAAATTGATTTTAATTAATAATCTTGAGAATCACAAGTAAATGATAGATCATTGGGAATCCATAGTAAATTAAATCTCAATGAATATGATTTTTTAATAAATTTATTCTTAAAAACTTATGTAATTGAAAAATTAAATAAAATTTTAAATTTTAAATAATTAATTTTTTTAATAATAATAATTTCTCTCCAAAATTTAAGGTATGATATAATTTTATCTCTATTTTAGTTTTATATTTATTAGACCTAGATGCACATCTATATTTGACCTTTTTGTCTAGGTTAATCAATCAATTGATTGATTATTATTTAATTATCTTAAGATACATATGCATACAAATACATGACATACTTGAAGTTGTGGATTAAATAATATTTATAAAAAGTATGGAACATTAAAGGATTCTCCTTTTTTAAAGAGTTATTAGTCATTCCTTTAATTACTAATATTCAATAAAAAAGTATTCTTTAAAAAAGTTAGTCCATAACTTTAGGTATGGCATATTTTTTGCAATGCTTATGCGGTACTAGATAATTTACTACGTTGATGTTATTTATTTTGATCATTTTTTATTTGAATATTGGTTATGATGGTCATCACTAATGACTTTTTCAAAAAAGAAAGATCTTTAATATTCAATACTTTTTATAAGTAGTATTTAGCCCATAATTTTGGAAATAAAAGCATTATTATGCATGTGATTTATGGGTTAGTAGTAGTAAAATAAAATGGAGACAAGTGGAAAGGATTCAAAAGTAGTCAATTACAAGGTAATTGAAAATAAAAATATCATTTTTTTATCAATTGCTTCTAGTAAAAACACGCTCCTTAATTGGTGTAGGAATTACGGTTTGATTCTTCAGATATTAAAAATTTGAACAAGTGGAAGCAAATAGATGTCCTAACACTAAATTTTTTTTGAAGAAAATAAAAAGAACTTAGATAAAACAAAATAATAAATGGATGACCAAATAAAATAACAACTTGAATTGTTGTCCAAATAAAAAATGGATATGTAAATGCATTTATTTAGGAAGAATGTGAAAATATTATATTGATAAATTTTATACCATTTGACCACCACAAAAAGTATTATATAGGGGAAAATATCACTTATACAACAAAAATGTTCATAGTCCAATCGAAGACTCGCTCACACCATCTTTGATCCAAAACAAATAAACAAACCTCACCAAAAGAAGAATTCGATGACACTATACACATATTTTGCATTGTTAGAATAATTGAATTAAAAGGTATGACTTGTTTTGAGGTGATGTGACCAAAGTCTCAAGTGCTTCCCCACCACTTGCTATGACATGAGAAACATGTTATTATAGACTATGTTTCTAGAAGCCAAGTGTATAAAAAGATTTGTGTACACATGTATCTATGTAACATGTTTAGATATATAGCATTAAAAGTGAAAGCACAAAACCCACTCTTGTTATCCTCCCTACCATATTGGCATCATGGAGCCTTGTGGACTCTATCCAAACCCCCATGCAAGAAAAGTATGAAACACCCATGGGAAATTTCATGGAGTTCCATCATACATCACACAATAACAAAGTTGGGGAAAATCTTGTGTTTTCATATATGATCTCTCATATTGTAGTGTTTTCTTTGTTGTGGTAACTTTTAAAAAATAGGTATCCTAATTTTCGAATGCTTTTGCATGCTTTAACCTAGTTCTTGCAAATAGAAGGTAGGGGTATGTTAGTCGACAGGAAAGAAAAATAAAAAAGGAAGCATAAAAAGTGAGTAACTATATGTGTAAAATCTATATAGACAATGTGAAACTAAAAATAATTAATAATAATATTTACAATTGGTTAACTGAATCTATTTAATGATAATGAAAAATTTGTGTACTTACATGTACTGTTGATGGTGTTTAACAAGGGCTAACAACATTGGATCGAGTTGTTGGACCATGAAAGAATTTGAAATAGACAATTTACAATACACTAATTTTCTTGAATTATGTCTATTGTATCTGTGCAACATTATAAAGGAAATAATATAGATATACAATAAAAGAGGTTAGCATTATCTGTTGTAAATAGAAAGAGACAAAATGGAACATTTTGAATACATGGCATCCTGGTAAAGAATTGTGTTTAAGTATTCTATTGGAGAAGTTGAAAAGAGAGTTATGGAAACAATGACAAATGCAATGGATAAAATAGAGTATTTTTTTGGTAGACAAGTGAATGTGAGAATTTGTGTTTCCATGTATATAAGCAGCAACAAATATATGATGATGGAAGGAAAAATCACTAAACCCATGCTCGCTATGCTCCCTACCATATTGGCATCATGAAGCCTCGCAGGCCCTAGCCAAACCCCCGAGCAAGAAAGGAAGGTAAGGTCCATGGAAAATCTCATGGACTCTTATCATATATAACACAATAACAAAGTTGGGGAAAAATGGGTTTTCTCAAACAAGATCTCTAAAATTGTAGTCCTTTTTTTGTTGTGACAACTTGATGAAAATAGGTATCCTGATAAAGAACTAGCATCATGGTATTTGAATATGGTTGGAGAAACATGGATAGATCTATGGAATATATAGAAGAGTGTATAATAACTAAAAAGGTGCATCTAACTTCACAAACATATATCGGCATATATTTTTTTTGCAAGTGCTTATATTTGCATTGCATGGCTAAGATGTATATGCAGAAATGTGTTTGTGAAACATGGGCACATATAACAACCAATAACCATAAAAGAAAAAAATGTAGTCATCTACAAAATGAAAACCAAGCCAACCATGACATTGTAAATGGTTTAGTTGAATTGAGCAACATACACCATTGTCATGTGCTTGTAGGGATAAACAATGTGATGCAATCAAAAAAAAATTTGTCCTCTCACAAGCACATGACAATGGTGTGTGGTTTCCCTCCTGAATCACATAAACCACAATATACAGTGGTTGTAAAAGGGGAAATATTAAATGAATTTTTTTTTGTGGGAGAACAATCATACATTTGACTTAAAAAAAGATATTCTACTCTACCCATTGCATTTGTGGATGTGTGTATAGTTATCTTTTTAGCTTATCTAAAAGATTATTTACATATAGTTGTTTATCAAGATGGCAATTTTCCCTAAAGTTATAACAACATTTATACTATGCGAGGACTTCTAAATGTATTTATATAAAAAATACAATTGCAATCTAAGGAAGCATATAGTAAAAAAGGTCATCAAATTGACAAGCCAACTATTACATAGACTACCAACTATTACATAATGAACAGTTTGCTTTGTGGAACTAAAGAAAAGAATATCATAAATCATATTGATACAACACAAGCAATCTATGTAACAATTGGCTTGTCAATTCAAAATTCAAGCTATATTAGTTGGCACTAAATATTATAGACAAAATAGAGAAATTGTAAAAGAACTATTAGAAAAACACTTAAGAATTATAGGTAAATGACAGATGATTGGAAACTCACATTAAACATATTGATACAAGACAAGCAGTCTATGTAAGAGTTGGCTTGTCAATTCAAAATTCGAGCTACGTTCTTTGGCAGTAAACCCACATTAAATAGATCTTGTAAAGCCAATGGGTAGCAATAATCTATGCAAAATGGGTATAATGCCACAATGGATCTTTCGACAATGCAACTTAATCAATATATTTTCTCCCACATTTTAGAGTATACTTTCCCACATTGCAACATTGAATATTGCATTAACTTCCTCCTATGCCATCGTACAACAATGTTGTGATGCATTAACCCTCATGCGAGAAAATGCTTACCATTCTACTTCTATGTATCGAGGCAACCAACTCCACCACCACCAACCCACATAATTAGCAAACTCCCTGTCATCATGAACAACCCCGAGAAACTTGCCACCGGTCCTTAGCGATTATTAATGTTTGGCACCAACAAATTCTATTCATGGCTAGGCTGATGAAAATCCTAGTAGAAATTTGAAACAAATAGCCAATAGTTAAATGCCAGCTGTTACATATATTGCTTGTCTTGTATCAATATGTTTCATGATATTCTATTTTTCTCATTTGTTTGAAGCTCCCTATAACAAGTTGTTCATTGTTGTAGTTTAGTTCTTGTATTCTTCATATCTTAACCCAGGTAAGTGTTTTTGTGCATTTAATTAAGGATTGTGCCCTCATGTATTTTTTTCTTTGCATGACACTTTAGGAGTTTCTTATTCTATTTTACTTGTGACAAGAATTGTTTTTAACTTTCAAAATTCTGAAATTTTGTAAATTGGTATAAACTACAAACATAATATTGACGTATACCTTTGGATTGTTTTCAATTTTTTTTGTCTGTGTATTTTTTTTGGCCTCTGGTTATTGTTCCTTGTTATCTTTGTGCATCTTTGGTGCTATACACATTTTGTACAACAGAAGCTCTGTATAACAAACTATTCATAGCCATAGTTTACACCTTTTATTCTTCATATGTTAAATTTATATTTAAAATGGGTTTTTGATCATCTGTCATTTGAGAAATTGAGTAAAAGAGTTGTTAGAAAAACACTTAATAATCAAAAGTAAATGATAGATGATCGAAAAGCCACATTAAATAGAACTTTAAGAGAGGTAGAAAAACATACACAGACCAAAAAAATTAAAGCAGGCCAAAAGTTTCCATTCATTTGTCATTTTAATGTGTGATTCTTAAGTGTTATTCTAATACCTCTTACAATTGTTACATAGACTGCTTGTCTTGTACCAATATGTTTCATGATATTCTTTTTTCCTCATCTATTTGAAGCTCCTTATAACAAACTGTTAATTGTCGTGGTTATTTTGTTTGGATGGAATATGTTATATGTCTTGTATCAATATGTTTCATGATATTATTTTTTTCTCATCTTTTTGAAGTTCCCGATAAAAAAATGTTCTTCATGATATTCTTTTTTTAGTTCCCCATAATAAACTATTCATTATCGTAGTTTTCCTCTTCTATACTCCATATTTTAAAGTTCTATTTAATGTGGTTTCAAAACAGAGTCAATTCCATGGATGAAATACCCAGCTATCATTAAAAGGAAGACATCAAAGAAATATCAAAGGTTTTTCTTCAAAGCATAGAATTCATACAAATAACTTATAAACATACTTGATTTTGATATGTACTAGAGCCTATCTATCCATGCAGGAAGAAAAGGGTTGAATGTATAACTTAGTAAAATATAAATTTATAAAACAAACCCTATTTATGCTTACAACTATGGTCATCTTTTAGGTACCAATTTTCCCACAAATGGGCTTCATATATCCTTGTCCATCTATGCTTGTATTGAGCCCAACATGATATTATTGCAAAGCAACAATTTGTTTGAATCTATCAAAATATATGTAGATCTAGTTAGATGTGAATAGAATGGAAAAAAGACATTGCAAAATAACTTACAACAACAATAGGAAGCTAAACAATGTATATTTTAGAGCACAACACTTGTAAAACCCTCCAATCTACTATCTAATGGAGGTGGATGGCAAGATTTTACCATTTTGTTTTTGTTGATCACCTGAACCAACTCCACCATTGCCAATCCACGTGGTCAAAAAACTCCACCATCATTGTGAACAAGCCCAAGAAACCCATCACAAATTGCATGGAGTCTTATCATATATTAGACAAAAATGCAATGTAGACAGGACTATATCTTTTTGAATGTAATATATAGGAAGAGAAATAGTGGAATTCCAAAAAGATAATTTTGTATCATCAACATTTACCAACTATTTCAATCAAATAAAACTAATTGAAAAGATAGCAAGAACACATAACAATATGTGCAAGCAAATCATGAAGGAAAAATGATAAAATGTTGGAATCAAGGAACACTAAGAGGGGGGGTGAATCAGTGTTCATCAAATTTAAACTTTAAATCCAAATCTTAAACCATTTATAACACATAAATAGTGCAAGCACATGAACAAGATAATCAAAGCACCATAACACCAATATTTTTATGTGGAAACCCTGTTAGGGGAAAAACCATAGTGGAGATTAATCCACAATTTATACTCTGTTAGAAGTATGAAAAAGGAATGCACATGCATTCAGGCACATTGCCTAGAGTTCACTACTCAAAATAAGGAAGGCTTACTACCTTACAAAATGTTTGTGATTACAACAAAAGGTTGAACTGAGAGGATAGAATCTTCAAATTCCTAGATTCAGTTCCAATGAATCTCAATAGACAATCTTCAAATCTTCTGACTAATTTTGTATTTCTACTCTGGTCTACTCTACTCTTCTCTATTTTTCTGCCCTTCTGAAACTATGCATAGATCGCTCAATCACCCTTCTAATACTCGAACACACATCTATTCTGCTTTACACACACATTCACACCCTTCTCACTTACTTTTTCATTACCAAAATGAGTTACCGATCTCATATATATATATATATCCACTAACAAATATTTCATCGCTTCAAGTCAGCTTTAACAAAACATGAAATATCCTTCAATGGTCGGCTCAAATCAAAAATTAAATTTAATGTGTACCCACACAAGTTGGCTAGACTATAGCTACGATCCAAAACAAAATAACCAACATAAGAAACAATGAAACAATTACTCCTTATACATCCACGACATGCGACATTCACTAGGTTGACCACAATGAGAAAATGAACAGAAAAACATCTTGCCAAAGCATCCAACTAGATCTCCTAACTCATACACTAATCAATGCAACATTACAAAAATTTAAAAACAAGATAGTATGGATTCTTAACAAGCTCTCTCAGAGATCCACAATTCAAAATGATGATCTGGTGAAGCATACAGATCAACTAACTGACCAAATACCCTATTCTTCATACTTTATGTCGGTAAAACTCTCATCTTTACTTATCTTGTCGGTATGAGTAAATTTTGATCTGCAGACTGGAGGGATGACTTAGGTTTCCATCAATGACAACACTAGATGCCACATGCCATCAAACAAGCCATATGCCAACACAAAACTCAGGGTATATGGGCACATAAAATGGAAAACAGAACATAGTTGCAAAATTTTAAACTTATAAGTCAAATGCAACACAATTTTTTTGAAAATGTTTCTAGAGTATGTGCATATATAGTTTAATATACTACAATGTTCAAAACATGTTACTGACTTATAGAACTTTTGGCCTCTACTTATTTTTGGTTGGTATCTTTGTCCATCTTTCCCACTTAATGTTTTTTGTATGTGCATATGTATTAATTTGTAATAGCTGCAACTGTATGTTTAGAATATTGCATGTTAAAATCACTTGAAAGAGAATTGTATGCAATGTGAACCCTATGTGAAAATCATGAAGACTCATGGGCTTAAGCAAAATCCCCAAGCAAGAAAAGTAGAAAAGACTGATGGTATATTTTATACAAATACATTTAGAATAACATAATGCAAATGTTGTGATAATTTTAGGGGAAATCAGTATCCTGTTAAAGAATTATATATAAATAATCAATCAGATAAATTGAAAGGATAGTTGTACACAAATGGAGAAATCCAATGTGTAGACTAGATTATGTTTTTGCAAGCCAAGTGTATGGAAGGATTTGTGTACATATCTATCTATCTAGCAAGAAATATTTGGCATAAAAGGAAAAAGCACAAAACCCATGCTCATTCTCCTCCCTACCATATTGGCATCATGAAGCCTTGTGGGCTCTAGCCAAACCCCTGAGCAAGAAAAGTATGAAATGCCCATTAGTAATTTCATGGAGTCTCATCATATATCGCACAATAACAAAGTTGGGAAAAATTCGGTGTTTTCATATATAATCTTTCATATTGTACCATTTTTTTTGCTCAAAGTTGGGGAAAATCTGGTGTTTTCATATATGATCTCTCATATTGTAGTGTATTCTTTTTTGTGGTAATTTTATAAAAATAGGTATCTTGATAAAGAATTGACATAATGGAATTTAAAGACACCTGGAAGAACATGGATGGGTAGAATATACAGAAGAGTGTATTTTTCTAAATTTCATATACAAAAAGTATGAAACAACAAAATGTTGAAAGGAGAAGTGGGCAAATTAATATTTATGGGTGCATATTTGCATAGTGAATTTTATAGAAATTGTATTGCTGAAGATATAAAAGATAGTAAACAACAATAAAATTATCTTTAATGTGCAAGGTTGAAGAGGATGGAAAGCATTGAATAAACAGGGGCAATTTAATGTGGTAGCAAAACTTAGAGTATATAGGCACAGAAGATGGAAAACAAAGAATAGGTGCATAATTTAAAACTAATCAGTCAAATACAACACAATATTCTTGAAAATGTTTCTAGAATAGTTGAATATATATTTTAATAGACTGGAATGATAAAACATGTCACTAACTTGTACAAGTTTTTCCCTCTACTTAGTGTTCCTTCGTATCTTTGTGCATCTTTGGCATTATACCCATTTTGCACAGGTTATTACTTGGTATGTTTCTATAAAATTTAACTTAAAATTCTTCAAAAGAGGATGGTACATGGTGTGGAGCCAATGTGAAAATAAATCTTTTGAAAGCTTTTTCATAATCTGAAACATGAGGTGGGGATAGAAGCATTTGGTGGGGGCTAGAGTTGTTCCAACTGGTCCTCTTCGCTACGACGTCAAGTAGTGTATTTGTTGTTGCTTAGTCTGGAGTATCTTTCAAATGAGAATGTTGGATCAATGTAGATTCTTTCAATTGATTTAACATGAGAGATAGCTGTAAAAGTTAGCCCTTTCCTTTCTTTGTTGCCTATGTTTATTGTTGCTTTGTCTAATGTTAAGCCTTGTGCTTTATGTACAATATTAAATAAACCTACTATAGAAATGATAAAAGAATATACCTAATTGACATTAAAAAGCTTGCAATAGCAAATCTTACTAAAAATTAAATCTTCAATATTGTATCGTGTTGATCCTCAAATGAAGATCAAAGATCTTGTAATGAAAATTTTCATAGAAGATATAAACATTTTAGAGATTAGATATCATATATTTCACCATAGATTGAAGGTGCATCATACATTTTAACGATAATGAATAATTTTTTATGACATATTGAAAAAAATAATATCATGAAACATATTGAAACAAGCAATCTATGTAATAGTTGGTTTTTCAATTGAAGATCTGAGCTACATTATTTGGTACTAAATATTATAGACAAATAGGGAAATTGTAAAAGAGCTATTAGGAAAACACTTAAGAATCACAGGAAAATGATAGATGATTGAAAACCCACATTAAATAGAACTTTAAAATATGGAGAATAGAAGAGGTAAACTACGATAATGAACAATTTTCTTTGCAGAACTGAAAAAAGAATATCATAAAACATATTGATACAACACAAGCAATCAATGCAATAGCTAGCTTTTCAATTCAAAATTCAAGCTACATTATTTGGCACTAAATATTATAGAAAAAATAGAGAAATTGTAAAAGAACTATTAGAAAAACACTTAAGAATCACAGGAAAATGACAGATGATCGAAAACCCCAAAATTTTAGAATTTAAAAGATTGAAAACAATTCTTATTATAAGAACAATAGAATAATTTGTTAGAGGGAGCTTCAAAAAGATGAGGGAAAAAGAATATCATGAAACATATTGATACTAGACAAGCAATCTATGTAACAGTTGGCTTGTCAATTCTAAATTTGAGCTACATTATCTGACACTAAATATTATAGACAAATAGGGAAATTGTAAAAGAATTGTTAGAAAAACATGCATACATATATATATATATGTATGCAATGTGAACTGTATGTGAAAATTAATGCTTTGAAACATAGACAGATACATATACGCATATATATTTGAAGACAAATAGAGTAATTGTATAAGAGGTATTAGAATAACACTTATTCGGTACTAAATATTATAGACAAAAAGGGAAATTGGAAAAGAGCTATTAGAAAAACACTTAAGAATCATAGGAAAATGACAGATGTTTGAAAACCCACGTTAAATAGAACTTTAAAATATCGAGAATAGAAGAGGAAAACTATGATAATGAATAGTTTGTTATGGGGAACTGAAAAAAAGAATATCATGAAGAATAGTTTGTTATGGGGAACTTCAAATAGATGAGAAAAAAAGAATATCATGAAACATATTGATTCAAGACATATAACATGTTCCATCCAAACAAAATAACCATGACAATTAATAGTTTGTTATAAGGAGCTTCAAATAGATTAGGAAAAAAGAATATCATGAAACATATTGGTACAAGACAAGCAGTCTATGTAACTATTGTAAGAGGTGTTAGCATAACACTTAAGAATCACACGTAAATGATAGATGAACTAAAACACACATTAAATAGAACTCGTAAAGCCAATGGGTAGCAATAATCTGTGCAAAATGGTTATAATGCCATAGACTTAATTGAAAATTCAAGCTACATTACCTGGCACTAAATATTATAGACAAATAGAGAAATTGTAAAAGAGTTATTAGAATAACACTTAGCAGCCACTAAACTAATTTTATCTTGAATATATTTATGTGTTCATATTAACCCTCTGCATATATATATATATATATATATATATATATATATATATATATATATATATATATATATGAAATTACTCCTATGTTAATCTGCAATTTCTCCTATGTTAATGGGTATAACACCAAAGATGCATAGAGATAACTACAAACAATAAATGAAGGGTGAAAAAATTACTAACCCTAACCATATTTTTTGATGAAAGAAAGAAGATTTAACTGCAATTTCTCCATCCATACATAGTCATAATCTCTTTGAAGTCTCAAAAATGGATATAACGCCAAAGATACAAACATATATCAAGGAACAATAAGCAGAGAGTGAAAGAAATGAACAATAAATTAATCATTTATGCAAAATACCCATGTAAAATGACTTACAGATTCCATAGCACAATAGTTTTAAAACCCTCCAATTTGCTATAAAACGGAGCCGAAGGTGACAATTTTTACAATAGGACTTCTGCTATCAAACCAACACCACAATGGCTCTTTTGACAATGCAACTTAATCATT
>VDFB02193867.1:322789995-322823974 GCA_007258455.2 Sequoia sempervirens
TTTCTTAATTGTCTTTCAAGGCTTTCATTCTTTTCTCATGCTCAATTTTTAATGATGTTCTACTAAATATTGTATTATATTTTTTTCATTATTTCTCCCATGTGTAATGTTAAGCCTCAAGGTATTTATGAGATTGGTAACAATAAGCATTTTATTATAGGTGAAGGGGATAATATTAGAGATGGAAATGGTCCTCTTGATGATAGAAGCAAAGAAAAGTGGTGGTTGATGGGACTTCAAATCTCCATATTTTATGAGAAAAGATGAAAATCTTGTATTATTGTTATCATTGATCCTTTTTTACCTATTTCACGTTCATCTCTAGTAATAGAAGGAATTCCAAGGTTTTTTTTTATTGTGGTATTGATAGTAATAGTATTGTGAAGAGAAGATGGTGGGCCCTCATAAAATAACTAAGCCATAATTTTGTGAGGCTTTGATGCAAAATTTAGAGCTTTGGGAGCTTTTTAAAAAAGGGGGATACTCCCCTTTCTTCAAGGCCATCAAAGGGTATAACAATAAATTGACCTCTAAATTTTTCAATTCCTGGTAGTAAGGTGTTGAGTCCATCAAGGGTGTGTGTTTCTAGGCCATGAATGATTTAATTGCTAAAGCTACTAGTTTGAAGTGTGAAGGAGAGCACATTTAGAAGAAGATAAATGCTAACTATGGTAAATTCATTGATGCCTTCCTTGAGAAAGGGGAAAGGTTGGTGAATTTCTAGAATGGCTACAATAGGGAAAGATTAATGGCTCCTTGGGGATTGGTAAGTATTCATATAATAAAGTATTTTACTTTCAAAGGGGAGTTTCTTTCTTCTCTTCAAAAATGCATCATGGATGGGGCCTATCCTCCCCTACATCAAGGCTTAATTATGGACCTCTAAAAATATAGCCTCTCTATGAATATAGCCTCTCTATGATCCCTAAGAAAATAAACTTATTTTAATAAAAGTATTGCTAAAATACAAGAGATTGAACCTCCTCCTCCTTTTTTTGTTAAAGGGAGCACTAGATTTGGCACCAAGTCTGAGGGGAAAAGGGTTGTTAAAAGCAAGGAGGTGTCCCTTGGGCCATCTAATAATTCTAGTCTTGTAATGCTAAAGGACCTCCTTATTATCTCCCCTAAAAAGAGAAAAGGTTCTAGTAATGTTGGTATCAAATTATCCCCACTACCCCCTACAAAAGATAGTATTAAAAGTGAATTATTGAATATCCAAGATGCCACCCCCACTAAAACGAAATCCCTTTCATAGTCAAGTTAGGAAAAAGATAGAAAGAAAAAGTTAAGCTCTATTGAGGATGATGAGGGCCCATCAATATTTCTAGTGTTGAAGGGGAGCAATATGCTATTATGCTTCTAGATAAGAATGCCTTATCTTCTAAATGTCATAGATCTACCAAATTAGCTAATCTGCCTATTGTGGTGCTTCTTCAAAGACTAAAGGTAAACAAGATACTTCCTTCTCAAATAAGGATAAGGATGAATTCAAGGATGAGGAGTTCCTCCTTCATCTTGTATATTTTGAGGATGATATCCATAATGTGTACTAGGAGGTGTACCCACAGATTGAGGCTATAGAAGAGAAATGTGAGGACACTAAGGTGGAGTTGGGTGATGATGCAAAGGAGTTGTATGATGAAGATAAGGAAGATGATAATTAGAGGACACTAAAGTTAAAGATGATGAACCTAATGTTAGAGAAGGTAATGAAGATTATGAGGATGAGAACCCAAATGAGGAAGAAGAGTTAATCTATGTTCCTATTAAAAAATACAAAGAGGTGGTTGACAATGAAGATAAAGTTGAAATAATGGATAGTGAGAGGGAATTTCCCACTCATGCTAGATCTCAACTGGAGACTTTGTAAGAAAATGTAACTAAGGATATAAAAACAAGATGAATGCCAACAATGAAAAAATTAAAAGAATGAAATTGATTATATGCAACCTTACTTATGTCACTCAGGGCATAATGTTGATATTTTTCATAGGGACTAACTTGAGCAACTCTAAAATCAACAAGTAGAATGAAACTTCGTAAAGACAAAGACCGTCAGTTGGCCAAAACCAACAACAAAAAGGGAAGAAGGTCTAGCTCAAATAATATTGGGAAGTGTTGCTTGACACTCTATTGGAGAATTGGGATGTGGTCAAATAATATTTTCTTGGGTCTTAGGTGTTGTTTATGTATTGTGAAGTATTGAAATGTGCAAACGATACAACACAATCAATGAAACCTTATATTAGAGAATTCAAATAACAAATCTAATCAAATTGAAACACAACAAATTCTCTAAAGTCATCCCATTGTCTCCTATCTTCAAGGATTCATTAAATCATAATGGCTCTTAGATTGTTTGTGCACTTATGACCTTTAGAATGACAACATGAAGAATGGAATGTTGGAAAATGTAAGAAATGTATTCCTACATGATTGATTGCTAAGCTATGTGATTGATATGATAATGATACTATGATGCTATGAGAATGATATGATGCTAAATGTTGTAAGTAAACTACTATAATAACTAAGGTGCAACTAACACAAAAGCCATGATTCTAAGATAATTGATTCTAAAATGCTAATTGCTAATTGCTCAAATGCTCTCTAAGTGCTCTAATGAAAATTATGTAGAGTATACTTGCTCAAGATTGGGATGTGAAATTTTGTATACTATGATGCTATGAGAATGATATAATGCTAAATGTTGTAAGTAAACTACTATAATAACTAAGATGCAACTAACACAAAATTCATGATTCTAAGATAATTGATTCTAAAATGCTAATTGCTAATTGCTCAAATGCTCTCTAATGCTCTAATGAAAATTATGTAGAGTATACTTGCTCAAGATTGGGATGTGAAATTTTGTAGAATGAGGTTGTATTTATAGATTTTCCAAGGAATATTTTGATGTGGCAACGGTCAAGATTTTAGCTAGAGAGATCGAGGGTGGAGGATGAAGAAGTTAGAGAGAATCAAGGAGAGTGTTCCCTTTAATAGAACATAGTGCCAAGTGTGAGGAAGAGTCAAATGATGGAGAGAGCCAAGTGTCCTAAAGTTTGTTTCAGAATTTGTTGAGATAAATGCCAATTTAAATATTAAGGATATTTAAATTCATGAGACACATGACAAGGAGGCAAGAGGAAAAAATTGTAGACATGTGACTAAATTTAAATTTTAGAATTTAAATTTAATAAGAGGAAAGATAATTAAATATGACAAACTATTGAAATTTTTTTATTTAATTAAAATGGAATATGATTTAAGATAAGAAGAATTAGAAAATGAACTATATAAATAAATTTAGAATTTATTTAGAAATAGATGAAATAGAAGGTTTATTAATTAAATAACTTGTATTTAATTAATTAATTATCCAGACCAATTTTAGGTGTATACATTTTTCCCCTCTTTGAAGTGATGTGTTTACACATTGATTCAAAGAAAAATTTGTTGATGATATTGACAAAAAAAAAAATTGATGTGCCCCAAACGTTGATATTTTGAATGATGATGGATATATACCCCCTAAGGAGATAAATCAAGATTTTTTTTTGAATTTTTAGGATTTTTTTTTAATTTTTAAGATTTGATGATAATTTGATGATGATTTTCAAATTTATGGTGCTAAGTCGATTTATCTCCCAAAAAATGATACTGATCCTACCATAGTTGATTAATTGATTAATTGATGCCCCTTTGAAAAATAAAATAAATCCCACTAAATTCCCACTTAATCACCCCTTAAAAAGGTAAAAGGATGAAAAGGAGCCTCATTTGATTCATTTGAATTTTGAAAATTGGAGTTATTGAGTGAGTTGAGCAACTTGAGCAAGATGTTGATTATGATCCTAACCCATCGGTTTGAGTGCATTTGACGTCACAATCACCTAACCATGTATGGACCTCTGGTACATACCCTAGAAACTTCTTTGTGAATTTTGAATGTTATTTTTCCCACATTTTTCATGTTTGAAATTGGTTTGATCATGTTTTAGCACATTTGGGCTCCAATGTAGTGCATCGGGTACTTGTTCTAGCACATAGGGTCAAATGTTTAGTGCATTCAGTCAATGATGTAGTGCATCCATGCCTAGATTTAGCACATCTAATGAATGATGTAGCACATGTAGATTTTTAGCGCATATAGGTCATGAATTAGCACATAGGATTATTTTTCCAGTGCATTAGGTAATTTAGTGCATTCATGTAGTGAAATAGCGTATTGATGACTTGATGGTGCATTGAGAAGTTTGGTGCATAGAAACCCTGTTCTAGTGCATTGGTGAAGTTTAATAGTGCATCAATGTTTTCAACACATAGAAACACTATTTCAGTGCATTTAGACTAGATTGATGAATTTTATATTAGACTTCCTAATTTTGATGATTATTGATCATGTCAGCTGTTGATTTGATGATGTTTGATGATATTGATTGATTAGATGATGATTGATCTTATGATAGGTTAGAATTAATGATAGGATGATGATGATTGACCCCATGATAGGTGAGGATCAATGATAGGATAATGATTATTGACCTCATCATAGGTGAGGATCAATGATAGATGCTCACGATATTTGATTGAAATCTCATTAGAGATAATTAGATTGATAGGTTGATTGATAAGATTGTTGATTTGTGATATGTTATGATGATAGGAGCCTTTGATAGTCCTGCAGTCTCGAGAGTGATTCTTAAAGACCTAGGATTTGATTCCACATATGGTATAGGCTGATCTAGATGTGATTGGACGATGGAAATTGAATTCTTTGATAGATATGCCCCAACATAGGATTAACAAGGGAAGTCTGACCGCTTTGGCAAAGAGATGGCACAGTGACCACAAAACCTTTCACTTAGCCACGAGTGAGATGACAACGACACCAGAGGATGTTTATTGTATCTTGAGGATTTTGGTTGTTGGCGAGTTGGTTTTCTATGATTCAACTAAGTATGGGGGAACTGATGCATTGAGGAGAGTCTTCGAGGATGACCAAATTTGTGGATATGAGATTGCATGGTGGGATATGGGTGATGCATATATGACATTACCATGTGTTCTTGTCAGTTTCATTAGAGGTTTCCTATGTCCCAACCATAGGTCAAAGGGACTCTCAATTGGTTTGGGTCAGATATTAGAGAGCATGATCACACAGGGGGTTAGATATTCTTGGGGATCCTTCATGCTAGCACATTTGTACCATGACCTTCACTAGGTGGGTTTTCTTAGAGGGGTCAGTTTGTTAGCTAGGGTGACACTGCTACAGATATGGGTGTGGGAGCACATAGCTATCACTCGTGAATTGGTTGATAGACAACATACAATTGGTTGACCATATGCTTTTGGATATATAGGTCCAGTTGTCCAGCCAAAGCTCAACAAATTGGAGTACTAGAGATGTATGTTGGATGATCTAGAGATAGTGACATGGTGACCATACTTGGACTATGAGTAGTGGCTAGAGGATGATACTTAGATGTCGTACACGTGTTCATAGAGGTAACTAATTGGGAGGACACTATTTTTAATTGAGAGGTTCTTATTGAGGAGAGTGTTGCAACAGTACAGGAAAGTATAGGGTATGCCCTAGGGAGTTGCATTATATGCATAGTGATGACAAGACATTCCAAAGTGGGGGCCTTGCTTATCATATGATGCAACATGTCAGGAGTACCATGGGTTACAAGCAGTTATATGGGATTACCATCAAGAGATCATAGAGGCTGTTGTGTCAGAGGAGTATGCCCATTGCTTCTTTTCACATCCTTTCCTAATGATATCCAGTTTAGATGAGCTTGTACCAACACTATATGATGACTAGGCATTGAGATAGATGAGAGGTGAAGGAGGTGATGATGAGGAGGAGGGAGAGAGTAGTGATGATGGAGATGATGGTGATGGAGATGGTGGAGGTGGAAAAGATGGTGATGAAGGTGGGGATGGTGGTGGAGGTGATGGTGGTGATAGACCAGTGTTATTTCTCAAAGTGGGCCTAAGAGGAGGAGATCCCTAGTGGCTACAACATAGTAGCATGTTCAGATTCACTTTCCCTTACAGCAACAAAAAGCTCAGATAGTTGCTTTATAGGCCTAGGTACAAACTCTATAGGGTCAGTTGGTACAATTATAGGGTTAGGTATAGGCACATACACAGGAACATGCATAGGAATAGGCACAGACATAGGCACAGATTGCTATGCTCACTGCTGAGAGAGATAGCCTGAGCAATAGTGTGAGTAGGTAGAGGCCTTTTCAGAGACATTTCAGAGAGTGGACAAGGGTACCTCAACAGTAAATTACCTCAGAGAGGTATGGCACTCTGCCAGGGAGGCTAAGTATTACAAGTTGTGGTATCATGAGGCAGTCCCTATAGAGTAGTGGGTTAGTTATGATTAGTCTACCAGGTTAGGACATAGTCATTCTAGGACTACCAGTAGGGGTGTCACTAAGCCACCTCACAGAGATCCAGGGGCAGGACTGTCAGGTGGTGTAGTAGGAGGCACAAGGACAACATTGTCTATGGGGAACAACACATAGCTCTGTTATGATCGCTTTCGATGTATTTGAGACATGATGTATACATTTATTTTTTTGGATATCGTTGTAAACTTGACATTATGATTTTTGAGATTTATATGATATGCAGTGGATACCCTTTTTGATCTATATGTGTTTATGTAATTTTATGATGGATACCTTTGATGGATGAAATTAGTTTCTTGCGTTATGATGCTTATATGATGTTTAATATGCTTATGTGATGATTATGTATGGATGCAATGATGATACAATGATGATTCTATATGTTTGATGGATGATGCTTTATGTTGTATGAGATGGGTTTGATTATGTAAATGATATGTAATGCACTTAATTTTTATATTTTCTATTAAAAATATTATGATATAATGCATGGATGGATGAATGATGTGATAATGCTTTCTAATGTATATATGATATGCAAATTATTATACAACTACATGAGAATGATATGTTTTTGCTAATGTTAAATGTACTCAATCCATTAATGATAAAGATAACATCATTTTGAAAATTGTGCCAGCCTTCAAACATCTATAAATATAGATGCAAAACTAATATGGATGCAATCTAACCTAACCATGCAAATCTAAATATGCAAATGTTGTCATTGTACCAACCAATTTGTCATTCTTTTATCATCATTGAGAATTTGAATTGTTGAAAGTGAGTACAAACATCGATGGTATAATTAGACCATGATGACCTTAGTACTACTTTCATGATTTTTTTATATTGCAAGTTAACACAAGCATCTAGGTATAATAGTATCGAGATGACCTGAGCATTGCTTGCGTAAACAGACAAGAGTTAATCATTTTCCTATGCAAATTCATAATGTCATCAGTGATACTTTGTAGACCATGTCTCATGACAATTTGCATAATAGTAATGATCAACTCACAAACAACAGACAAAGGAAAATCATTCTCCTTCTTAGCTCCTCTAATTCAAGACATCCTTGAGGTACTCTAGAGATATGATAACAAAAATAAAAGTACAATAGTTGAACATTCATGCTAAAGTGATAAAATCATGATTCAGAAGAATATCATCCATTTAAATTTGTTTTGATTGATTGTGTTGTTTGATTTGTATGGTTGATGTGTAAAGTTTATGATCAATGTTCAATGTTGAGTTATACTATGATCATTGTGTTTGTGGCATTTTCTAACTATTTGTTTGTCTCTTGGTTTAAGCTCAAAGTTTATTACCCCTAGTGAGTTCATGATTTATCCCCCAAGCTAAGGTGAGACCGCAATGCTAGGATATGTACATGAAGTTTTCCAATGATAGGGATAATGATGGCAAAAGAAACTAGTCAGAACATGCTTGAATAGATGGAAAAGCTAATCTATCACAAATAGCGCCTATTGTCAGGTTTTCATTACTTCTTTTTTTTGCACTTTTTTTAGATTTTATGATTTATTTATTTTTTCACTTTTTTTTTGTTGTCACCAAGATGCTTGTTTTCCAAGTTTTCATCAGGGTGACCATTTCTTCAAGACATTTTCTCATTTTTTTGTATTTTTTCAAGACTTTTATTATACATTGAATGAGTTAGGTGTAGAACTTCTTGAGATGTAGGTTGTTGATGGGTTCCTTGAATAGGTCTCCTTCAGGTGTAGACAACTGATATGCTCCCAATCCATAGATTGATACAATGAAAAAGGGACCTATCTAGTTTGGTTCAAATTTTTCTTTCTTTTCCTTATCCTGTTGATTATGGGGATTTTATTTTAGGACCAAGTCACCAACCTGAAATGTTCTTGGATTTACTTTGCGATTATAACTTCTAGACATCCTTTGCTGATAGGCTTTTAGGTGATCAACTGCATGCTGACGATGCTCATCCAATAGTTCCACCTCTTGTAACTTGGATACTCTATAATATTCCTATGAAATAATCCCCTTCAAAGACACTTGGAGGGATGGTAGCTCAACCTTAATAGGTAAAATGGCCTATAATCCATAAAATAGAGCATATGGTGCGGCTCCTATTGGGGTACAGATACTAGTACGATAATCCCACAGAGCAAGGTTCAATTGAACATACCAATCATGTCCAACATCATTGATGGTTTTCTTTAGGATTTTCAAAATAGTTTTGTTTGAGGCCTTTTCTTGGTCATTCCCGTGAGGGTAATATGGTGTAGAAAATTGATGCTAGATATGAAACCTTTCACAAAGTTCTTGGAAATCCTAATTCTTGAAAGGTCTACCATTGTCCGTGACAATGAACTGAGGAATACCATACCGACAGATAATGTATTTTGGGATGAAGGATGCAATTTTTTTTCTAGTGATTGTGTTTAAAGGAATAACTTCAATCCACTCCAAAAAGTACTTTGTGGTTGTAATGATGAATTTGTGTCCATTGGATGATGACAGATGAATTTTACCTACAAGATCCAGTCCCCATTGACAAAAAGGCCATGTTGATGCAAATGGTTATAACTATTGTGTTGGTGCATGTATCAGGTTGCCATGGATTTGACAGTTTTGGCATTTCTTGACAAATTCAAAAGACTCCTTCTCCATGTTCGACCAGTAATACCCCAAGCATAGGAGTTTCTTAGTGAGAGTTAGACCACTTGAATGAGTGCCATAGATACCTTCATGAACCTCACATAAAGCGGTTTCAGCTTCGTTACATTCAAGACACCAAAGGAGAGTACCATCAAGACATTGTCGATAAAGTATATAAGCTATTAGGGTATGTTGAGCTGCTTGTTAGATAAAGTTACATTTTTGGTTTTAGGATATATTTGGTGGTAGGGTATTATCTCTCAAATAGGCATAGATCTTCCCATAGATTGAAGCATCAACCTTGACTAGGTGGTATCTGAATTGGGATTCAGGGTTATCATAGGTAGGGTTAAACAGTTGTTCCACCATGAACTCATAATGGCTTCGCTTTTCTAGTATCTGTAGAAGAGAGGCAATGGTCGCCATGGCATCAACAACTTTGTTATCCCCTCTTGGAATCTATTCAAATTTGATCTCAACAAAGTACTTTTTGAAATCATCCACCATTCTCTTATACGACATCAACTTGTAATCGTTTGTCTAATAATCATCATTAATTTTATTTATGGCTAGTTGAGAATCTCCATAGAACTGTAACTCAATGATCTTCCACTCCACGACTACCTTGATTCCAATGATAAGTGCTTCATACTTGGCTATGTTGTTAATACAAGGAAACATCATTCTATAATATTTTAGGATGGTATGTCTTTGAGGCATGACAAACAGGATTCCAACACTCGATCCATGTTGTGTGTAAGTCTCGTCAAAATATAACATCCACTGTTGTGCTGGCATGGTGAGGACATTTGTGTCTAGAAATTCAATGCTCATTGGATGATCATCTTGCAATGGTGCTTCAGCTAATTGGTCAACTATTTCTTGACCCTTGATTTATTTTATGTCCACATACTGGATGTCAAATTCGCTCAATATCATTACCCACTTGGCTAGTCTTCCTGTTAGGGCAGCTTTTTTGAGTAAATACTTTAATGGATCAATCTTAGCTATAAGTTTGATAGTATGGGTTAACATGTAATGTCATAGTTGTTGAGTAGAAAATACTACCACCAAAAAAGATTTTTCAATGGATGTGTAGCTAATTTCATAGCCATTCAAGGTTCTGTTGATGTAATAAATAGCCCTTTCTTTTCCCATAAAATCTTCCTATACTATTAGAGCACCCAAAGATACCTCAGTTGTTGCTATGTAAAGCAAGAGTGGATTTCCTTCTATTGGTGGTACCAGTATAGGTGGTGACATCAAATACTACTTTAGTTGATTAAAAGTTGCTTCACATTCTTCATCCCATTTGAAAGAAACATTCTTGTGTAGTAAGTGATGAAAAGGATGATTTTTATGCGCCAGTTGTGCGATGAACCTCCTAATAGATTGAAATCATCCCTATAAAGATTTGAGTTGGTTGATATTCTTAGGAGGAGGCATCTCCATTATGACATTAACTTTCAAAGGATCCACTTCAATTCCTATAGTTCATACTATATATCCTAAAATTTTAGTTGATGTCATGCCAAATACACATTTCTTTGTGTTTAACCTCACATTGAATTTTTCCAAACAGGTGAAGATTTTTTCTAGAATTTACATATGTCCTTCTCTAGTGTATCATTTTTCCAATAGGTCATCTACATAGTCTTTCATAAAGGTGTGCATCATGTCATGAAAGATTGTGGTCATCGCACACGATAGGTGGCCCCAACATTCTTCAACCCAAAAGGCATGACATTCCAATAGAAAGTACCCCATGGACATGTGAAGCAGTTTTATCTTGGTCTTCTAGTGCAATTTTTATCTAGTTATAGCCTAAAAATTCATCCATGAGTGATAACATTTCATGTCCAAATGTCAAATATACAATGATGTCAATGTTAGGCAAAGGAAATTCATCCTTCAGACAAGCTTTGTTAAGATCTCTAAAATCCATACATATCTTGATGTTGTGTCTTGATTTTCTGTTGTACAATGTTGTTCATGAATTGTGATGCCATTAATTTGATTATCAATGCAAAAGTCTTAAATTCATCATTGGTTTCAATGTCAATTAGTTAGATCATCGAGGGTAGCAATGTCATTGGTTTGCTTATCAACTTGCCTCAACATGGAGAATGGTAGAATCATAAACATAGTTCACATTTTCCTTTGGTGTTTGATGAAGCTCCTTTGTAGTTAGGTAAAGTGATTTTTGAATGCTCATGATCAACATTTGTTTGGGTCATTCTATTGATATTTCCTTTCTATCAATTAAATCTTGCATCAAATGTTTCAATTGCATGCAACCATTTGTTTTATGGCCCTTGTTTCTATGGAAATCACAATAATGTGCATCATTCCACCATAATGGTTTAAAATGTGGTTCCCAATCTCACGCTTCTAGTAATGTTATAAATTTGGCTGCTAGAAGCTCTTTCAATGTTGATTCGAGTGACTATCCCAATAGTGTGAATACTCTTTGATTTGATGGTGTTTGATATGGTGGTGGTTTAGATTCAACATTGTTTTGATTGGCATTTTGATTGGTTTTGGAGGTAGCAATTGTCAAGTTAAAGACTGGTTTTGTGTTTTATGTTTTAGCTACATCATCATTATTACCAGCATTTTTACTTCTTTGCCAAAATTTTGGTTTATCATTGCTATTATAATGATTGGAGGAGTTTGCTGAGTTGTTTCTTTCATTGTAAATTTTGAATACCCCTTTTGACTAAGGCTTCCTCAATTTTAATTCCATTTTCAATCATTTTCTTAAAGGTGGGTGGACATTGTAATTCAAGTCTATAGCTCATCTCATCTTTTAGATTGTCAATGAAGATTTCCATCTTTTCCTTTTCAGGTATGGGATGAGCATATCTTGCAAACAATCTTCTCCATCTTAGAAAAAATATGAGGAATGATTCACCCTTTTTTATGTTTTTTGTTGCAAAGGTCTTTCATGGTTATATTGTGTTGGATGTTGTATGAGTATTGAGTGATGAATTTATTGACCGACTCTTCAAAGGATTTGATACCTAGTGGAAGTTTGGAGAACCATTTCACACATTGCCCACCCAAACTTCATGGAAACAACCTCATCAGATAAGTCTCTTTGTGTGCGAATTCCAAGCTCATCGTTCAAAATTCCCTTACATGATCCATGGGATCAGTTTTACCATTGTATTTATCATACTTTGGAAATTTACAATGCTTGGGAAAGGGAATCTTGTTAACAGTTTGATCAAAAGGATATGGGTAGATGTCTTGGAGCAGATATCTTTTTGTGGTTCCTCTTTGCATGTCTTGAATCTGTTGTTCAAGATTTTTCATTTGATTAGTTAATGCAACCATTGGATCTATGTTCAGTGGATCATTTTTTGTTCTTCTTGGAGCTCCTTTTAGTTGATTAACATAAAAGTCATTAGACAGTTTCAAACCTTTGTTTGCTAGCATTAAAAATTATTTCTCTCCATCTTTTTCAAAAATCTTTTCCATGAATTTGTAAAATTTGCGGTCTTGTTGAGTTGTTTGAATGTCTTCCTCAGTGATTTCATCATTTTTCAGGTTGGTGGAATCTATGGAAAGGATTTTCTTCATCTTCAACCATGGTGTTTTAAGTTTCAAGTTCCTTTTCTTTGATTTTTTTCTTTTGAGATCTTGTTAAAACGGGAATACAAGTGTTATAGTAAATTACTAAACTTTAATCTTTGTTTGAGAGTGCCAAGGATATTAAATAACTCAAATAAGATGACAAATCCTATTGATGAGACTAAGTTAAATATGATTATATAGCATTGTTTCGTGATGAAGGATGACAGATCTTGATGATGAATCTTAGCTTAACAATCAAAGGTGTGTTTGATGATTAGGCACTTTAAGGTATTAGATCTTAGTTTGGTTTGAGGAATTTCACTTCCAAAGTCTAGTTTCTCCAAGTTTAAAACACTGTTGTGACTAAGGAAAGATTCTGCTCTAACAGGGATCCTTGAATGTGCTTTCAATTGTCGAACATATAGTGAAAATAGCTCTATGTTTTTATATTAACTGGATGCACTAAAACAGGGTACAGATGCACTAAAAGATGGACTGGATGTGCAAAAAGATGACCTGGATGCTCTAGAATGTGCCCTAGATGTGCCAAAAAATGGACTCAATGCATTGAAAAGTGGATCCAATGTGCTATAGAAATCACTAAATGCACTAAAAGATGGACTCAATGCATTGGAAAATGGCTCAAATGCGCTAGAATATGGGTTAAATGCACTGAAATAAATCAAGGATGCGCTAGACTACCCCTAAATTTGATTCCACTTGGTACTTTGTAGGTGAATGCGCTAAAAGGATTTTCAAATGCACTGGAAAGAGGAACAGATGCACCAGACAATGCCCTAGATGTGCTAAAATATGAGCTAAATGCATTGGAAAATGACTTAGATGTGCCAAAATATGAGCTTAATGCATTGAAAAAAGGAATGCATGCGCTAATATGGAAATATTCATTATTTTGAAATTTTTCCTAGTTATTTTTCTTTGAATTTGTGAATTTGAATGTTTTCAAGGGAATAAATTTCTAAACAATGAATTTTTGCTTGGTTTCCTACTTGCGAATTATGTGAATTAAGTGTTCTTAAATGGATGATTTCTTGAATAATGATTTCAAACACAACAAGTTGTAAAATGGTTGTCTCAAGCCTAGGAACTAAATATTAAGTGTATGTTCAAGAAGCTGTTTTGATTCCTTTTATTTCTATAGGTTTTAAATAGGAGAAAACATATCAAACACTTTTCTAATGTCAAGGGTCATTTAAAATATCACAACCCACATCTTAGAACTATGTCAGCTCACACAACCATGTCAACCCCTAGAGGGTGCCTATGTTTTTTCCTTTCCTCGGTCTTAACCAAAGTTGAATCCTCCTTGGCTAGTAATCCCTAATAGTTATATGGTATCTTGGGGGCATATTCTTCCCTCCCCTTACAATGTGATATTAAAAATGTTTGGAGACTGACTTAGCTAGTTTCTACACTTAAATTTTATAGTAAGGGTTTATGTTCGATGTGACAAATGATAAAATCCCTAAGGAGACCTCCCAACCTTTGGAAAAAAGGCTTTAAGGATGGTTATCAATGCACAATACCATTGAATTGTGAGTTTCCTCAAACTTACTTTTGATTATAGTGGGTCAGAAAACTTGGCTTTAGTTGTTCCCACTTAGGTCATTCCCATAGGGTGAGTACTTTTTCCCACTACAACAGGCCTTCTAAAGGTGCTATCAAAACATGAAAGAGTGATTTTGGCATTCTAGTCACCTAGTGAAGGGGAGAGCATATGCCTATCGCTTTATAAGCATTGTAGGTAGGGTGTTCGTTAGCCTCTTAATTAAACTAGATGCCTAATTTAATCAAAAGAAAGCACTAAAACAACTCTATTCTTGCAAGGAGAAATTCCCTTTTGGTAAATTTATCAACCTATGACCCTTGTAGACCTAGAGGAAGAATTGACAACCATGGCAGCTAGGTCATTCAAGGAGCTGATCCAAGAATGTTTGGGAAGCAAAGAAAAATCAAGAATGGAGGAGGTATTCATGTCTAATTGGTGCAGATTCCACAATGCACCCCACTCAGAATTAACTTTTTCATCATGTGCCAACATTATCACTCAAGCCAAGGGCTATTTGAACAAGTTGGAGTAGCTAATGTGTGACGAAAGAGAATCATCCCATGAGGCAGAAGATTTTTCAACATCTGGAGGATAGAACATTCAAGATGATCCAAGAAATTTGACACAAGCCAATGCTCTGACAATAAACATTGGAGTTAAATGCCAAGCGGGAGAAGTTGATGTCCTTGGGGTAGCAAGAGGACTTGACAAAAATTCAATAGGGATGGAAGTAGAAAGCCTTTCCTCCATCAAAGAAGAGCAACCCTCCACTCAAGATGAGGATCCATTAGCAAGTGGGGATGAATTAATCAAGTCTGTAGTATCACATGTTGGGGCAACCAATGAAAATGCTAAAAATCATAAAGAAGAAGAGGCTAAAAGTCTTGGGATAGAAAAAAATGATGATGAAGACATAAGTGAACTAAGATTGGAGGACCTTTCCTACATAAATGATAGTGATCAAGCATCCAAAAATGAGGATTTGGAGGAGTTGAGGAAACCACATGTTGTGGAAGTTTACTATCAAACCTCCTTCCAAAGTGATGATGAGGACTCGATGGAGGAAAGATACAATGAGCTCATCTCAAGACTCTCAAGGGACTAGTCAAGACTCATACATCAAGTGGATTTAGAGGTATTTCTGCTACCGAATTGGTGTAGATTCCATGATTCATCACACTTAGAGTTCACCTGTGAACTATGCCAAGAGGTTGTCAAACAAGTTAAAGAACAAGTGAGGTAGCCAAGTGCACCACCTTCTACAGTTGCTTCAAGGATTGAACATGGGGATCAAGATTCAGAGCTAGGTGACAACTTAGTTGCAAGTAATCCTCAGCAAGGTGTTGGGGCAGCAGCAGAAGAACAATGTAGTCTCGAGCCTCCAAACAATGAAGCAGGACACCTTAGAATGTTGTCCATCAATCACCAAGAATTTTTCCCTCTTGAAGAGCATTTATACACCATGCAGGACAGGATTTTTGGGGAATCCTTGGAAGGAAATAACACATGGTATTTCAGTCCCCTTGATGAGGTTCCCTCCATTGATTACTTCTTCCCATTGGGAGCTATACTCCAGAGGTATGCCAACACTGAAGACGAGTATGTTTCAAAAGACGATGTTGATGAAGACATGTCACCTGAGCCTTTGAATGGAGAAACCATAAAGTCTCTGAATTGGGAGAGGAATTCTTTCTCCATTTATAGTGATAGTGAACAAGAGGAGACAAGTGAACATCATGAGGAGATACATGAATTGCAGGAAGAAGAATACAAAGGCGAGGGTGTTTTGATAGCTGCTAATAGAGATGGTGCACTTGGCCAACTATAGGATGCAACAAGGAGTCCTTCCACCATGACCATTGTTGATTATCTTTCACATTCAGATGGTTGTAATGGGACAAATTTGTCCATGTTATCATCCTATGACTTTGGACATTATAAAATTAAGATCAACACCTAGGGAAGGAGATGGAACAGCATGCTACCCCTTGAAGACAAAAATCAAGAAGAAGTTTGGACTATGGAAAATCAAGGAGATGAAGTGTACCTCCTCGAAGAACAACCAATGGAGGCTACATATCCCACACAAGGCTTGAAAGAGCTATTTATTGCCCCATCCTTCCAGCCCTATGTAGGCCCAAGATCAAAAGTGTTGCACCCTCCACTTCACCCACCTAATGCTACCAGTGCAATAGCCAATGATCTAGTGCTCGCTCTCAACTGTCAAATGCTGCCACTTTCGCATGACAACATCTTGGTTCTATCTTTCCTTACTCATGTGTATACTTATAGTTGTATTTATTATTTTGACTATGGGAACAAGGGGAGACAAACTTGTTTTTGGATTAACCATGGGTTTAACAAACCTCCTCAACTGCTAATTCTTTCTGAGCTTGTTACTGAATTTGAATGCTGTAATGTTGAGCTTATTTTTTTAATATAAATATAAATCTGCATGGCTTAGAACTATGATGATCACCCTTCTTCTTGTGTGTGCATTTCAAATTCCAATGAGCATAAATGTCAATTTTCCTTGCCTAAACATAGTTCTTTGTAAATTTATTTGTACATAGTCTATTTTGAGTAGTGTGGTTTTTCTATATATATCTTGTTTTCCTCCTTACGTTAGGTTAGTTGGTTTGTTGTAGGTTAGTTTTCTTTAGATTAATTTCCCTTTCATTTTCTTTCGCTTTCCTACTTTGGTTGGTGTTGTTGTTTGCTTTCCGTTCGCTTTGCTTTCATTTTGCTGCTACCTTGTTGTTGCTTTGCTCGAGGTCCCTCTATGTTTAGCTTGGCACATCTATGCACACAACAACCATTTTAAGTATCTAGGGGTTGTTCTATGTATTTCTTCATCAAACTCTAATCAAGTTTTTAGAGTGGACAATGAGGATCTTCTATTAGTGTCAAGTAATTTGGAGGTTTGATTCGAAGATGATAAGTTGTTGGTTGGTCTGATTCTGATGTATTCTGAAATCTTATATCTCTCACATATTTTAAGAATCTAGAGGTCACTTTAGGTCCTTTGTGAAGTCTAGATAAGTAAAAAATATAAAATTTTGCTTCAACACCACTGTGATTCTCAACCTTGAGCATGAGCTTCACTACTTGCAGGTTGAAATGAAGGAATTGAAAAGAGAAAAAATCAAAAGAAAAGAAAAATAAAGGAAAAACATTGAAAATCTAAAGAAAGAAATTCAACCTTTTAGGGAGATTCAAGCAACTCTATTGGAGCTATGGATGCCCAACCATTAGTAGAGCAATATTCAGGAGAATTACAACGAAAACCTCGTCAGGGCTATGGATGCCTAACTGGCAATGAGGCAATGTCCTAGATGCTTTTAGAGTTGGAATGAACTATGTAGCTTAACTTGACGGAGTCAAGGTTCCTTTAGCAACTCAAGGACAGGAATTAATGTAATTGCACACACTTGGATT
Source organism: Sequoia sempervirens (assembly GCA_007258455.2). Classification (NCBI taxonomy): domain Eukaryota; kingdom Viridiplantae; phylum Streptophyta; class Pinopsida; order Cupressales; family Cupressaceae; genus Sequoia; species Sequoia sempervirens. Next base: position 322,807,663 of record VDFB02193867.1, read on the forward strand.
TTCAACATACTAAATGTTGGGTTGACTCGTGGTTTTGATCCTTTGGTCAAGTGTCTCATTTGTTTACTCTAGTGTGAAGATCAGAACTAGAGATTCTGGTTTCATGATTCTAGTTTGTCATCGAAATGTTCTAGAGCATTTCCCTAGCGAGTCACCATTTCTTGTGCATGTTTTACACACATTCCTTGAAAAGGGTAGGGACCCCCTCTTTTGCGTGTGATGGGTTGCTTTGTTCCTATCTCATTTTGCATTCCCCTATTTCCAAGCCTAGGTCAGTCACGAGCCTTCAAACTATCAATTTCATATTGGCTGAAATCACCCATCAGGGTTTCACTAGGTCATTCGCTCTTGTAGGCTCAATCCTACGGGTTTCCTTTAGCTCTTTGCCTAGAGTCTATTGGCCCTTGCTGACCCATGTTGGCAGGTTGCCTCTTGTTTTTCACTATTTTGCTCTGTTGTTCACCTACAACCAAGTCCCAGAACCTACTCAATGTGTGGACTCCACCCTAGTCTTTGTCATTGCGTCTGCCAATTGTCGTGGACCCGCAGTTGTGGGTCACCCTATGTAGGTCACCATTCCTATTTTGCCACTCACGCAACGGCCTACTCTTGACTTTCATCCGCATGGTGGTATCTACACTTGGTTTCATCATCCTTGTCACCATTACCCGAGTAGCGAATTAATCACTTAACAACACTCCACCATCTTCCATCGTTTGCCCACACAGAATGATCACATGCTTCTCTTTCTGTGGGAGGATATTAAGGATGTTTCATGGCTCCTAAGTACAAACTCATGATCAACTTGCAAAGTGGGGGGACTAATTAGGGCTCATGAAGGTTTGAAACAATGCCTCTAAATCATCATCGTGCTCTAAAAACTTTACCTTACTAACACTGACATTTTAAAAATTGAAGGAATGACCTCTGCTAGGAAGAACCCGCATTGTGGGTTTCTTCTTGTTTATCAACTGTTTCCTTGATGGCATTCCCCAAATGGCTTCCCATAGACTACCACCCGCACAGAAAGCATGCTTGGAGATTCTGCATGCCATTTGTCCATTTCTTCTTAGCTGGACATCTCCCGTGGATGGGCATCATCTATGCAAAGTCTACCAATTTCAATGTTGTTGAAATGAAAGGAGCGGAGCTATAATCATTTGCAAATAGAATTACTTTATGCTTATTAAGAACCATCTCATGAGCATTAGAAAAATGAGGGTATGTGCTATGCGAGGGGAGGCGTGGTTGGTGCTTTATCTTTGAGCTCGTAGCGAGCAATATTGTCTTGGGCTTCGATGGGACTTCACATGCGGGTCTCCACCTAATGTCGGTCATGACTATGATGGCATCCCAATTCTAACATCCTGCCTATTCCTACTCACACTATCCCAACAACTCTTTTTTATTGTGGAATCCGCACCTCTGACGACCACTTCATACACAATGGAAATCATAGTTGTAGAACTCGCAGCATGGGGTTCCTCCATCTCGTGTTGTCTTTCTTATGGCATCCTTGCCACTGCACTCCTTACTTCCCAACTCGACAAAAACCTCCTGTGCAATGTTTAACAACATAATGCCATGAATATGGCTTTCTTCAAAGCTGTCTGCTTCACGCACACTTATTTCCTTTCTCAACCTCACCCCATTTGAATACTTTTGTGTTTGAAAGAATAATTCTTATCGTAAATGGTTAGAAAATGAATGAAACCTACAAATTGTTTTAAGATAAAATTGTGGTAACAATGGACATGCGAATAAAATCATATGATTTTGGAACAAAGGACGATATGGCACAAAGGAAGATGCATTGGTTCCATCCTGTCGGTGGTTTAGTTAAAAGTTGATGCTACCAGTTACTGTAGCTATGCACTTGTTCATGGATAAATTATCGACAGTTAGAATTATGTGGAAATGGTGAAGATGTTTATGGATCTTTTGGTGGCATGCATGAATCATGGAGTTCATGGTGATGTTTGACATTCTGCACAACCACTAAAGCATGTTTGTCATGTTTGGTTCATCCTTATTGACTCTTTTCACCATGTATGCAAGCACTCCCTCGGCGTTGGTTTGATTGACGAATGTGTGGGCCTCTAAATGTGGTTTGTGCACTCTAGCATAGATATCTCGGGAGCGCCATTTTGAATGGATTAAGAATCCAAGTTTATAGGGAATATGATTTGTGGGGTAAATGGCCATTTTGATGATTGTTATAAATCTCACCCATTATGATTCCCCCATCTCTTGTGGACTCAATCATTGCAGAGCCCACAGATCCTTCTGCAGTCTAGCTCGACATCTTCTACATGACAAACCTTTAACAGTTGTCTTCCCTAGCACTTCCACCAGTGTTATACTTGTGGGGTCTACAATTCCCATGTCCATCTTTTAGAGGATGTTCCCTCATCAGCTTCTTCACGTGTTGTTTCAACTCATCCCTCTATAGGCTTCCTCCTGTGATGAATCCGCCAGTGCGGGTGTCGTGCACTCCTTGACCATCGTTTGAGGTGGGCTCAAAGGTGTTTCCTTCACATCCCTTATGCTTGGCACCCCCACATGTTCCGCTTATAAAGGTATTTAGGTGTATGGAACCTGCATGAACTATCCTTCCCAAATGGTGTAGATAGGCTAGTGATCACGTGACCTCACGAAGGCCGCCAAACCCTGACATTACTAAGAATGGATCGATGCCTTAAATAGAGACGTGATCAACAACAAGCACTCAAGCTTGGAATTTTTGGCCTTGCTTTAAGATAAATGAAGGTTTATATTAGATTAGTGCTCACTGCAGACTTGGTAATTTTGAAATGATTGCATCCTACACTATTTGCAAAGGGAGATTATATGACAGGGTGGCGACATCTATAGGAGGTAAGCCCACGCTACCCCCATCACTAACAAGCTTTACGGTGCGCAACCTAAGTCATAGCCATAGTAAAAGGACTAGGCCCTTGGGTAATGTGTTGGACCGATGATACAAAGCATGATTTTAGCTTCATAGAGGTGAGGGGCAAGCACAGAATGGGAGAACACTCTGTTATATGGATAGTATTTAAACTAAAGTGTGTGGGAGGATCAACATAACCACAGTAATTGCTTAGCAGGATAAGAATTTTGAAATGAAGGTTTCATTTATGTGGAATCCATCGTGAAACCTGTGGGAACTAGCTGGTAATAATGTTAAAATGGTGATTGGTCCAGCGATTGTGGATGCTCATAGCAATTCCAACTAACAATTTCACTCTTATCTTATGCAAGCATATGTCATTAGGCAATAAAGAAGGCCTGCACTGCTCACAATGTAGATCCTCTACGAATGGGGGTCATCGTCTTCTCCATTATATGTGAAGTTCACGCCCTGGTCAGTTGCCACCTATTCCCTGCATCCATACAATTTGCGGAGCCTGCATTAACCATGGTCATCTGTCTACATCTTAGCCACAATGGCCTTGCTATCATGTCCTCCCGCATCTGTCTACCCGCAATCATCCTAACGGACATAAAAAATTTAGGGTCCGCTCATCTTGGTGCCTTGCCTCTTTAAAACCATTTCTCAATTTAGATAAAGCTCGCGTATCCATCCCAAAATGTTAGATCATGGAGGAAATTCTCGCAAAGTAACAATAATTGTGAAGGGCACCATGACTAGGCGGGTAAGTAGAATGATTTATTCAATGAAGATTATGGCCAAGGAAAACTAGCGATCCATGATGATTTAAAAGAATAGCTCTTAAGGTTTCTTTTTCAATCAAATGAGGTCAGTATCGAAAGAAAAGGGCTTCCTCTCACAATTTTTCAAGGATCGCGACATTCTTACTACAATGAGATAAACCCCATGATGCAGCCTCTCATTCAACGGGTCATCATGGCAAAACCACTGGCTCTGTCATGAAACAATATGAGTAATTAAGCATTTCTGAGATCCGGTAGGTGGATTACACTACCTTTACCACCTTGGGGATTGTCACCATCACAACCATTTCCCAGCAGCGACTTCATGATGGTCATCCACGTTGTTCCTCCTATGGTGGTATCTTTGCTACAACGGCTCCATTCTCCTTTCGTAGTAGCAATGCATTATGCGAAGCCCGCCCCATTTTCATTCTCAAAACAACAATTGGTATGAATTTGAAAATAACTGAAATCTTTACCATGTGGAAAATGTGGCTTAGCTTGCATGCATAGAAGCTCATGAAAGACGAATGTTCAAACCTGAGTGGAAAACGATAAAGGTTGAGTGATTGGAAATGAACCCCAAAACATTGTGAATTATAGGAAGATGTGGTGAGAAAAAGTGAGATTGTTTATTAAAAATTACACGTTGCATCACAAAGTAACCAGAAATCACTTTGGGAGATGGGGCCAGTGTTGTTCATAAAACATCACCATCCTAATGATATGCACAATGCATGGCATTGGATGAGTATAAGATTGAGCCCATTGAAAGGGGAATTTGTTAAGGAAAAATTACCATGGTAGGCCCACAAAGTCTTGAGGATGTGGGAAAATCCAAATAAAACTAGGATGATGAGGGGGTATTCCATACCTAAAAATATGAAGTGTCCATTATTTTTAGTAATCTGAGTTTTATGGCACCGTCATCTCTCACCTTCCATTGCTAGCAATATTACTACTCGAATTGTAATTAAGCAATCATTTAAAATGTACACTACTTGGTTGTACCTGAAAGGGTTTCATATCATTATTTGCATAGGTATAATTCAATCTATTGTTTGATGTAGGATTCAGATCGCAAAATGGAAACCATCAAAAAGGATTGTCAATGAACTCATCTATGACACTGTACCACTAAAAGAGTGTGTCCATGAAACAATATTAAAAGAAAACTTGACTTAGATCTTGATCCCAAGAGGGGAGATCATGAAGAATGCAATCTAGATGAAGAATCTACGCACTACCTACTAAAATATGCAAAGGTGATGATTAATCAAAAACTACCTACAAAGCCAAACTAAGGAGGTTGTTTCAACTTACAGATGATGAGCAATGGGGATCGCCAAGAGAATGTTTACATAAATTAAGGATGGTATGTCGAAGAGGGGGTTGACGGATAGGTGATTACATACCGAAGGAGATCAATGTCGAGAATGCAGATAGCCATCTATTGAAAGCCAGAAGGCAATAAGAAGCTATTTTTCTTTCCATTAAGCAGTCATGTCCCATCAAGGGTTGTCTCGCTGGATCAAGGACAACTAGTTCATTTCACAAATGATACAAATCTGCAAGCAAGATGTGCTTGATTCGATGAAGAAATGTTGTTAATCCCTCAAGCAGAAGGCAATCTTCAAGCAATTTCAGCTACAGTAAAAGGGCAATCAACTAAATGACAAAATTGCTATAGTAACAGGTCACTACAAGAAAAAATAAGAATGAGGACAAAATTGTATTTTATATTGTTGGATAATGAGGGGTAGGTGAAACCCTAATGTAAACAAATCTGAGCCACACATTGCAAATTAATCCTAGTCATTCATTTAGGCTTTGGAAAACTATAAATAGGGGTCTCCCCCTCATTTGTAAATGGATGGAGAACTAGTGTAAAGGCATTATGCAGCAATAGAAAGCAACATTGCATGATTTATGGGTGTTTCTTTTGAGTTTGTTCATTATGCATGCATGGTTCTACTTCCATGTTAGTTTTAGTTGTTAGTTTCTTGAATGGAAGTGATAATGGTGTTTGATGTTATAGTATTTGATGAATTTCTAGCTCATGTTTTTTGTGGTTTGTTGATAATAAATCACTTTGTAAAGCTAGTCTGAGCTCCCTTACTTCATTGTTGCAACTTAGTTCAATTGCATGTTCATGATGTGTGTGTGCAATCTAAAAATCTGTAGTCCTTAGAAGATTGCACTGGTTTTGTGTAACTGTAGGTTCCTCTTGGCCATGCAAAACCTAGTTTAGGAATTTTTTCTATTGTAGCAGCCTCCATGATTATTGTTCATTCATAGCTTAGTTCTAGGAATTTCTTCTCTCCCCTACCCTTTTGACTTTTGTTTTAAATAGTGACTTTGAACAAGGTTCATTGCACATTGTAAAGCCAAATCTAATGATGGAATAGGTGCTCTAGATTGTTGTTTGAACCTACAACAACTAAACAACAATTTCTACATCCTAAGAACTCCATTTGCAGACCCAACTTCTCACACTTTGTAACTCATCCATAAGTTCGCCCTGTGATTACCAACAAATCACATGAAACAACTAAGATATTCCAAGCACTGACACTTAGAATTGACACTCGAGAGACCTTAGGGTAATTTTCAACAACTTGTTGTTGGAGATTGTCTTTCAAGAGAGGCAGTGCACTTACACACTGTCTATGTTGAGAAGGTGCAAAAACACCCATCAACAACTCCCAACTCTAAATAGATTCAAAAAATTCAAAATTTGAAATCCTTAGATGCAACAAAGCAAACAATCTATGAATAAATAAATCAATCAAGACTACCATCCATTCAATTCTTTTGTAATATAGCCTTGTAGACAACATGATATTGATATTAAGAATTTTTTGGTAGATTTATGCATTTCCCTAGTTTTAAGCTACTATTGGTTTTCTTACATAGAAGATGAAATTTACAATAAACTCTTACTCTAAATAAATAGGAGTTGAAACAAGCATTAATGAATATCTCTCCCTTGGAAAGAGAGTGGTAGGTCACCTAATCATGATTGTAGCATCTTATTGCTAAACATTTCAAATAAAAATATTCTCTAGACCCTACCTAACTACACTTTGTGCATTTCTCTGTATTGCCAAATTTAAATACTTTTTTGTGTTTCTTTTAATTTTTCATATTTAGATAGTGCACTCATTACAATTGCTTAGAAATAAAATCTATTCCACTAATTAGGGTATAATTGTATCGTGTGTAAATTATTATGATATAAAAGCAACAAGGGACAGGTGAAAGAGTATAATTTTGGTTCAAATCCTCTTCATTGCAATATGGTAGCTTATGTACATCTAGTGTTCCTTTTGGATTTGGAATACTCACTCAACTATGATTAAGTCACTTTATCATGTTGAACATTATCTAGCTTCAAGGTTTAGGGAGACTATTGGATGGACCTAAAAGCATCTTAGGTCAAAATGCTAAGTCCATGTCTAAGATCTTAAGACCATGAATTTGTAAACAATAATGAACTCAAACTAATCCAATCAATGGGATTGTATCTACTCTCTTATCTTTAGGGAAATTAAATGAACTAGCCTAAGGATTGATTAAAGTTGATATAGCTTACCATGTGCCCACTTTTTATTCCTTTCATGATCAAGTGACTATGTCAAACCTCAATTTCCTTGATTACTATTTTACAATCATGGAATTTAGAGTATAAATACCCTGGACTCAAGGCCACTCATTGAGCTCTATTGCATAATATTTTGTGGTCTATTGAGAACACGAACATGGAGAAAAGTGAGCTTTGAAGACAAGGCCACCTCTAGAATTCAATTAAAAAAGTCTCGAGGCTACCAAACATGGGCATAATAGACTTCAAATATCTACTCAACTCATTTTTACAGAGCAACTTAATTATGCAAGAAACATGATAGACAAATATTGGATGCAAAATTCGTATAGAATTCACTTAATAAAAGTTTGTTTCATGTCTAGAAGGTTTGGATGCATATAGACCCAAACTTTATATTGATGAAGTTATTAGAAATTTTATGTCTAGTGATGTGTTGTGTGTTCTCTAGTAGACCCAAGTTCCTATATATAATGGTTCATCATTAGTTCCAAGTTTATGGTGACATGTTTGTTTCATGTCCAAATGTACAACTCACGAGCAAGTAATTTTATTCTGAAAGAGTTCAACAAGAAGCCTCACTTTTAGTAGGAAGAGCAAGTCTTTAGATCTAAAAGAATTGACATGTGACATGTGACATTTTAATCCAAATTTCATTTATTCTTTGAACCAATTTATAGAATCATAATAATAACAATATAACAATATATCTTAATTAAAAAATAATATTTTTTATATTTATTTGATTCCTTTTTACACTACACGAAATGAATAAATATATTGACACGCTTACTACACATCAAGATATTAACCTTCATGGGAAACTTTAAATGCATAGCCATCATGAACACATGTATTCCTTGATAGCATTCAGAATGGACAGAAGAAAAGGACAATGCCTAAAATTTCGCTGAAAATGGGAAAGTATGTATGTCCATGGCCCACCATTGTGCACAGAAGCAGCACTGTGTCCAGAGAAATAGGACCCAACGTAGACTTTGACCAGAAAAATAGAACAAGTGGAGGTCCACGTGACCCCTATTATCACACAGAAGTCTTTTTAATTTCCATTCGGATGAGAAAAAAAATTGGAAAGCCTTTGGTGAAAAGTTTATTCGACGTACGAAGAAAATGTGAAGACTGCCATCCACTGAAAGATAGGGATCTTTGTGCACATTTCACTCTTATCACATGGCTATGAATTGATAAAAGATGGCAGAGTTAAGGAAGAAAACTCCAAATTAGATACTTTAACAGATAAGATTTATTTATTTATTTATTTATTTATTTTGTTGTTGTTTACATTTTTTATTGAGATAGAAATCAAAGTTTCTTTTTTGATCCTATTCTTTATGATGTGAGGATCATGCACTTAAAAACACTCGATTCTTAATAGACTCATTCATACCCATTCAATTTTACAAGCAAACCAAAGGCCCATTAACTATTCTAAATATTTTCAATTAGAATCCCTCAAACTACTTACAAGTATATTTGTTATAGTGAAAATTGCATTCACATACCTTTTCCTTTTTCTGTTTTATTTTTATTTTGATTAATTTTTTAAATGTAATAATAATTAATTTATAAGGTATATTCTTTTGTAAATTTAGTTTATGATATCCTATATATTTTGATTCTTGCTATCATCATTTTTTATTGATTACTTTTTAATCTTTAGGTTTATTATTCATTACTTCAGATTATATCTATGGGTGTAGACTTTCAATCAGAGTTAATTTTGTAGTTGTAAATCTAATGTATAAATCGTAAAAAATCAAAAATCAAATTTTCTCTTTGCTAACCATTTTACCAGCTATTATGATCTAGATTAACACATGTTTAGCTAATTTATAGATTCGGTTGTTGCATTTAAAGAGATTCATTACTCATTTGAACGGATCAAGAGCTATCATTCTCAAAGAACTCTACGACTTATTGATAGAAAATTTATGAGAGCATTAATGTAGCATTTATCAAAGCATTATTAGATCACACTATCCTAGGTCTATTGTGCACTTGCTTGCTATCTTTTACTTTTTTCTCAATCATAAATATAGTCCCATTATAGGTCTAATTGAGAACTTAACCCTTGCAATTCAACATATTCTCAAAATATATTCCAAAATATTTCCAAAATATTCTATAGACACCTCAAATTCACTATTGACACCCAATTCATCATTTTCCCGATAATTAATTAAATAATTAATTATTTAATTAAATATTCTCATAATCCACCACTATCTCATATTCTCATATTTAATCAAATAATTTATTATTAACTATTACCCTTATCACAATTAATTCTTATTTCCTCGTTAAGGTTAATTAAATCAATTTAATTCATTAATCTTATTCTCTAATTCCTCCAAGTTAATCAATCAATCAATTAAATAAATAAGACTAATTAAACCCCCACTAACTTTTCTATTTTTAATCCTTTAACCTATGGACTTTTAATCTTGGCCATTAATTCAACCAACATGAATTAAAATCTAAGAATTCTACCATTTGAAATGTTTCCAAACCCTTCCCATACTTTTCCATTATTTCTCATCATTTGTTCTTCGGGAAATAATCATTTCCAAACAATTCAATCCTATGTGAAATGCTTCAACAACAATACCTTTTTCACCTTTCTAAAGTACCTATCCTTGCACAACACACTTTCCACAAAATACCTTAGTACTGTTATTAGATAACCATAATAAATACATAATCTAAATTTAAATAATTAATCATGTCAAAGAAAATAACTTTATCAAAAAGAAAGCACACAAGGAAGTAAATACTTTCCAAAATCATATATGGCATAATCATTCCAATAACATTTTGCTTAAATATTCATGCATATTTATTGAATTATGTTTTTAAAAAAGGTCAATAATGATGGATTTTATAGCTAATTTGGGGATTTGGAGTAACAATGTGATAAAATTGATATTTGTTGTAAGTGGTGATTGTAAAGTTGTTGGGTGAAAATGTAATTTTTATTTTGTTAAAATGATAAATTCTTATATGTTAGTTGTTGGTGTTCTAGAACATTTTAGTGTCCTACAATATTATGGTGTTGATTATTCTTTATTTTTATGATTTATTTTCAGTCTTTTACTTTCTCAAGGATTTGTAAAATTATATAAATACATTGTAAACTCAAACTAAGTAAGATGGAGAGAAAATTCAAAATTTAGAGTAGCAGTTGTGCATGTTTCTATATTCTAGTGTTTGTTAAAAAAAATTAAGACTTTAGAGCTTTTTGAAAAATCGTAAGAAAATTAGAAACAAAAGATAACTTGTTTTTTTCTTATTTACAAACCTATGTAACTTAGACCAATTTGTAGTGCTAGTTTAATATTTTTAAATGAGAAATACTTAAACTTAAGCTAGATTTTAATGTAATATTGATTTCTATATAATAAAAATTAATTTAATTCTCATGATGTTTGCTTGTTTTTATTTTCTTCATAATTTTTATTAATTCTTATAAATTAAATTTAATCCCCAATATCACTTTTTAACATATACATTATTGAAAAATTGTTAAAAGAATATCTATATCAATATAAGATATTTATTTTAAGAAACAATAATCTAATATAAGAAGGGGAAAAATAGTTTCTAAGGCTAGAAGTCTAGATATAGATATGTATTAAATAGTTGATAAGATTCATTTTAAGAAATAATAATCTAATATAAGAAGAGAGAAAATAGTCTCTAAACATGATTAAGTTTGGGAAATACGGTTAGAAGTCTAGATATAGATATATATTAGATGGTTAGCTAGTGAATTGTATGGTCAAATGTTTGCAAGGGTCATTTTTTATGCAAAAGAATGGTGTCTTTGGCAAATACTTATTAACTTGTTTTTATAGTTGATCAATAAAGGAAACTTCAACTTTAGTTTGTGGTGGTAGCCACATTGAAGGGATTTTTTCTCCAAACAATATTGTGTCATCAAGAAAGAGTTTATATTTTATCATTATATTTTCCTTCCATAAAAAAGAGACTTTCTATGGTTGCAATACCTATTATTTTAATGATCTAACACATATTTTTCGGAAGGTGAGTAATAATTATTTTTATTTTTATTATTCTATTTAGTTGTAAAATTTATATTGTCTATTTTTTAGATAAATAAATTAAATATTGTGTATAAATAATTTATAATTTAATATCATTTAAATATTTTGTTTGTTGTTGTGAGTATCAAGATATAATTAAGAAAGAAATTTTAAAGAAAAATATTTTTAAAAGTCAAAATCTAAATCAATTAGTTATGATTTTTCAGTAGGAAAATAGGTATTAGGATTGAGGTATATAAGGTACAGTGTTTTTTTTGTCACACACCAATATCTATTCTAACGGGAACAAGATGTTAGGCCCATATTTCTCAAGTTCAAAAGGGCATATGGATTTTTAAATTCCCTCAAAAGAGAATATGATGTCACTTAAGGAACTAATAGAAAGTAAAGGTATTAATGCAAGTCTAACATTTAGTTGGATATGCAAGAGTAAGGAAGTGCATTGGTAAGGAGTAAGCTTACTCCCTATATTTGTCCCCACCCATTCTATTCTTGGGGAAGAAGGCTCTTTTTGAGGAAGAGAAGTTAGGTGAATGTGGTTTGATCTATAAATTTCATCACCTTTGATTGAATTTATGGCATTTACATGATTAGATATCTAAATTACACATAATGTACATCCAAAATACCATACAAATATTCCCCTCGTGTACAAGGATTATTTATTTTATTGATTGGAATATAAAAATATCACAATTTAATTTTTGTCAAAGAACCTTAAAATAGGAAAGCATGCACCGCTAATAATGCCATGGATTTTGGATTTTAACCCCATATGGAAATCATCTACTATCTTGATAGTATGGGTACATCTTCTACACCCCTGCTAAATTGCAATTCAACCCACTAGTGAAACATGAGAGAAAATTTCTCTGTTGTGGGTCATAAATAGTGGAGAAGGTTGAACCTCTAGAGAGACAATTCCCTTTGTTTTATCACCTAAACTAAACTACCTACTACTATTGTTGAGAAAAGAGTGGGAGAAAAAGTGTAAAATGAACTTAAAATAGCTAGGAAGGTGATGCACCAAACTGAAATGACCTAAGTTTGATTGTTCTTTGACACACAATCTTCAATAAACCATTTTTATTGCACAACCTTTGATGTCTAACCTCAGGTTGAATGTTTTTTTAGGAGGACACATGTGTCCCAATTATTTAGAAAGAAAACACAATTTTATAACTCAAACACAAAAGCATGTTTTACACAACTTACAACTCAAGATGAAGGTATAATTCTTCCTTGTAACACCCCTCCATTTTGCTCTTTTGATCAAACAATATTTCTCTATGTATGTTTATTTTGTTATCACTTTGTTCGTGGAACTTGGTTACTTTTGACCGCTAATTGTAAGTGATATAAACATTATGTTTTATGTGATGGTATTTTATTCTAACATTATTATTATTTCATGTCATGGATTAGAGTAGCATGTATGTGAATTAACAATGCTTTACGTTTTCGATTATATCATTGATGTCAGTTGTCTCAATTAGTTATACTATATTGGTGAAGGGGATGAGATCACATCACTCGCATGCGAGGACCCTATGATTCCATGACTTCCTCTTCACAGTGTGTTTTAATATATTATATGCATGTTTCAACACTTGTATTGTGTGCAGGATGTAGGTACAAGACATGGACTCTACCTAGTTTCACAGGTCTGAGTGTGTCCATTGACCAATGGTATCGATTGGGAGATAATAACTAGGTTTTCTGTGTCAAACCATCACCCTAGCCATAGAGTGTCATCAGTTTTAGTCGGGTTCATTGTTTTATGTTGTTAGTTTCCCCATTGGCTTTATATTTAAAATTGCAAGTTAAAAGGGATTAAATGGCTTTTGAAATTTATAAATCATTATTGTTTTGTCTTATTGAAATGTTGGGAAATTAGTGATTAATTAATTAATTTAATTTAATTAATAAAATAATCTAATTTTGAATTAGGTTATTTTATTGACTAATTAAATTAATAAGGATAAATTAAATCAAATTGGTTGGGTTGGCATCTTTGGATTTTGGATTAAATCAAAAAAATTAGAATTAAGCTTTATATTTTACTTTTAGAAATAAAAGATTGAAAATAATTTTATTTGTGAATTGTTAAAATCATTTGGTTAAAGAAAATTTAAATTGTCATTTGGGTTGTAATGAATTTTATTTAAAGAATATTTTTGCAAAATGCATTTGGAAAATGAAATTGTTTTATTAAATTTCAAAAATAAAAATATCTAAATTAGCAATAAATGTTGGTGGGTGGATTCAAAGTTAGGGGTTTGACAAATTTGGAGAGGATTGCATAAGGTAATTGTGGTTTTATTTTGAATTTTAATTGGAAAAATTTGGAGAGAAAACTTGCATGGAAATTCTTGGAAGAAATTGAAAAGAAAAGATTGAAGATTGGTGAAGCTTGGAAAAAGAAAAGGGAAAACTTCCATTGAAGGATTTTAAAGCTTGGAGAAAAACACAAGGTTCTTTCCTTATTTGTGCAAATTTTATTTTGAAAATTTTGTTTTGAAATTGTTTAAACTGTCTATGGAAATCAAAATTTGATTTAGAGGAAAAAACCATCAAGAATCTCCATTCAAAACCTGAAACAAAACAAAAATAATCTTGTCAATAAAATTTAGAAAATAAAACAAATCTATGTTTTATCAATTTTTCTATAGTTTGATCTTCTTCAATTTGTTTATAAATCAAGAGATTTGAATATATAATATATATATATATATATATATGAATATATATATACACATACATATATAAAATTATAAATATATGTGTTTTTTATTTATTTCAAATTTTAACACTGGTTAAAAAAAAAAGCTCTGTATTTTTTTAAAACGCCTAGAACGCGTTTCTTTTTAAGCGAAATTTGTTTTTTATTAAATTTTTTTTTATTGAAGGTATGTTGGGGGTTCGGCCCCATGGTGATCTCCCATCATCTGGGGGTGTTTCAACAAGGCAAATACTAGCACTGACCGTGATAGGCCTTCACTTCAAAGGTGACATGTGTAATATGTCACGTATAGGTCATGCCCAACACTTAAGTCAATGAGTTATATGTGTATGCTTGACTTTTTTTAATTAGTTTATATATTATATATATAATATAATATATTTATATATTTATATATTATATTATATATATATATGTATAATCGTACACATGTTATTTATTTAATTTTATTTTATTTATTTTATGATATTTAAGTAATATATTTATATTATATTATATTTTAAATATTTAATATTAATATAATTCATATTATAGTAAATTATATTTTTAATATGTGGGTTATTATTTAGTATTTTAATATATGTTTAAATATTATTTAAATATATAAATATATATTTAAATATCATTATTAAAATGATAGTTTATAAGAGTAAATGAGAAAATGATTGGGAATAAAATATTTAACTTATTTTAAAGATTGTTTTGTTTAATAAAATGTTGTTATATTTGGAAAATTGAGTTATTTAAAAACATTAGCTATGATCGAGAACTTCAAATAAAACAATAGGTAAGCATTTTATTTCGAACAAGGTTATGCATTTTGATTGACTACTTGCATTATGTCTTTCCTTGGATTGGATTTAGGAAATCCGAATATTAGTTAATTTATGTGCCTAAGATGCTTTCTAATGATGTTTTGTTTATTCTCAATGCTAGACAATTAAGTCCTTTGTTTTTTTTAAGTCTTCCTTTGGGGTTGTCTTATCAAAAGTATGGGTTGTCAGTATGTTAGTCAACTGTGTGTTTTTTCTTTAGGTAGTACTCATGGATGTAGTGGTGTGTTACCCAGTTATCGTGAACGGGTTAGGTGATATGTTATGGTTCCCCGAGTACTACAATCGGGTTGTGTGACCTTATGTGTTAAGGTTGGATTTGGTTTTTAGTTTTGTGCATCTTGTCTACCCTTAGATTGGGGGTTTTGTATCCCAGTGTTGTTAGTAGGAGAGTGGCCCTTTGTGGGGGTCCGATACCCAAAGTGGTGTCAGGGTAACTCACCTAGGGTTTAATCAAGTGATAATTTAAAAGAATTAATGGGGAACTTCACACTAATAAAGTTAAAGAATGTCTCTCTCATGGAACATGCATTGTTAAGACTCGAGATGAGATGAGACGCATAGTTTTGCATGAGGGTTCGGTGCCGGTAGAGGCAAGCCAGGGTAACCCATGATGGGGGTCCGGTAGCCTAGGAAGGTTGAGCTAGGGTAACTCATGGAAATTTATGTATGACACTCTTCCTACGTCAACAGTTAGTCATTTATTGTGTGTTGTACAATGGTGTACTTGACCTATGTAACCTAGAAGCAATGTCTTGTCTTGTGAGTTTCTCGTACTATGATAAGTGTTGTTATTTGGTATTTGAGTCAGTTCAATTATGTTAGCCTTTATCTAGAGGTAGTTGGTCTTAACTAGAAATCCTTGTTACTATCTCCTAGCACGAGGGGTGAGCCTTTGGGTTTCACTTGGTTGGGTGGAACGTGCACCTTACACCGTTGGCTTGTTCGTGATCTTGTGGATGAGACTCTCATGTTGGGGAGCTCACAGGTTCCTATTACTCTTCTAGTTCTTTCATTCTAGCTATTCTTGTATTTCATTACCCCTCATTTGTATCAAGGTGGAATTTGTAATATATCATCATGCTTATTTGATTTACCTCATTCGGGGAATGAGTGTTGTAATTATATTGTAAATAATTATTATTGGAAATCATGTATATTTTAGCTTTTGATGTATTTAGCATGTATGGAAAGTATGCACCCTCATTTCCTTAAGTAATTAAATGTTATGTTTCATTTCATGTATGTTGTTTTGCGGGTTTATAGTAATCTCAACCGCGTAGCCTTAGGGGATGTTTGCAAAGTATAGTGAACTTGTATGTTATTGTTCTTAAACAAAAAAAAAATTGTTACATATGGTTAGTGAATT
>VDFB02193867.1:322824074-322849524 GCA_007258455.2 Sequoia sempervirens
CTGGAGGTTGGATGAGCAGGAGGACTAAAGCTGATGCAAGGAAACTCAATCAGGTTTCATCATTTAGGAAATGATGGGTCCCCCTTCTTTACATATGCATTTCCTTTTATCTGTAAATGTATAGTTTTTTCTTTATATGCATTAAAATAGTCAGTCCCTCGACTTGTGAGGACACTATACACTTATGATTATCAATAAATACTACCTTTACAATAAATGTTGACTCTCTATTGTATTGTATGCAATTGCATAATCAAATAATGCAGTCTTTTGATAATTTCTTTTATGCATATGAATGAAACTTAGCAAAAAATAATGTACCCTTTTGTTTCACTCTGTAAAAACATAATAGTCATACCTAATTTAGCTGGAAGAAAAATCAAGTAACAATTCAATTTGAATCCATATAAAGATATTTAGATAGAATTTTTACTAATAGATTTGTACAAAATGGATGCCACCTGGTAGATAATGGTTGAGCTTCGATTGATTTGGGTTATTTGGTGGTCTTATTTTTGCATTATTCATTCCATCACAGGGTTTGAACTCTCAGGAGACATCTCATAGGTATTTGAATCCGTAAAGAGATTCATTCAAGGTAAAGCTTGCTCATTAATCACCTGTTCCTTTTAAATCACCCATTTCTTTTAATTTCTTTGATTGGTGGCTTGCTTTCATACCACAAAAAAAAAAATTCATACCACAAACTAGAAGATAACTTTAAAACCTAGCAATGTGTACTTCGTTTGCCTCCACAGACTGGACCAAAATAATTTTCCCTAGGTCGCCTCAAAATTTTAGGCAATAGAGGGAAGGGAGCAAAGGGAGCAGACGCTGGCCACAATGAGGTAATTCATTGTCAATTTATAGATTTGCAAATGTTTCCATTATTTCTTTGATTTTTAGTTTTTAATTTTTAATTTCTAAATTTAAAAGAAGAAATTTATTTTATATATATATAGGGACATGAGATTGACAAAGATAAAGAGGCATTGGCTTCCATATTGGGGGTAGAGGTAGTGAACAAATTGGATGTTGTGGACTTGACAATGCTTTCCAAATATATAGAAAAATGATCTAGTGAATCCCCTCAAACATTGCAACCAAATCAGCTATGTCAAAGGGAATCAATTGATTCCCCAAGCAGTCCTGGATTGAGCAAAAGATCCAGGAGGAAATCAATAACAGTAAACTCTAGGGATGTGGAATAGGGACCAGAGACTTCCAATGTCCTAGCCCCTCTTGGGACATAGACTTCTTCCACCACGCCATGTTTTGCATCTTGCATTGGTAGCTACGATACCAAGATAGAATATGATGTGGTTTTAGGGGAAGTCCAAATGACATATGTTGGAAAAACGTTTGTGAATAGGTTGAAGGAATCATGCCTTCAACGGTTCAAAGAGCATCTACATTTTCCATTCTCAAAGATACCCATGCACCTACAAAAAGCAGTTATCCATGACATGGAGACTGAATTTGGCACAAGTTGGTCTGTAAAGAAGGTAAAGTTATGAATGTCTCAAAACTACAAGAGATTTCAATGCAACCAAACAAAGAAGATAAAAAAACTCCCTCCCAAGTTAAGGCTTAAAAAAAAGGCCAATTGATGTAAGTGTGAAAGTATGGAAAGAGCTTGTAAAATCATATGAGAATTTAATGCATAGGAAGTCCGTGAGGAGAGTATGCAGTATTTGAATTTTTCTCATAAGATTATATCAAATTTATTAAACAATTTTAAATTTTATTTATGCATAGTTAAATTGAATTAGTATATGTTTCAGTACAAGGCCTCCAAGGCTAGGATTGACAAACTTAGTGCCACGCATCATATAGTGGCCATAAAGGTTTACGGCCTTGATTTGTACATTTGTAAGTATATTTAATATGTTAAATGATATTTTTTTATTTCTAGTAAAAAGTAAATTATTGCATATTAATTAGTTTAACTATTCCATGTTCCATGTTTTACAAGAGGAGAAATATGGCTAGCATCCAACATAATTTGAAAAGGAAATGTTACAAAGCAAAAAGTGGACTGATTTTGTAATCTGGATGGAGAACGAGGTATCAATAGTTGACTTCAAATAACTTAGTTGGATATTGTTGTGTTAATATGTCAATTTGCATTTCTTGTGTTGAGTTGTTTATTGATGCATAGGATGAGTTCTAAAATGCTTCTCTATTGGCCCTAGATCCCACTCAATTGTCCCATTATTTCATGTTGAGGAAAAAAATATTGTTTTCCTTAAAGTGCAGTGGGTGACATTCATTCCTTATTTTCATCACATCTTTTAATTAATGACCATGGTCTTTTAATATCTCTTAATTTTCCTCATTTAAGTTATGAGTTGTATCATTTGAGTAACTTAGTCCCATGTTGATTTCATTTATCTTCTTTTCTCTCAAACATGGTATCTCAAGGAGTGCTTCCTTGAATTCATGTTGCCATTCTACTAAGTGATCCACATACATCTTTTCCATCCTTCCTCACGATGTTGCCATTCTTTTAACATGTATGAATTTTTTGATGCATCTTGGTAAGCATCCTATAGATCTAACACATCCTTGTAGAGCTCCTTTTGCACCAAGTTCAAGTCATCATGGATTTCTAATGCATATTTCATGAAATCACCTATGTCATACCTTGTAGCCTTGTAGTATTCCACTTGATGTTTCAAGTGCTCAATTTCCTTCTTATGCCCTTCCATTTCTCATGTCATTTTAAGTATGTTTGATTCATTTTCTTGTGTTGTAGTGACCCTAGTTGTAGCCATAGCCACTATATCCATAACATCTGTATCCATTACCATTGCTTCCATGGATTCATTAAATCTCAAGAGTATAGTATGACATGCAACTTCTTGATGAACAACATGTCAAGTACATACTTGGGAAAAATATGGGGTGCCTTTGCAGTGCCATCGATCTTCCTATATGTTAACAACTCATATAGGGAGTAATCTTTTAGGTTCTCCAAGATTCTAATCATGTCTTCAGACAACCTAGGGAACCTTTTCTCAAATAATAGCTCATGCAAGGGAGCAAAGAATTGGTCATAGATGTGCTCATATTTGGATGAATATTTGTGCTTCCATCGGTCCTAGCAATAAACATGGACAAAATGACATGGGATGATCCATGTCCAATTCATCCCTAAAGAATTTATTAGTTGCAAAAATAATATAACACAAGTAAGAGGTTGTATAGAATTTTGGCTTTGTGTCCATTGGAGGAGACTCGACTCTCATTATTTCATTGCACAAAGTGAGTGACATAACAACTACCTAGTTTAAAATTGGCCCTTCTTTAAGCAACATATGTAGCAATGAGACTTAGGATTCTTGAAAATGAGAAGCATCCTTCTCCCCATACAACCTGCTAACTAGGGCCACTATATTTTTTATTGAACCCTTGATGCTGATGGAAGGGTACCATTTAGTGTTCCTAGAAGTTAATTGTCTAACTCCTCTTGAGGTTTAGGCTATGTTTCAAGCTTGAAAACTAGGCACTTTTGTTGTAACATCCACTTCTATGACCCATGGGTGATGTGGCGCAGGGCCTTGAACCACCACATAGGTCTTATAGAGAGAGTGTTTGGTGTAAAATTCAAACCTAAGTCCTATAGAGAGAGGGGGTGGCACTAGACTCCAAGCACCAAAAAACCATAAAATAGTTAACAAGATGT
Source organism: Sequoia sempervirens (assembly GCA_007258455.2). NCBI lineage: Eukaryota > Viridiplantae > Streptophyta > Pinopsida > Cupressales > Cupressaceae > Sequoia > Sequoia sempervirens. The sequence goes on from VDFB02193867.1 coordinate 322,827,763, forward strand.
ATATTTAGCATTGTTTAAGTCCAATCTGGTCATGTATGACATTTATTAAAGTTACCGTGGCATGATAACTTTGTGCTCTCCTTTTTTCTTTCCATTTCTTAATATCACTATGATCTTAGGATGTAATATCCTTTTTTCCTTCATTCTCTGAATGTATTTGTATAAATGGTACTATGGGGATGGTTGAAGCACAGCTTTATTTTACATTTATGGTTTAGTTTTATGTTTGTAAGAAAGAAATGGCATGCAACAATACTTGAGCATACAAAGAATAGTTCTTCAGGACATTTTGTACTTTGATTATACTATTTTTAAGTGACCTTTGCAAAATAGTCCTTGTACCCTAATTATTATTGATTTTGCTAAGTTAAATAATCAGGATAAGAAGTTTCTAAGTGGCTTTATAGTTTATTGGTAGTTTTCTCTCTTTAAACTAATTTTGAAGCATATAGAGAATAGTTCTTCAAGATATTTTATACTTTGATTATACTATTTTTAAATGACCTTTGCAAAACAGTCCTTGCACCTTGACTATTATTGATTTTATTGAGTTAAATAATCAAGAAAAGAAGTTTTTGGGTGGTTTTATAGTTTATTAGTAGTTTTCTCTCTTTAAACTCATATTGAAGCATGTAGACTTTGTTCTGAGCCAATTTAAGTCTAATTTTGAATGACTCTGATTTGGATTTGATGTGGTTGAACAGTACTCGGTAACCACAACTATAGGGGAGATACATTGGCACAATTGAACCCTGCTCTGAAACACCACACTTCTCGATGGAATTGTTATAGGACTTCTATTCTTATGCAGAATTTTCCACCATCATGTACAACTAAATTTGGTGTCCCCACCACTTCATAGGATGCATTTTTGTGCCAAAGTAGTGTGTTCCTAGAAACAACGTTATCAATGGTTTAACCTCAAAATCCTTCACACATAGCAGGATGTAACAAAGGAATTTCTTCTTATCGAATAGAAATGTTGACTAAACCATATTCATTAAGTATAAGGTTATGAAGTTGTCTTAACCTCACACTTAACCTAGGAAAAATGCCCTGAACCTAGCTTGAAATACAAGCTATTGCTTTGTACATTTTATTCCTAGTTCCCATAATGTCTTTGATGTCTTCAGTTTTGGAATTAGGATGATTCAATTTATTAACTATGGAAGTTCATCTTTAAGTACCTTGAACTCACTCACCAAAATGGTATTGTAATGATCAATTAATTTTTCTGCTCTTATGGAATATAAATAGTGATTCTCTTTCTCAATTAAATACAAATAAATGTGGACATGTAAGTACATTTATGTGCAAGAACAAAATGTTTGTTCATTTTTTCTTCACCTTTTGTGGATAAATACTAGAACAACACTAAGTACCAATATGATTGGAGAGGGGTTTTACCTCGGGAACACTATCTCAAGAAGCAACTGGAGGTATGACTGAGTTATGGCCAGTTATTGATCCCAAAAGCCATGATTTTGTTCTTTTAATCAAGGGAAAAGTTTTTATTTGTTGTCCTTATGCATTTTCCTTTGAACTCTTAAAAAAAGGAGCTGAATAATGCATTGTCCTTTTGGTTTCACAAGCAACTTGGAAAGTAGACTTATATGATATTGGTGTCACTTCAATAATAGAAGGACAATGCCTATGCCTATCAAATGGAGGAGAATAAATAAACCTGAGTCAAGTGATTCAATTGTACTAAAACAAGTTTAAATATGGAAAGAAGGTTTGCACATTGGAATGTAGAAAAGGCCAAAGATATAAACTCCATTTCCTTTTACGTAATTAAACAATGATATCTACATTCCTATTTGAAAAGTAAATTTATCCAGAAAGCCTATAGCAACAGAAATAAAAGCAGAATGCCAACTTGTCAAGTAGTCTACATAATAATAAACACTCATAAATGAAATGCCTAGAGTACAACCAAATACTGATGAAAAATGCCCATATAGATTAAGGAAGGATTACTCTAGAATTATGGGAAAACCTTACAATTTGAATATTCTTCTCTTACAATGTTGCAAATGCAGGAAGTAATTTACACATCTTTTCCCCAATGCTTAAGAGGTGAATGAGATTTTTGAATTTTTTGTAAAGAACAAAATATGCTCCTAATTATATCATTAATTTTGTCGTGAAACTCAAGTAAAAATCCAAGTGGTTGCTTTGATAGAATTAGTTGACCTTATAGAACATTCACATTATTTAATTATTATAAACAACCAAAAGATGAATTGATATATAAAACCCTTACTATTGCATACTAACTCATCACTTGGCGTAGCTAACCAGCCACTTAATTTGTCCATCTAATTTTAAAAAAGGTAGTAAATTCCTATCTTCCAAGTTTAAAAAACTCCATAAATAAAGAAATCAGCAATAAAAAACCTGCAACCTAATCTGATCAACATAGAGAAGTGTGTAATATTAGACTTCTTAACATTCAAAAGATAAATGGAATGTCCTCAACACCCAGTAGAGCTATCCAAAAAAGCTAACTAAAAACACAAACGTGCTCCCGCACACAATGGCCTAATGGTTGGTTGTCATAGAATTCAAATTACCGAAGTAACAACACTGATCAAGTTAACATATATGCATCATTTGCATAAACAGTTGAACCATTTATGTGCATGAATAAATAGTAGAAGGATGTAGATGAACTCAATTCATTTAACTTTATGCCTCTAGGCAGGCATTCCTCTCACCCCCACATCGTGCCTGAGACTTCCTTGTAGCTTTTACCTTTTGTTGCAACCTTTCCTCTTCACTATGAGACTCGTCTCCTTTTTCCTTATATGCATTTCTGCTTCAGCTTCTAATTCATCCCATGTTTTACCTTCCTCCTCTTTAGAATCTTCTTCTTCATCCTCATCTAACTCCACAAGAGATTCACCTTCTGAACCTTCCTCATCTGATTATGATTCCTCTTCTACATTAGAGGGTTCACATTCTTGATCTGACTCTTTTGAATTATTATCGAATCAAAATCACTAGCTTCTATATTCAAAAATTCCCAACCACCATCTTCAATAAATTTATCTCGATCATTAGTAATAGTCTTCAAAATTGGCCACCAGTTCAAGTTCATTATGCTTTCATAATACTTTATATCCATGGAGTTCAACCATTCCTTGATGCCATCAAGGGAAGATTGAGGAATGGTGTCAATGTAGAGTACATCCTGCTTGAAGTCTTTGAAAATAATAGCCATATCAAATGCCTTTTTCCCAAGTCATACTCTCTCAAGGTTAACAATATCAATTCACCACAGTGATTACTAAGAAAGGTAATTCCAAATTTCAACTCTTACCAAACAATTTACCATAGGAACAATAAAAAGCAAACACTTTGAAAGGAACTCCATGAAAACCAAGCTCTAAATGGTACATCAAACTCTAGTTCAAAATCTTTTAGATGAGGCTAATCCCATAGCTCTCTTACTCACTTGACAAATCCTTGAAGCTCTGCATTGATTTTAATTTTCATGTCCCTCTCTTGCTGTCCCTCTCTTGCTATTCTTCCTCAATTTCATCAGGATCATACATTGACCTTATTTCCCCTCCTAAATTTTGGACCACATCCATTACCTCCACATAAAAATCAAAATCCTTGGTCTTCTTAGTTCCCACGCCTTGGTATGGTTATGCAAATGAAAATGAAACAAGTAATCATCTCCTTCTCCGTTGGTGGAAGAATGCATGCTTAATGTTTTGATACATGATATCGGATCTCTTTTGCTCTCATGGTTGAATACTGAAATCCATTATGGTGTGCCTCCAGAGTTCCAATCATCTTTCTTCCTCTTCCACCAAATGTTGGCATATTTTACTAACGTTTATTAGAATTGTTGTATGTTTTACATCATTAGAATCACATATTAGTTGTAACTTTTATGAAATTTTATTATGGTATGTGCACTTTGATATGATGTAATATGATTATGGTTTCATTTCATATGTTTTAATATTAGATATATAACATAAAAATAAATTATTGCATGAAATAAATAATAACCTTTCATTTTAAATGTTTTTTTTGCAGAACACGGGTCTTCTAGAAGATCAAAATGATCCTCATGATATAGATCCAAAATATGTTGGTTAAAGTGGGATCACACATGGCAAATGATGATGATGACATGAATCTGAGAGGAATAGCGAGAGGTACAGTATTAGTAAGCTGATAGTAATATGATAGGTAGGTCATGATGATGATGATCACGATGGTGATGATGATGATGATGAGGTAGTTGCTGGTAGTAGCCAGTGACATTCATTATCATATAGACTACATCATGGATCATTGCTAATATATCGTTATGATGCCTCTTTTCATGGTTACTATCATATGTATCATTTTAACGGCCTGCAGTACCATATTATTGAGTTGTATCATTTTGACATGTATCATTTTGATTTATATCATTTGGACATGTATCATCTTGACTTGTATCATTTTGAGTTACACAATTTATCATTTTTACTTATATCATTTGTACATGTATCATTTTGACTTATGTTGACTGTTGGACATGTATCATTTTGACATGTTATTGATCATGTTGACTTTCACTTATTTTAGTTATATACTGATGATGATATTATCAATATGACTTGCCAATTTATATATATTAGAGAAATTGATGCGATGATTTTGGATGGATATTTGTATAATATGATGATTTTAATTTATTGCTCAAGATGGATGTTGTCAAATTGAATTAAATTATAGATATTTGACTCATTTTTTTTAATTATAGATGATAATCATGTTACAATAATTATATTGTTATTTAATCATGAGTTAAATAATTAAATTACTTACTCTATAATCATATGAGTTATTTAAGAGGTGTGATATATTTAACTAATTAAATTGAAATAAAACATATTAAATTAATAAATGGAAGCAAAACAAGAAGCATTTTTAGAAGCAAAAAAGGAAGCAACAATAGAAGCCAAACTAGAAGCAAACCAGAAGCAATCTTGGAAGTAAAACTTGAATTGTTATCTAAGAAGCAAAAGCTTATAAGCAATTTAGGTATAAACAAAGAAGTAATAATGGGAAAACAATTTTAGAAGCAACAAAAGATACAATAATAGAAGCCATATTAGAAGCAACAAAAGATGCAAAAATGGAAGAAAAGATAGATGCAACAAGTGACGTTATATCAAAAGAAAAATTGGAAGAAAAACTCAAAGTAAAATTGGAAGCAAAATTGGAAGCAAAATTGGAAGAAAAAATGGAAGAAAAATTGGAAGCAAAACCAGAAGCAAACCTAAAAGCAAAACTAGAAGAAACCTAGAAGAAAACCTTGAAGCAATACAAGAAGAAAAACTAAAAGCAAAATCGGAAGCCAAAATGGAAGCACCAAAATCCAGCACAAAGTCTGGTGCAAAAAATGATGCTAAAGTGAACATGCAGTTTGGTGCGGAGTTTTGCGCTAACAAAAGTGTCCAATTCATGAACTCAAATGCACTAAATTCTAGTGCTAATTGTGTGTTTTTTTGTAGTGTATCTAATAAGGGGGTGAAGCAGAGAGAAACATAAAGGAACATAAGGAAAAATCTTGAGAAGTGTATTCAAATCTAGTATGGTGCCTTTGATGGTTTTTCACATCATGTGTTGCCATCAATGACAATGGGGGAGATTTTTGCAAGAATGGAAAGATTGAAGGTGATTTCATTGATGTCAACTGGTCAATTGGTTATCAAATGATTTATGTTGTCATTAGTGTCATGGATACAGGTTTTTGACTGTATATTTCAAGGATATTGAGAAATTTTAATGAAGATATGTTGCAAGTTTTCAGTGGTTGCTCTAGGTTTTCCTCTAGGTTTTGCACCTATATTTGTATGATTCAGATATGTTGATCATGGTTGTTGGAAGCTACTATATCCTTATTTTTGGTTGTTATGCGAGTTGTGTTCACTAATTGTGAACAATGGCTTTCTATGTTTCTGGTTGAGGTTTGGGAGAAATATTATTGGTCTAGATTTCTCTTTAATGAAGTCTTATGACTTGCGGTTCTACAGTTGAGTTATTTTGATTGTATGGAAGATAATTTTAGTATCTAGAAATTTCATGATTAATTGTTTTATATTTTTACACTAGTTTCGCCGACCTTGTGTGGAATACTACTTTTAGAGTTAGTGGAGCATGTTGGATCTATTTGGGTCCTTATGAAGTGCGTGTTTGGGTCACCCTCATTCTAATTCCACCTTAGGATGTTTTGGCACCAACCTAATTTGAATTTTAATTTGGATGATCGACTTTGGATATGTTTCAAAGTTGAAGATGGTATAAATGTATAATGAGTTAAGGAAGAAGAAGTGAAGAGAACAAAGGAAATAGAGACAAGAGCACAAAGAGAATAGAGATAAGTGTGAATCAATTTGTGTCTATGATGCAAGTATGACAGATCAATGCAAAGCCTAAATGTTGAGTTTTTGAAAGCAGTGAGCTGAAGGTGCACTCTATCATTCATGCATGTATGCAAGTGGATTGAGTGAGTTGTGGTGGATTTCACTATTTCATTGATATTGTCTTCTCTCTATAACAAGTCTTTCTTTATCTTCTTTGTATCTATGTGGTAGTGAGCCCTCGGGGGTGTTAGCCCTGTTCGATATTGAGTCCTTGTTCTGGACAGTAAGTCCTTGTTTTGGCAGTGAGTCTTGTTTCTCATGCAGTGAGCCTCTTGTAATTGGTTTTGATATTCTCTATAGTGTGAGTTAGTCCTCACTGTGGTTTTTTCCTTATTGGTTTTTCCACATAAATTTGTTGTTATTGTGTTTATGTAATGGTTTTTAGTTTTTGCACTAGTATTTAATGTTTAAATTTGCTCAATAGTGTTAAGGATTAGTTTTGGAGAATGAATTAAAGTTTAAATCTTTGACCATTGATTCACCCCCCTCTCAATTGTCTTGTTCAACACACCTATCCTTGCATAACACACTTTCCACAAAATACCTTAATACCATTATTAGATAACCACAATAAATACATAATCTAAATTTAAATAATTAATCATGTCAAAGAAAATAACTTTATCAACAAGCAAGCACACAAGGAAGTAAATAATTTCCAAAATCATATATGACATAATCCTCCCACTAACATTTTGATTAAATATTCATGCATATTTATTGAATTATTTTATTTAAAAGGGTCAATAATGATGGATGCTATAGCTAATTGGGGGATTTGGAGTAACAATGTGATAATTGATATTTGTTGTAGGTGGTGATTGTAAAGTTGTTGGGTGAAAATGTAATTTTTTATTTTGTTAAAATGATAAATTCTTATATGTTAGTTGTTGGTGTTCTAGAACATTTTAGTGTCCTACAATATTATGGTGTTGATTATTCTTTATTTTTATGATTTATTTTCAGTCTTTTACTTTCTCAAGGATTTGTAAAATTATATAAATACATTGTAAACTCAAACTAAGTAAGATGGAGAGAAAATTCAAAATTTAGAGTAGCAGTTGTGCATGTTTCTATATTCTAGTGTTTGTTAAAAAAAATTAAGACTTTAGAGCTTTTTGAAAAATCGTAAGAAAATTAGAAACAAAAGATAACTTGTTTTTTTCTTATTTACAAACCTATGTAACTTAGACCAATTTGTAGTGCTAGTTTAATATTTTTAAATGAGAAATACTTAAACTTAAGCTAGATTTTAATGTAATATTGATTTCTATATAATAAAAATTAATTTAATTCTCATGATGTTTGCTTGTTTTTATTTTCTTCATAATTTTTATTAATTCTTATAAATTAAATTTAATCCCCAATATCACTTTTTAACATATACATTATTGAAAAATTGTTAAAAGAATATCTATATCAATATAAGATATTTATTTTAAGAAACAATAATCTAATATAAGAAGGGGAAAAATAGTTTCTAAGGCTAGAAGTCTAGATATAGATATGTATTAAATAGTTGATAAGATTCATTTTAAGAAATAATAATCTAATATAAGAAGAGAGAAAATAGTCTCTAAACATGATTAAGTTTGGGAAATACGGTTAGAAGTCTAGATATAGATATATATTAGATGGTTAGCTAGTGAATTGTATGGTCAAATGTTTGCAAGGGTCATTTTTTATGCAAAAGAATGGTGTCTTTGGCAAATACTTATTAACTTGTTTTTATAGTTGATCAATAAAGGAAACTTCAACTTTAGTTTGTGGTGGTAGCCACATTGAAGGGATTTTTTCTCCAAACAATATTGTGTCATCAAGAAAGAGTTTATATTTTATCATTATATTTTCCTTCCATAAAAAAGAGACTTTCTATGGTTGCAATACCTATTATTTTAATGATCTAACACATATTTTTCGGAAGGTGAGTAATAATTATTTTTATTTTTATTATTCTATTTAGTTGTAAAATTTATATTGTCTATTTTTTAGATAAATAAATTAAATATTGTGTATAAATAATTTATAATTTAATATCATTTAAATATTTTGTTTGTTGTTGTGAGTATCAAGATATAATTAAGAAAGAAATTTTAAAGAAAAATATTTTTAAAAGTCAAAATCTAAATCAATTAGTTATGATTTTTCAGTAGGAAAATAGGTATTAGGATTGAGGTATATAAGGTACAGTGTTTTTTTTGTCACACACCAATATCTATTCTAACGGGAACAAGATGTTAGGCCCATATTTCTCAAGTTCAAAAGGGCATATGGATTTTTAAATTCCCTCAAAAGAGAATATGATGTCACTTAAGGAACTAATAGAAAGTAAAGGTATTAATGCAAGTCTAACATTTAGTTGGATATGCAAGAGTAAGGAAGTGCATTGGTAAGGAGTAAGCTTACTCCCTATATTTGTCCCCACCCATTCTATTCTTGGGGAAGAAGGCTCTTTTTGAGGAAGAGAAGTTAGGTGAATGTGGTTTGATCTATAAATTTCATCACCTTTGATTGAATTTATGGCATTTACATGATTAGATATCTAAATTACACATAATGTACATCCAAAATACCATACAAATATTCCCCTCGTGTACAAGGATTATTTATTTTATTGATTGGAATATAAAAATATCACAATTTAATTTTTGTCAAAGAACCTTAAAATAGGAAAGCATGCACCGCTAATAATGCCATGGATTTTGGATTTTAACCCCATATGGAAATCATCTACTATCTTGATAGTATGGGTACATCTTCTACCCTTGTCACTAGAAGTGCCCTTGATAAATTACTCAACCTACTAGTGAAACATGAGAAATTTTCCTAGGTTGTGGGTCACCTAAAGTGGAAAGAACCTCTAGAGAGCCAATTCCCTTGGATTTTCACCTAAACTAAACTACCTACTTTTGTTGCTGAGAAAAGAGTGAGGGAAAAATCATAAAATGAACTTGAAATAACTAGGAAGGTGATGCACCAAACTGAAATGACCTATGTTTGATGTTCTTTGACACACAATCTTCAATAAAAACTATTTTTTTATTCCACAACTCTTGATTTTGTACCCTATGCTGAGTGTTTTTCAAGGAGGACACATGCAACTCACTTGCTTAGAAAGAAAAATGCAAGTTTTCACAACTCAAACAATTGTGTACATGTTTTGCAACTGCATGAAGGTATAATTTTTTGTCTTGTAACACCCCTCCATTTTTCTCTTTTGATCAAACAATATTTCTCTATGTATGTTTATTTTGTTATCACTTTGTTTGTGGAACTTGGTTACTTTTGACCACTAATTGTAAGCGATATAAACATTATGTTTTATGTGATGGTATTTTATTCTGACATTATTATTATTTCATGTCATGGATTAGATTAGCATGTATGTGAATTAACAATGCTTTACGTTTTCGATTATATCATTGATGTCAGATGTTTCAGTTAGTTATACTATATTGGTGAAGGGGACGAGATCACATCACTCACATGCAAGCGCCCTGTGATTCCGTGACTTCCTCTTCACGGTGTGTTTTAATATATTATATGCAAGTTTCAACACTCGTATTGTGTGCAGGATGCAGGTACAGGACATCGACTCTACCTGGTTTCACAGGTCTGAGCGTGTCCATTGACCAATGATATCGATTGGGAGATAGTAACTAGGTTTTCTGTGTCAAACCATCACCCTAGCCATAGAGTGTCGTCGGTTTTAGTCGGGTTCAGTGTTTTATGTTGTTAGTTTCCCCATTGGCTTTATATTTAAAATTGCAAGTTAAAAGGGAAAATGGCTTTGAAATTTATAATCTGTCTTATTGAAATGTTTAAAAATGTTATTTTCAGTACTTAATTAAAAAATCAAATTTTGAATTATGTTATTTATTGACTAATTAAATTAATAGGAAATAAATCAAATTAGTTAAGGGTCATTTTGGATTGGCATTAGGAATCATAAAAAATTGACTAAGTTATAAAGCTAAAAATAAAAGTTGAAAAGAATTTTTTTTTGAAGTCAAATGGGTTGGTTAAACCTTTTGTCATTTGGGTTTTGTTAAACTAGTATTTTCCTAATCCTTGGAAATGAAATTGCTTAGATATTTCAAAAATAAAATATCAAATAGCTAAATTATTGTCCTTGTACCCTCTTGACCTCAATTGCTCCATAATTTCTCTTTACTCCATAAAATTTCCTTAACAATCCCTTGCATGATGATAGGGAATGTGAGATAGTTTTGATGTGATTAAGAATCCCTAGAGGGCATAGGATACGCTCCTTCAAATTAATTTTTAAAGTTTTCTTTACTAGTATTAACTAATCACCTTGTCTTGCTCCTTCCAAGATGGATACTAGGTATCCTTTGATCTCTCATTCATCTATCAGTAGGCTAATTTTTCATTTTATTGTTCTATAATAGGCCTAACTCTTTCATTCATACCAACACACATAGGTTGAATGCATAGTCAATGGGTGATTGACTAGGGATGGTTCCTTTTTTTATGTCATTATTGGAATATCATCTTGTTTAATCTACCACTATACCTTTCTTATCATTATTTACTCTTTGTACCTCTATCTTTGTGATCTCCTATTGCGAACCTCTTGCCTTATAGAAATCCTAATCTAGAGTCTATTAAAAATTCGTATCTTTCATAATAGAGACTATCATTTTTATGATAATATCATTTTGGAACTTGATGTTATCATTATCTTGATGGTTCATAGGACTATAATGGTCCTTTTCCCTTCATGCACTCTCCACTATACTATCTTATTTTCATTTGACTATTTACTATCCTTCTTTCATCCATATTACTTTCCTTTTCGATTGTCCTTTAGTTTATATTCTTCATGAATATGGTGGTTGTCCTCTTTAGTGCATAAATTTTCTCCTTTTATGGCTTCATTTTTCTATGAGATTATATCAACCAAGGAGTAAATGCCCTCATATTTAGGTCCAAGTAAAAGTATTGGATTTTGTGTCACTCCATCCATACTCCTAATTGACATTTCATGTCTTCAATATGCATAGGTACTTGATATAGGGACATTGGATGCAAGACATTTAATAAAATTTCCCCTTTTAAAACACATCATTAACTTTAACCTTTATGAGAGTCATATCCTTCTTTTAAGCCATAGTAATTGTTTCATTGGAAAAGGAGATCCTAGGTCTAATGGATAGATCACTAACATCAACCTTTACCAAGAAAAATGTGGAGGAATCTAGACCCACAAGGATATGAGATTCACTTATGACCTAAAAGGTGAATCAACCAAATGCAGATCTAGATTCCTCTTTGTGGAGGTGGCAGGGTTGATGGATTGAAAACTTGATGCAATGATGTAACTAGGTAAACTATGAAAATGCAGTGTTATTATATGAATTGTGACAGATTGAAAACACACAACAATATTTTAAGTTCCAAAAAAGTAGAAGGTAGGCATTGATGCATTTGTGATTTAAATCGAAGTCAATTATGGGTGGTCTAAGGCACAAGGACACCCTATATTGAGGACCTAGATCTAAAAAATTCCTTCACAAGCCTAAGGTCCCTAGTTTGTAGCTTCTTCCTTTCGCGTTTGGTTGCCAAATCTTTACATCTATTGCTAAGATAATGTAGATTCTATGAGTGTCAACTTGTAAGGCTTTCATGCATGAATGAAAAAGTTGTCTTCAATATTCCTCCAATCCTCTTTAGATTTGTAACCTGTACACATGAAGAGAGGGGAAGAGTTTTCCATATAGGGGCTTGCCTTAGTCAAACTTCATGTTGGTATTTCTACCTCCAAAATGACAATTTTGATGATAAAAGAGAGCTTATAAATCCTTTTGAGGGATAGAGGCTAAATGATAAAAAATGATGAATTGACACTTTATTGTAACTCACCACTCAAATTTGATCTCCTTGATGGAATGAAGTCATACTCATCACCTTCAAGGATCAATTTTTTTTTTTGACTTGATTTGATTTGAATACTTAGAAGTGTTAGTTCTCCAAAATGAAATGTTACAAGTATGGAGTTGTTGTCACTGATTTCAATTGGTTATCAACTAGTTGTTGTTGTCATTGATGTCATGGAAGTTGGTGTGGTATATGTGAGATATTGAAAATTATAATAAAGAAGGTTCAAGTTGTACATGTTTGAAGAAGTGTTGTGAGTACATGGATTTATCCTTATGTTGCTATTTGGAGGTGTGTTAGAGTGAAGTAATGTGCTACTATGATGTCTCTGGTACTTGGGATCCAAGTGCTTTTGAGAAAATTTGATAAATAGGGAAAACAATGTAATGTAGGTAATCATTGTATGCTCTAGGATGTGCTTTGTATTGCTTCTATGCTTGTGAGATTATGACATATTTTTCATGGTTGTTGGTAGTTGCTATATCTAGAATTTGGGCTTTTGGATTGTTGTACAATACAAGAATTTTCCTGAATTGTGGTATGCATTTGATGTCTATTTGTTTGCAGAATGTAATTGCTTTGGATTTCCCAAATTTTGGTTTCATGACTTTGGTTTTGAGAATAAGTTGATAAGGTCATGTTCAAGTGAAGTTTGTTTCTGAGTTGGACCGTGTTAAGGTTTGCAGAACTTGGCCTTTGAGATCTAGTGAATGGGTGAGATGAGAACATAAAATCCTAAATGCAGAGAGTAGATGAGATAATAGGTGGAATGAGAGGACTTGGTGAACAAATATATGAATCCATGATAGTGAAGAAGGTACTCAGAACTCTCCCTGATATATATAGTGAAAAGGTATTTGTTATAGAGGAAATTGTGGATTATAATACTTATACTAAAGATTAGTTGATTGATACTCTTAAATTCATTTGAAATGAGAAAGCTTGGTTTGAAAAATGGAACAAAGATAGAAACTGCATTCAAGGCTGCAAAAGTGTAAGATCTAGATGAAGAAAACCTTGATGAATTAGAAGAAAAATCTATAAGAAGAATGAAAAAGGGCTTCAATAAGTATCAAGGTAAATTACCGTTCAATTTTTTAGCTATAGAGCAATAGGTCATTATGCTTCGAGATATCCAAAAAGAGTTGAAATAAATAAACATAGACAAGTAAATTTCATGTATGTTGTTTTGCGGGTTTATAGTAATCTCAACCTCGTAGCCTTAGGGGATGTTTGCAAAGTATAGTGAACTTGTATGTTATTGTTCTTAAACAAAAAAAATTGTTGCATATGGTTAGTGAATTGCAACTTCCCCTAGGGATTTAGTGGTGGGGCATTACATGTCTGTGTTGTTGATGAACACTAAAAATATATGCATCATATGCTCATATACACCATAAAGCAACATAAAAAGAAGAAAAATCTAATAATTTCATTGAATAAAGGAGTTTCTTACATCAAAATATGTTTGAAATTTGTATCTGCTTGCTTGAAATGTATTATAAAGTATATTTCTCAATGATGTGACTAAGAAAATTGAAGTTACAATTCACAGTTCTTGCTTCCTAAGGCTCAAAGAACAAAGAAAGAACTCACTCACGAATACTACCGTGGGGTCCTATATCATCCAAAACATAGGAGAGAATATATGGGACTAAAAATTGATTAAGTTATAGAAGCTGAAAATAGGCCAACCACTTTGTATGCCTAAGAAGGTTTTGACTTGGTCTTCTAAATTTGGTTGACTGTGAATTGCCTCTCCATTCTCATAGTGGATGTACAGAAAGTTTGGCTTTAGAACTTGGAGATGAAAGTAAAATAATAGAGACATTTAAAGGTATGTGTTAATGATATTAAACAATTGATATTGTATATCATAAATTTATGGACTAAGTAAAAATGTTAGGAAATGATTTATTATGTGTTTAAGGATATATTTATCATGATGTGTGTGTTCAGACATGACCATTACTACGATGTATGTTATTGATATATTGATGTGATGAAAGTGTTTTGTTACCTTTGGGGTTTTCACTTGATTCTAATATATTATCATTGTGTTGTCATATTATTATGATTTTGATTATGGTTATCTTTATTATCATAAAATATACTAATTTGTGTTCAAGCTTTGTGGTTGCAAGATGGGGCATGAGCTTCTATTAGTGTTTTGGTGAGTATGATGCATATTGTTATGTTATTGTTATTATGCAGAGATTTACTTGGATAACTGAGTGATACAGTAGTATGTTTGTTAGGATAAGTGGAAAGTTCGGCATCGTACCATTGGACGTATGAGAGACATACGGGAATAAGATACGATTGCTAGAGTTTCTTTCCTAGTGCTTCGGCTATTATGCACATGTACTCTAATTTGTATGTTTAAGTGAACAGGTACTAGACTACGTCTCTACCTAAATTAGCAGGTCTGAGCGTGCCTCTAATCCCAATGGTGGTTGAGGAGATAACATCTAGGCCCAAATTATAACCTAACCCTAGCCATTGTTCTCAATTAGAGACAATTGATAAAGAATGCGTTAACTTTTTCGGGTTGTCATGAGACAATGCCCGATCTTCTTTACCCTATGTTTGGAGTATTGCATTTATTCGATTGTTTCTTATGTGATATGTGATTGTTTGATTTTGTTGTCTAACCTTAGTTTTGGATCCCAACCTGTTGGTGTTAAACCCCGTGGTTAGTTGTGTTGTTATGATTGTGATTAGTGTTATTTATCTTTTGATGTGAATGTTGCTCTTTTATGTGAAGTTATTTTATGATTTATATTTTACCTTAGTTTGTGAGTTATTTGAGTGAAGTTAAATATTGAATCTATTATATTTATTGTTATGATTTTTATTAATGTGTTTGAGGTGTGATATAATATTATCCATAAGCGACATTTATTTATGTTATGTTTTATTATGTTATTATTTTAAGGAATAATTATTTAATTATTGTTTATTATTATCATTATTTGGTATTTGATTATTGTTATTGAATAATATTTGTTTTACTTTTGTTTGGATGTAATTTTTGCATTATTAGTCTCTTGATTCATTTGATTAAAATGGTCACTTAATTTATGTTTTATGAAGTCTTTATGTGGTTTTAATGATTTAAAATGTTACCTATGTGATAACTTTATGGGTGAGAGGTATTTTTATTTTATAAAATTATGTTTTGAGAGTCCAGAACCCACCCTAATTACTCCATTATGAAAAGTGACGAAAATAGAAGTTAAAAAGGTGGCTGGGAGGTTATTTTTTGAGTCTTTTGGGTTCTGGAAGTGTTCTCTTTATTTTGGGAGGATCTCCAAATAGTGTTATATTTATAGGAAATCAAATGAGAAATGAATGGTTGAGATCAAAAAAATCAATCGACGATCAAGGATGAAAGGAGGAAGAGACATGGATCATGGATTCTCATCAATGGGTGAGAATGAAAGATGAGATTTAATCAAGGTTTCACATTCCCTCAAACAAACACACTTTCAACTTATTCAAAAGGTCACAAGTTAACTTTCACAAAAGGTTGCAAGGTAACTTGCACATGAAGCTAAGTTTGTTGAGAAAAAGGAATATTCCCCTTTTTCAAATGAGTGAGGAGAGAGAATATTTTTTGGAATAATCTCATGGGTGAGAAAAAGGATATTTAGTTAATTAAAACTAAATTAAATTATGCAAAGGAATGTGCAAAGGAGGAATATTCTTTTGGAATATTCCCTTGCAAGTGGGGGGAATTAGATTTAATTGATAATTAAACAATATTAATTATGCAATTAGGGGCTTTAGAAGAATTAGATGATACTCATTATAAAAATGATTTAATGAATGGGGAAAAGGTGGAATAACATTTAATTAAATAACTTAGGGTTATTTAATTAAATAAGAAGATTTAGGGATTTAAATTAAATAGTTTGATTTATGTAACTTAATAGGATGAATTGTTAGCATAAAAAGGGGTGAATTAACCTGATTTGATAAATTAAGTTAATAGGTGAAAATGATGCCATTAATTAATTAGCTATGTTAATTTAGTTAATTAAGCTAGAAGAGGATGAATTCCAAGAGGAAATGATGTTAGTATATTTGATTCAATTGTATGATATGATTCAGGACATTTTTTAGTTTTTACATTTTTCTCCTCTTTGAATCAATGTACTCATTGGATTGGTTCAAAGACTGATGCTATTTTTGATGTTGATTTTGATGCTGATGATGATGCAGAAACAAATATCAATGATCTATTTGAGATGTTGATAGTCAAGCTAAAGTTGATTGATCTAATTGATTGATTGATAACATTGTTGAGGATTCACAACAATGTAAGGATTGTGTTTAATAACATGATGATTGGTAGGGAAAGATATATCCCAATGATGATTGATTTGATAATTTGATCAATATTTGCTAGCAAGGATAGAAAAAAAGTATGTTAGATTATTTGATATCGATATGATCAAAAGATGATTGGTTTCCCCCTCGAGAGATCAATTAGGGAATAAAGTGTTCTGATTGGGCTCATGATAGGTGAAAAACAGACTTATGCTTAAGATGCTTGAGATTTTAGGTTGCTTTTGAATCAAATAGCTACAACTTTTCATATTGTTGAGCTGAAGATGATAAGAGTGATTGCTAGCATGCTAGCTCAAATATTGATGTAGACATATTTTAGGATGTATAGAAAGTAATTGACTATGGGTAGCCTCATATATATTTTGATATATCACACATATTCACTACTTGGATAGAATTGTTAGTAAAGATAGAAGAATAAGATGAATGGATTGACCATTGATTTTGAGATTGATTCAAAAAGTCCAACAAGTCCATGATCCACTAAGAATTTATTAGATATGGTAATGAGAGATGCATGATGATCATTTTCTCATATCTTGGGATTGGGATTTTTTTTCATTCCTTATTGTTTGATATAACACATAGACACGATGCATCAAGGTATTAATAACTAGGGCGACATGGTATCTAGTGTAATGGATTTTGACTACAAATAGATAGGATAATTCTTGTTCACACCTTGACTTACAAAAACCTCGTTGGAATGAAAGTTAGAATTTTAGAATACATTGGATCAAAGCATACAAAATAGTCAACAATCTACTTCAAACAACTTTCCTACACAAAACTAAGCAAGTATGCACCAAGATTATTTTACAAGAGTACCTACAAGAACATCAAATGAAAGATAATGATTGATGCCCCATTCCTTTCTCTCTAAATTGTTCTAGATAGACATCATCGAGAGGTCCTCAGAATGGTTCATTAAGATAAATCATAAGAAAAGATCAAAGACAAACAACTAGTGTTATCTATATCTCTTTCCAGTTTAAGTTAGCTAAGGTGATGTCTGATACTGATGCCCATCATAGGAAGGATACATCCTAGGACATGTTGATTAGATGGTTGTTTGATGAGGATGATGATGAGATTTATGATAAGTTGTTAATACAAACTTCACAGACTCATTTATCTATGATCTAGATGTTAGATTTTGACACTTACGTTCTCACTTTACAACTTGTCATACTTGTTTTCTCTTTGTTTTTCCAAAGGTTGAAGATGACGGTTGATTTATTATGGATGGAGGTTTATTATAGGTGAAAGTGAAATAGGATGAGTGGTTTTAAATTTTTTGGAATATGTCAATGTTTTTGGTATTTTGAAAATGTTTTGAGGGTTTTTGGTCTTTTGAAAGTTTATGTGGATGTTTTTGGTTTTAATTATTTGGGGTTGTTTAGGGTTTTCGATATTTTATAAATGTTTTTTGGTTTTATATTTGAATGTTTAGGGATTCTCTAAGTTTGACCAAGAACCTAACCTAAAAGACCCTATCTAAGGGCCTTGGGGGTGATCAAAGAACAAACCTTGCCTACGTTATACACGCAAAGACCATGTAGTTCAATTGATGCGACTTATTGAAGATTAGATATGAAAAATTGATGAAATTTCAGTTTATTATGATGGACTCTTAAAGGACTAACCTAGAGTGTCTCGAGGGAACATAAAGGACAGACCTAGAGTGTCTCAAGGGAACATCAATGATGGCCTTTCCTATGTTCAAGCTTAGAGACCTGTAGTTTGACAAGGTATTATTTTTGGATTTTCAATGTTTGACCTTTTTTAGGGTTTTTTATGTGTTTTGAATGTTTTGGATTTTTCCTTTACAATTTTTGAATGTTTTTGGGTTTTTTTTGTATATGATTTTGATGTTTTTTGATATTTTGATGAACGTTTTACAATTTTTTTAGGATTTTAGATAATATTGAGGTAAAAGATACCTAGATCACAATGTCGATGTCACATTGTGAGATATAAGACAGATCAAGAGTTATTCAAAAAGAAGAGTGCAATAACCTGCGCCCAGTGTCTAGCAATTCTTCATAATGTAATGGATAACCAAGATAGGTAATGTATAAGCAAAGAGTTTGATAGAGATTTATCATGCTAGATATGGGCTATAGGACTTCATGAGAAAAAATGTTAAAGAGCCCGTCAAATTTTTTTCCATGAGTAGAGTTGAAGTATATGCCAAATCTTTGTCAAGATCAAGATAAAGTGGAATATTTGGGTAAATCTGGATTGGATGGATGGAGGGAACATTGGATTTATCATGAAAAGGTTGAGATGATTTTGTCTAAGAAGGATCATATAGATGGTCGATTCTACTCATGACACATGTTTTTTAGGTTTTCATCATAGTACTTGCCCAAAGCGCCACCGTAGTGGTTTTAAATGGAGGACAATTTTTTATTTTTACTATTTTCTTGATTTTTTTGATTTTTTGAAAGTTTTACCCTCATATTGAACCACCTAGTGAAATTGATGTAGATGCCACTATCATAACGTGCCAATGATATCCTACTTGAATAAGTTGCTTTGCTAAGATACAAGAACTTGAATGCAACCTTGAAGAACTCTAATCTTCCTTATGGATACTAGATTTAACCTTGTCTATGTGTGCACATCATGATAAAGTGCCTTAAAAATCCTTATGATGAAGGGTAGCTGCCAACACACAGTCAATGCAAGAATTAGATATTGTGAAAGGAGTGTATGCTGACATGTGGAGGAATATGAGATGGATTGGTTGATGGTTTGGAACCTTTAACTCTCCAAACTTGGGAAGATGAGAAATAATGGGTGGGAATGGAGATTTTCATGGAATTAGAACCAACCACTGGATATACTTTGTTCCTTGCTTGAGAATCCTACTTTTGTATTTGAGGACTCACACTTCCCTTTTTTATTTTTCCCCATAGTTTCTTTGACTAGTGGAGTTTGGGAGGGATGATTTTCTTTATTTTTCTTCAGTATCCATTTTTATTTTCTTTGTCCCTTTTGTGTTACTACTTCATTTTCTTTGATGATCTTCACCTTGATTTGATAGGAATTCTTCTTTTTATGTTGGTCCCAATTTGAGTATGAGATGATGGGTGGATGATGATTCGTGATATGACTAGTTTTAGTGTTGATAGTGTTTTCATCATAAGGATCCTTTGTGCCCCATATGTTGATGTTTTTTGTAGAAAATATTTCCCCTAACGTTGTGAAGGTATTATCAATACCTAAGCCTTTTACCTAAAAATGTATCCATTGATCCATAGCCACTGAATATGACTTGTTGTGAACACATGATATTTCTATGGGTTCTTGTTGTTCAGGAATATGAACTATTTGCTATGATTCTATGACATAGGTATCTATTGATACTCTTCAACAGATGTTGATGTTGACTCAAAAGATGTTGATGATGCACAATCACTATAGGAATCAAGAATCTCAATCATTGCTTTCTCTTGTGTAAGAATACCAAGAGTGGGAGACTCTTGTTTTGGATGAAGAATGTCTATATGTCTATTAGAAAGAAACATCTTAGGGGTGATATTGGGGACATATTTGGAGTTTAAAATGGTTTGGAAGATGTCTCTTAGCTCTTGATGAAACTCTGGGGATAGGGGTTCTTGATCTTGACTCGATTCAGAGTATCTTTCATTATCCTCAAGAGCCTCCTCTTGACATGATTCTTGGGTGGATGATAGATCATCAATAAAATAATTTTCTCAATATTTTGTGGGTATGAGTGCAACAATGGATATTTATGGCTTGTTTGGAACTTCTTCAACATGCCCAATCATTGAGTCATATGTGGGAGAAATATCACTGTCTGATATCCACTTGATGTCATTAGAATATAAAATAGTGCTAAACATTGTTGATGGGTTTGGACTTTGTTTAAAAATAGTATCTTGATACATGTTCCATTCCTCATGTTTTGATGAATAAATATGTCCCACCGTGGTATGACATATATGGTTTACATTTTTTGAGGTTGATGCATTTCCTGAATCTTTTAGTTTTGTATGATCAGGCATAGGGTTTGTGTAAATTTCCATATTGTTATTCCTAGATGTTTGATCAACATCAATGTCTCCTCATTCAATAAGATTTTATATTAGTTATTTGAGTCTAAAACAATTTTGTGTGTTATGACCTTTGTATCGGTGAAATTCACAAAAATGATTTTCTCTATAGCTATGAGGTTTGAATTGTGGCTCTTGATAGTTTGAAAAATCCGGGAGTGTGATAAGGTTAGATTGTATTAGCTGCTTTAACACATCCTCCATAGGCTCCCCTAAGGGAGTGAATTTTCACTTAGGAGCACTATTTGTTCTTTGTTGTCCATGTTGAGTATTTGTAGCATTGATTATTGGTTGATTGTTTGGTGGTTGCATGTATAGTTGTTATGTTTTCATGATTTAGGTGTTCTCTTGTATAGGAGCAATTAAGACCACCTTTTCATTGAAAAAACCATCACTAGTAACATTTTTGTTCTTGGCCCAATAGCGGGGATTTTCGTTTAAACTAGTGGATGGGCGGTTGTCTTTATACACTTGTGTGTTACCATGTAAGATTAGGGCTTGCTTGATGTTAAGGGCTCTAGGGAAAAGATCATCATAAGAGGTAATGCACTGCATCTTCAAGTGGAAGGATAGATCTAGATCAATATTTTCTATGATAATACCCACTTTTTGTTTATCAAGAATGGTCCACTTGCTCTTAGTAGAATTTTTCCTCCATTGTTACAAGAAACTGGTGAAGGATTCTCCTTTGTTCTGCTTGAGTGTGTATAACTCTTCTAAGCTCACATCCATGTCAATATTGAAGGAGAAGTGATCTATGGATCTATCGATGATTTCTTGGAAGGTTTTTATGCCTGGAGGTAACTGTGAAAACCAATCCATGGCAGGACCTATTAAACATTGTGGCAAGAGGCACATCAAGTAGGAATCATTATAGGCCACCTCTATGCACATGACATTGAATTCCTTGACATGGTCCATAGGATTTCCTCTCCCTTCGTATTTATCAAATTTGGGGACCACAAATTTAGGAGGAAAAG